>CM017603.1:16827608-17229915 GCA_007844245.1 Pyrus betulifolia | reverse complement strand
GTATGCCTTGCCATGAATGTTGATGTATATAAGAATTGTAATGGCAAGTGGCAATGCGGATGCGGAAATTACCTCCACGCGTCTTCTGAAAAGCTGGGAGCTTTTGACAAAGTTGCACTCGCTTTCTGGAAAGCCGGGAGCTTTCGGCGTTGTCACCCACGTTTGTCGGCTAAAGTGTGCAGCTGATTTCTCGCCTTCCACGCGTCTTCTGAAAAGCTGGGAGCTTTTGACAAAGTACACACGCTTTCTGAAAAGCCGGGATTGCGTCTGAAGAGCTGGCGATCTTTACGCCGGAAATTCCGGTTTTGAAGAGCGGTGTTTCTTCAATTCTGAATTGGTGATTGTGTCGCCCATCCTTTAATAGAGGTGATCGATCACCTCTATCTGCACACTTTGAAGACTTCCCAAAAATCATCTTCGGCCCGTCGAGATTTCCTCCATCCAACCCTTCTCTTTTAACTTCTTGAACAATGGCTAGCTCATCCAACCCATCGAACATTTGCTTAGATTTGAGTCTAAGCAGTGATCCGGTCGCGCCTCGTCAGGGTAAGGTATGGTGCCCGTCTTTCTTATCTTCCCATGGCCCTCTTACAGATGAGGACTCTGTGATGACGGATCCCACAACGGCTACGATAGTGGCTCGGAACCTCCTCACTCCCAAAGACAGTCAGCTGCTTTCAGGACGGTCCGATGAGTTGGCCGTTCAAGAATCCCTGGCTCTGAGTGTTCAGTGCGCTGGCTCTGTGTCCAACATGGGCCAACGCCTTCTTGCTCGCTCCCGTCAGGTTGAATCCTTGATGGCGGAGGTGGAGAGTCTTAAGCAGGAGATCAAACAGCTTAAATACGAGAACCGAAGTTTGCACGTGCTTGCCAACAATTATTCAACAGGCATGAAGAGGAAGCTTGATGAGCTTGATGACCGTCAACGGTTTGCAGCTTTCTTCCAGAGGCACCTCTTTCCTGGGTCATCCAGCGTTCCACCAAGGTTTGGGGCCTTGAATGATCTATCTTCGGTGCCTCCCACTCTTATGCCTCCTGCTCCGATGCCTCTTGCTCCGATGCCTCCTGCTCCGATGCCTCTTGCTCCGAGAGTGTTGCCACGTAGTGGGGCCTCACGTACACAACCTTTGTAAAGGCTCCATCTTTTTGCCATGTTTAGATACAATTGTAATTTATCGAAAAAATCAATGAACAAGCAAAAATTTTATTTACTGTATTGGGTTGCCTCCCAAGTAGCGCTTTCTTTTACGTCTTGCAGCCGGACGAGACCTTCTTAGGCTCACTTAGGACCCATGACATGGAATTTATCTCTGAATGGGGGGTGATACTTGAGATGATCCGGTAATGGTTCAAATTCTAAAGTGGGTGCCTGGATCATTAACAACATATTAGTATAAAGAAAATTGAAATTCGGGGAGGCGGCTTACCTGTGTGCTCCAGCAAGAACTCAATGACAAACACCACTCCCTTGAAAGTTTCAGGGATATTGGACTTGGCCAGATTGCATGTGATGGTTATGACTTGTCCAATGTCGTCAAATTCAACTTCTTCGGGTGTTGTGGTTTCAAATATGTCCTCTTTGACGAATTCCCCGGTCACATCTTGCTCTTGATTCTTTGGAAAGGATTCGAAGATGCCTTTCTCACCCTCTTCTTCCTTGGATTGCATGATCCTGCAAGGAATAGGGACATTCAGTGGAACGGGGTTAGAAATAATTAACTTTGGAACAACCTTACCTAAATTGGATGGCGTAGGAGCAATAGGTGCCTGCGGCAAAGGTGTTTCCACCCTTGCCATAGGTTGCGTGTGTTCCTCTTCCTCAATTAGCAGCTCCTCATCCACTTCTTGCTCTTGAATTTGTTTCATGAACTCCATAATCTGCCCAATTTGCTCCTCCAATTTACCCAACTTTTTGTCTTGATTTTGTTCGTTCTTGTTTTGAGTTTGGACTTCCTGCGTCAAAGTAGTAAGTAATTGAAAAATCGTATCATTATCACTTGAATTACTTACATTGCTTTGGGCAGGTTGTGGTGGCTGCATAGGTGTCGTATAGAACTCATCATATGGTTGCCAATATTCCCTTTGTTGAGCCTCCTCGACTTGGTTTTGTGAGCCCTGCACCAAACAAAGTAATTCATTAAGCTTTTGATTATAATCTATTGACGAACTTGAGTTTGGTTGGGCATATTGAATATGAGGTTGTGGTGGATGCATAGACGTTGAATAGAACTCCTCATAAGGCTGCCAATATCCTTCTTGTTGAATATGTTGAGGTTCCCACCATATAGAGTTTGAATGATCACTCCAATCCGAATTGTAAGTATTGGAAAACACGTCGTTCCTTGATTGATTATGATCAAATGTACCAACTCTTTGCGTTTGGTACTCTTCCATAAGCTGTGACAAAAGAGAAGCACTATCAAGTGCCATGTCTTGCTTCTAAAATCAACAAAATAAAACTAAAAATATATACACACAAACGAAAATAAAACAATCCAAGAGATTAGCAAAGTTGCTAATCCCCGGCAACGGCGCCAAAATTTGATGCGAGAATTATACGCACACAAATTAAACCCTCTTTTTGTCAATTGTAGTGAAGTGTATAAGTAGGGATCGTTCTGGACCGGGGATTAGGAGGGATTGTTAATCACTTGGTTTTGACTTAAAAACGTAAAAAACACAATATAAAACAATATTTAATGCTCAAAGAATGCAAAACTAAAAATAAGAAAGATTAAGACTAAAACTTAAACAAAATAAGGGGGGATTGGATTTGGACGAATTTACTAAAATAAATACTTGGAAACAAAACAAATTGTGAATATGGATTTGACGGAAATGAATGGATGGGAAGCTAGCTAAGGGGTTCATCTCCACACATGTTATACTTGCATACAAAACGATTTCTAATTACTTTTCAATAAACCATGAATTCTCAATACCCCGGGTTAATTAGGTCCGCTTAAATTAACCGTCAAGTTTTCCTTAAGTTAATGAATTGGATGATTGCATACGACAATCCAAAGCATTCCTCACAAGTTCCCTACATGAATTGCATAATAGAGATACAAGCAAGAATCATTAAGCATCATGAAAACTATAAGTGTTGACGAGGCATTCGTTACTATGATTGCATGAAACTTATGCCAAGAATATGTTTAACGCGATTGTTTATAAGCAACCTCCACTACTTGTGAATATAAGTTCGTAACTATTAGGTGAAACTCACTTATATTCTAGCGTCATATTCATGCATGAAAATTAAGTGTGCACTCTCAATAAACATACATAAATAAGTTATCAATCAAACAGTTAAACAAATTGAATCCACAACTTATGAAACATAATTAAAAGTAATCAAATCATATTACAAACATAAACATAGTTTCGAATCACCCCCTAGCTAAAGGGGGTTTATTTCCTCATAACTTTGAAATCAAAGAAACACCTAAACATTCCAACAACTCAAAACTTTGAATTGTATGAACGTTTAAGCACTCTTTTCTTCCATTTCTCATACGTACAAAACAAAGAGAATTAAAATGAAACTTTGAAATCAAAGAAACACCTAAACATTCCAACAACTCAAAACTTGAATTGTATGAACGTTTAGGCACTCTTCTCTTCCTCGTTGTTGTAGCACAAGGTTTAAGGATAGGTTGGTTGGGGGGATGGAAGTGTTGGGGAATTATGGAAATGGATGAGGATTGGTGGAAATGGAAGATGGTATTTGGATTCTAAGGGAGAAAGGAATGTGTTTGTGGTGTGTTGTTGTGTTGTGAATGAGATGATATTTGAATGAATGAATGCAAGGGTATTTATAGGAGGAGTGGAGATGTATATGGCTATTTGTTTAAGGTGTTTGTGGCTACAATGATGAAGAATTGCATGTGGAAATAAAAGGGAAAATGTGGTGAAATGATGAAGTAGGAAGGTGGAAATGCATGTGAGATGTTGGAAAGGAAATGGGAATATGAGTAGGCCATGGCATGGGAGTTGTTTTGTTGGTGTAAATGTGCCATGGTTGCAATGATGAAGAATAAAGGGTGCATGTGGGGTGGAATTGAATGATGCAAAGTGAATGAATAATGAAATGAGTTAAAGAGGGAGAATGTGGTGAAATGATGAAGTAGGAAGGTGGAAATGCATGTGACTTGTTTGTGGAATAAAGAATGAATGGTGGAATGATGAAGAGTTGCATAAAGAATGCATGTAGGGTTAGCTAGGTTGGCTTTGTTTGGGTGCATGTGTGTTAATGGTGGTTTTGCATGTGAATTGATGGATTGTTTTTGATGGAATGGATGGTTCTTTGCATGGCTTTTGAAGTGATTGTGGGCTTTGGAATTGGAAGGAAATGCATGGCCTTGGGGTTGGTTTAAGAGAGAATGGGCTAGGCCCTTTGTTTTATGTCCAAAATGAATACAAGGCCTTCAAATTCGTCCAACACTTTGGCTCCAATCATATGCTATCCATTCCAAGCCCAATTTTGCTCCAAAATGCTCCAAAATGCATCTTTTTACTTCCTTAGCCATTAGAACCTGAAAACACACAAAAGAAGCATAAAGGACTAAAATAACTAGAGAAACATAACGTAAATACACGAGAACAAGCCTTTTAAGTCGCATGAATATGCTCCTATCAGAGGTTGCTAGTAACAATCGTGTTAAGTAAATCCTTGGTATGAGTCTCATGCGTTTCATAGTGATGAATGCCTTGTCAATGCTTATGATTTTCATAGAACTTAATGACTTTTGATATGTATCTTTATTATGCGTTTCATATAGGGAATTTGAGAAAGATAATTTGTTTGCGATGCGTATTCCATCTAATTCAATGAAATAAGGAAAATTTGATGTTGATTGTGCGATGCAATTAACTTGGAGCGTTGTCATTCATAGTCTAAAGGAATAATAACTGGAAATTGGTTTATATGCATATGTCATGTGTGGAGAAGGACCCTCTAACTAGCCTTTCACCCATTTAATTCACCCAAATTCGTTTTTACAAAGTGTTTTATGCAAAGTTTCTGTTTTAAGTTTTAATTTCATCAAAAACAATCACCCTTTCATTTAGTCTTGTTATTTGAGTCAAAATCTGTTTTCTTTTAGTCTTTTGAGTCAAGTTAAGTTTTATTTTCGTCAAAATCACTTGGTAGGTCTAAAATTGAGTCTTTTTTATTGTTTGTTGCTGTTTTGAGTGTTTTAATTTAGTTTTGAGTCTATAGAGTCTAGTTAAGTGTTTTTGAGTCTTATTTGTGTTGATTAGCATCCTTAGTTAATCCCCCGGTCTAGAACGATTCCTATTTGCATATATACTACAATTGTCACAAAAAGGTTTAATTTGTATGTCAAGTTAATTTTCACATCAATAAGCAATGTCCATCCGATTAAAATAGGTGAAATACAACTAGGTGTACAAATAGGTACACCCAGGTAAATGGCACAAAGTATTGCCTTTCAACCATAGCCTATAGTCCACCATGATTAGGGATACGTGCAAGTTGGAATGGTGCTACCGATTTTGGAAAGAAAATTTTGAATCTGGATCCGAAAATTTCGAAATGAATAAATGAAAATTGGAATGCATTGAGGGATTCCGATAATTTCTTAACATGTGATTCAAATTTTTTTGAAGTGTTCCAAACATATTCTGACAAAAAGTTCCAAAATATTCTAACTTTTTTTGTAGTTATTTACACAAATTATGCATTTTGTAATAAACCTTTATATTTTGTTGTTGGTTTTGGACACCTTTTGTTCATTGTTTTTTATATTAAACATACACAACATGTCACATCCCGACCCGGTCTTCACCACATCCCGAACTCGACTCCGCCGTAGCACAATATTGTCCGCTTTGGGGCCCCAACCACGCCCACACGGTTTTATTTTTGGGAACTCACACGAGAACTTCCTGGTAGGTCACCCATCTTGGGAATGCTCTCGTCCGAACTCGCTTAACTTCGGAGTTCCAATGGAATCCGAAGCCAGTGAGTTCCCAAAAGGCCTCATGCTAAATGAAGGTGGGCATGTACATATAAAGCATAAAGAATCCACTTCCCTGGACGATGTGGGATCTAACACAACATACTAGTATACCAAAAAATTAATTGAATTTATACATAGCACGTGCCATATGTTAAGAAAGAAAAAAAAAAAATTGCATGTACGCCTGAGAATATTCAAAAATATATAATTATATGAATTTCAGAATTTTGTTTCAAAATTTTGAGATTACTCTGATTCCTAAAATTCTAAATTAAAAATTGTGATTCAATTATGAAATTTAGAAATTAAATTGGAAGTTTTGTTTCCAATCCAATATGTTCGAAAATCACCCCTAACCATGACCCTACATAACAAAACCTTTCTTCAACATTAAAAAGAAAAAAGAGGTAAGCGATTCCTTTTCTATTGTATTGCATGTAGTAATAGGTAAGAAAATAATAAGTGAAAAAAATCGAAGGTGTTTAATTAAGGACCCATAAACACTATATACTTGTATTATTGTCTTTGTCCACCACGTCACACCACACCACACGTGTGCAACTCTTTTCTTTTCTTTTCATGTCTGGCTATTTTGTAATTTGCATTGTTGTGTATAAAAGGAGAGCACTTGTGCTCACAACCCTAACTACAATGTAGGCGAATCATACATTTAATTTTTTTATTATGTGTTCTTTTACTTAACTTTAATTAACTTTTACATTAAATGATACTTTTTTAATTTTGAAAAGAATTGACCAAAGTTAAATGAAATGACATGTGTCAGATGATTAAATGTATAGTTAGCATAAGTGTATGATGAACATATATCAAAGTTTTGGATGGGAACAACAATGTTCCCCTACAAAAGTCTCATAACTTCCAACTTTCCTTTTGACCCTTATTGGCATCCTCCTCTTCATTCTTACCGTCGGAAAGCTCACTATTGTGTCCTCGCCAGCCGCCCAACTACATTTGTTCAAAATAAATTAAAAATAAAAGATCTAATAATTATAAAAAATTAAATTTAAATTTATAAACTAGAAGCACTTTAAACTAGTGTTGAACATTAGTACCATATAAATCGTATAGAAAATCTTCCAAAAATAGCCGACGAAGGTGTTTGATAAATGACTAGCCAAAGTTTATGCAAGTATGAACTTAACATTGTAACAAGATGTTGACCATAAAAATTACCAAGCCTATATGGCGCGCAAGCTGAGTAATTGATAAGCTAACTACATCCTTCGGTTATGTGCAGGGTGTGCCAACTTGATGGTTGAGCTCGGTCGGGGACTAAAATATGCTGATGTCGCGTTGAGTATGTTGCTGACTTCTTGTTCTTGCGACTGCAGCTGAGGAAGGAACACATCTCGGCCTTCGGGTTTTAGAGCCAGAAGAAAGGGCTACTAGTTCAGAGAAGTTCACAAATCGTCGGCGTCGGATTCAATCACAGTGATTATATTCGTAAAAGTATAAGCACGCCAAACTGGCACCAGGCTATATGGACACAAATACTCGAAAGAGATGTATGTCTGTGGTTCGGCCATCGGAATGCCAAACTCTAAAATGTACTTGTGAATATCCAATCATAAAACAACTCAGCGTTCAATGTGTCGAGCCTAGTAACATGTAACACACCTCACTTCGCCAAGAAGACTGATAAGATGACCTCTACCAACAAGAATTCGAAAGTCCCTATCAACTAAGACTTGGATAAATAACTAGTCGGTCTCGAAACAGTGCTGTTTATCCAAACTAAAGGTGCTCCTTGATCAGCTGATTCTACAGCTCCAGTGTTGTTTATCCAAACTGAAAATGTCGCCAGTTGCCTTCATAGTGTTGTTTATCTAACTGAAGATGTGTTGGCGGAAGAAAGGGGAAGAGGATAAAATCTCAGGCTGTTGAGAAGCTTTGCGCAGGGCAATTTGTGTGTTGAATTGAAGAGGCCTTTTTTGTTATTTGCAGCTTTGTATTTATAGCAAGTCTCCTTGATCGCCAATCCAGTAAAGACATTTCCGAATATATTCCCAAAAATAATAACTGATATTATCTTTAATATATTTTGGAAAAAATCTCCCTAGTCTCCTTAGATGCTTGTAGACTTTTACTTAAGAATACTAGAAAAGTAATTTGCATCTAGAAAGAGATAATAAATATATGGTAGATTAGTTCATTAGACGGTTTTAAATTTTCTCTTAAACTCTTGCAATTTTTTAAGGTATTGAAAGGTTGAAGACATTCCTACAAATACTTTAAATGTGGGGGAATGTACCCGAGATTAGCAAATTACTTTGTAAGTCCTAACATATATTTTGAAGGACTTAACACTGGAAACAACTGCTCTCAAATGAATTTATTTCCATGCATGGATATGAAGTTTATAACGGCCATAGATTGTAGATAGTCAACATAGATATACCAATTATAAAGTTTTGACTAGAGAGTATGTTGTATCCTTCAGGGGAATGGGTTAAAAGCTTGTAATTAGAGTAGTCGTAATGGAAACCCAACCTAGTTGACTGGAGATCCCAAGATCTAGGTTCAAAAGGGACAACTAAATTATGACAACTTGGAGTAGCACTGCGGAGATGTACTCTCCTTCCATGTCCCATGATGATAACATTGTTGTATGCCATTAAGATTAGGTTAAGCTTTATGCTTTTAATGATTCCTATAGCTTGGAAGACTCAGAAGTCCAAGTGGGATATTGTAGGATACTCTTAATGGGAAGTTACCTATCTTGAGTGAGGAATAGGGCCGTTCCTATGAGAATTTTTTGAATGGCTTAATTCTCTAGTACACTCATGAGAAACCGAAAATTGTTTAGGGCCGAAATGAACACAACCAAGCAACCACGGGGTATCTGGAAGGGTATTGTGTAGTTCAAGACATTGGGTTCATTGATTAACCAAGTAAATCAAAAGTAATTCACTAAGGAAGCTTCAAAGCCAAAAGCTACCTATCTCGATGTGGTACTTTTCCTACTAAATTCTCTCTCTAGTGTCTGCATTGTTGTATATGTGCAGAGTTTTGAGTCTATTTCCATTCATGTGGGGGATTGTTAGAAAATTGAATATTATTATTATTAAATAATTGAATGGAAATTAGAAATGGAGTCTTTTGGTAGAAAGATTTGTCTATTCAAATGAAGATTTGCAACTTTTGACTCTTCATGAATAGTTACATGTTTCTAAAGAGGTATCTCAAATTCTATAAATAAGGAAGCCCCCTATAATCATTTAACAACTTTTACGTTCACATATTCAAACACAGTGTACTATTGTTAGAGAGTTTTGTAGTGTCTCATTTAGTCCATATGAAAGAGTATTCAACACAATCGTGGTTCTTAGAACCTTGTGATTTGAAGTGCTACTAATACAAGGACGTGGTCGTTGTATCCTGGGAGACAACCGCCGACCAACCATAAACACCGTAATAGGGAATAAACTTATCTTAAGGACATAATATCTAACATTTGCCTCAACCGTATTTTTAAGTTTTTTCCGATCCATTATGTCATGTTCATTTAACATTTTATGTGATTTAATATAGCAATCAAACCTTAATTTTTACAATCGAGACAATGACATCGTCAGGATCGTAGTCGGTATTCACTAAGCAAAACTGCAGAGAAGAATTGAAGAAGAAGCCGAACCGCAGAGAAGAAGAAGAAGAAGAAGAAGAAAAATTGAAGAAGAAGAAGAAGAAGAAGTAGAACTGTAGAACTGCAGAACTACAGAGAAGAAAAAAGAAGAAGAATTGAAGAATTGAAGAAGAAGCAGAACGCAGAGAAGAAAGAAGAATAAGAAACGTGTTGTGGGAGGAAGGGATATGGAGAGAACCTATCCCATGGGAAATTGAACGCAGAGAAGAAAGAAGAATAAGAAACGTGTTGTGGGAGGAAGGGATATGGAGAGAACCTATCCCATGGGAAATTGAGTGATTCAAGACCAATCTCAGTCTGGTGAATAACATGGGGACTAATAGTTGACTTATATCTAAGGAAGGGAACATCATCTGTTCCCCTCAGAATTTGGGTATCTGCCACTCTCTGTGTTATGAACTTATGATGTTACCATATTACAAATTATGTGTATTACGGGCTTCTCATGGAGTCTTCATTTTTTTTATCATAACTTTCCTCGCACATGGAAATCCATATGGGCAAATTGGTGGGAGCAAATGAGGGTTGGAAGAATATCTCAAGTGACTGATCATCTCTATATATAACTTTTTTATTTTTTATTTTTTTATAAACGATAAGACAATTACACTATAATCATTTAAACTATTGCGATATGCCATGAACTTAGGTGCGGTGGGCAGATCACACTATTCTAACCAACTTGACTAAATTTAGGTTTGCGTATATATAACAATTTCCCCTAGTAGAAGAGCATGGTTAAAGGCAGTTATGAAAAGGTACATGGCATTAAAAAGCTATTGATCAGTGGAAGTGCCAGAAAGTTTGATGACTGCAATATTGTCTTTGCTCATATGGTAACAAATGAGGAAAGAAAATGCAGGACAACTTTTAACAGACAACTTTGTTCAATTTCTCCCAAAAAGCATAAAAGTTTGCATCTGGCCGAGGAAATCCCAAAAATGCCATATATATTCTATCATTTTCCCTCGAGTTTTTGTTTGAACTCGGGTGTAAGATGTCCGCCACACCGTTTTGATCAACAGGCCTAACTAGCGTTTTTTGCTTAAGTTAATCCCTTGTTATTATATTAGTGAACTTAGATTTCATTTTCCACAACACTCTCCCCACATAGACCTATAAATTAATTAACAAAAGGCTAATTAAGTATCTAGTTATACCTGAATTGTGTGACAAAGTGGTGTAGGAAAATGGAGGCTTCCAGCCTTGCTAAGTCAAGTCCAGGACACAGCCTTTGCCCACCTCCAAAAGGAGTGAAGTTGCAGCTGCTCATATCTTTGTCCTGCAGAGATTATACAACTCCAATCCATAACTTAAAAACAAAAGAATTCAAATTTACGTAATAACTGGTTAGCGCTACTGCAATTGTATATACGTAGTCATTCTTACTTGCCACCTCCATGGATTGAAGTGATAAGGCCAATCATAGTTATTCTGATCAAGATGAACTGATCTAAAATATGTGAAGACACACCATCCCTTCGGTATTAAATACCCTTTTATCTCCACATCTTTCATGGCCTTCCTCATCACCCCAGTTATGATGTTTCCCATCCTTAGGGTTTCTGTGATCACCTGTTTAATTGCAATAATTAAATTAAAACATATATTAAAAAAACATAGATAAATTTGATGAATTACTGCTGCAAACTATTTGCTTACGTTTTGCGTAAATGGTAAGGATAAGTAATCACTCCAACACAATGGCTCTCCAAGCTCATCTTTCTGAGTTTTTAACTTCGTGTTCTCCTCCTGAATTCATCATCAAGAATTCATTTATAAAAGGACCAAAACAACATTGGCTTTTTCTGTAAACCTCCTATTTCTTCACAGATAATAACAGATTTACTATTATTTTTTTCTTTTGAGAAATGGAAAAATTTTAATTATTCCAATACTTGCATGTACTTATTGGTAAGTAAGAGGTTTTTGGTTTGAATATTGAAAATGAAGAGGTCGCAATTAATTTATTCTCTTACTTTTAGTGTAAATAGTCATTATATTGACATTAAACTATGAAGTAGTAGAGGGTTCATAAAGAGTCTCTGTTTGAGAGAGCGTCCTTAGCATTTTTCTATTGCTTATATATCTTAGAATTCCACTTGCCCCTAGAAACCATATTGCTTTGACAGCCAGAAGTGAAAAAAGCAAAATCACCAAAACGATAAGGAAAATGAAAAATGGCACAAATAAAGTAGTCAAGTTTCCAAAAAAGTTCAATCCTAGAAAAAAAAAAAGTGGGATGTTTTAAGTAATAGTAGCTGTGTGGCTGAGCAACCTGAGAATGTTACATACGATCGGAAATATACTCCTCTTCCTACCACACTCATCGCGATCATTAAATCAGCGTGACGAATGCTATAATAAAGTAAGAATATTTCACTAAAATAACTCATTGTAGTAAAGAAAATTTCCTATTTGCCAAAAGTAAAAGAGAAGAATTTTTGCATACAGCTAATTGTTGGAGAGCAGTGGGGGAATCTGAGAGGTATTTGACTGCAATAGTCATGAGAAGTGGCACTGAATCCTCCCCTGGTATCATCATATCAATCATGTTATCTGCTATCAGATTGTCTGTTAATTGCTCACTTGTGTCACTTAGCAGAACATCTACCACATCTTTGGGAACCTTATTGGAGATGATATCACTCTCTTTTTTTCTCGCTTGTATGATTTTCTGTACTAGCTTGACCATTTTCTTCTTTGCCTGAAATTAATTAGGACTCAAAATATCATTACAAGGATATGATAATAAAAAATAAAAACGACGGTAAGTTGCTTATGTTACGAGACTGTAAATTCATATTATATATTAAGACAAAACACAACTAATGTTACGAGACTGTAAATTCATATTATATATTAAGACAAAACACAACTCAAACTAAGTTCTGAAATCACATTCCGACAATATAAGCATCTTATGCTGTTAAACTGTCTGACAAAGTAACGTTTCTCTTGTAAAGTAAAAATTGATAATTAACTTGCCTGTAATGATCTGTAAAGTCTACTTCCAGGAATATTTATTGGGATAGACATGAGGCCAGCAATGAATTCTTGGAACTGTTTCTTTAGGAACTCCATGTCTTCACCAGGATCCAAACTAATCAATGCCTTGACAAGTACTTGGAAGGCAATCTGCAGACAAAAAGGACATCAACTTTTGTAAAGGACTGTTAACAAACATAATAATTATGAATCTAATTCTGCGGACAATATCATTCGTGCAGAGTTATTATGAACCCCATTTGGCATTTCACAACTGGGAAATGCTTTTCAAACCCCGTCTTTATCCTTTTGAACTTTCCTTGTTTCTGGTCATGTGATTAGATAAATTAGCAGTAAATTAAGAGGAGGAAACATATTTATACGAGGCCCATTATGCACTCTATCCTCATATTTGTACGTCTTATTCTAAATCAATGAATATCGTACTTCTGCTAAAAAAAGAGACGGTAACAAATAGGTGAAGAGTGCTGGAGGACAAATATGGAGCATGAAAAGCATTTCCCTATTCATTTCTTTCTAGAAAATCGTATTCTTCCTCTTAACCTAAGTAAAACCATTGATAAATATTCAAATATCTGATACATTTTAAATCCAAGAAAAAAAATTCATAGGCAGATGTAAGAGAGATGGCATCTTTTGTTTTGTCTTCTGTACATTGGAACTCTTCTCAAAAACCAAACAATCTCAAACTTCAAAGATTAAATTCTCTCCCCTGGACCTGAGAGAGAGAGAGAGAGAGAGAGAGAGAGCTAACATGTTTGGTTTCATCTTGTATGTAAATGAAATGGTCATCTCTCCAATTTTCCATGGATTGTTGGACATAGTTCTGCATGCCTGTGGTGATTTGAGCTTTGAGATGTGGGGACTTAAAGAAGGCTCCAATGAGTCCATGGATTCTTCTCTGCAGGGCTCCATTGATGAGCAAAATCGAAGACTTCCCCATCAACTCAGTGAGAGATTTTGGGTAAGATGGCACAAAAGATTTTGCATCACTCTGCAGAACAATTTTACTCACTTCTGCATCTGTTGATACAATTGTTGGACTTCCAAATATGTGTGACTTGAACACCTTCCCATACCTACAAATTAAACACCCCAAAGATTCAAATAAGTATGAGATTTTGACTTTCAAAACTAATGAAGTAAATCAGCTGAAACATGAAGCAGAATAATTAGAACTGGAAAGTGCTTATTGGGTTTGCCGTTTGTTATGCAGATTGCAAACCAAATGAAACATATTGATTAAGTCAATCTTAATCAGAAGTTAAGCATGGCAAATATACGCATGGGAATTTTCAAGTTTTCAACTTTAGAAATGACCATTGAAGTTAAATCAGCTGAATCATTAGACCAGAAAAGTGCTTATTGGATTTGTTCTTTGTCATGCAAAACACAAACCCAATGAAGCATATTCATTAGTTCAATCTAATCAAGTTAAGCATGGAAAATTATTAATACAAAACGAAGAGTTTATTTGAAAGTAATGCATGTTATTTGGGTACTAATTAACTTCTTGTCTCCCTAATTACTGCTATTTTTTTTTTTTTTTAACTTACAAGTGGCAGCGTTTGTTCATGAAGCTCTCAGGGGAGTCAGAGTAAGCACAAGTTACAAACTCAATGGTTTCACCAAGAAATGGAAGCCCAAAAGTTCCCAAAGGAAGTTGGATTCTGTTGTGTTTTGATCTGATGAGTGAAGAAGTAGCAGAAGAACTGAAAAACCTCAGAAAGTTCTGAGTTGGTGCTATTGCTGTAGAGGAATATTATGGACAAGATCGACATTGTTGTTGTTGCTGCTGCTGCCAATATTAGTACAATCAACAAATTGTCCATTTTTGAAAAGTTGCCGAACGAACGAAAAGAAGCTTAGCTTTAGCACTCTGCTCCCCCTTAAATAATAACATTCGCAATCACGGTTGCAATGAGGATATTTTTGTGGCTCAAGAACGAATGTGCATATGTACAATGCACGCGTGTGGGGAGAGAAAGGGAGAGAGAGGGGGGTGGGGGAGGGAGGGGGAAGAACGTTTAACAAATTAAGGAATATAAGTATTGGGAGATGGATGAGATTTTTTTTGGCGGCTTATATAAGGTATAAACTTAAAAAAACTTAGTGTGGTGCCTTGATGAGCATGAGCTAGTTTTTGTTGTTAGTATTCATTTTATACAAGCGATATCGTGAAAGGAAGAAATTAAACACATAGTATATTATGTAATCAACGAGTTGAGGTATAAAGCTGTTTTGATTATGTATTGACTATGAAATTCACAAGCACTAATTCGTTAATTTAAAATTCAGTAATTTACATCAATCTAAATATTTAGCAATCAAGCACTTAAGATGCATTGTATTTAATGACAAGCCAACTTTATAGCTCAAGGTACGTGTTTATAGTTTTGGTGAATTCACTAAGTTGATACCTGTTTGAGTAAGTAACTCAAACCAACAAATTAATAACATGATATGTCTGATGATCTATGGGTAAGAGGACATGCATATGGCTGATAAGAAATAACTCTCTTTTGCTCTTTTTCTATTTTCACTTTTTGATGCAAAAGTAGAAAGAACTTGAAATCCTTTCATGATTAAGTTAGTTGGGATATAATACATATATATATATATGTATATATAGGCTAAATATACAAAATAGTCCTTGAGATTCAAAATCAATAGAAATGGTCCATGAGATTGTCCACCATTCATGATTTTGGTCATTCCGTTAAAAACTCTTTGGGCAATTTTCAAAACTTCGTAACTCAATCAATTCTTAACCAAATTCGACATATAATATATCAAAATGAAGACAGGAGAGTGTAGAACAAGATTATACCTATTTGGAAGCCCAATGGTCACCGGAGATGGCCGGAAAATAGCCTGAAAGGTGACAGGTTTGCGGAAAAACTGGAAATCTCGCTGAAAACTAGGTAAACTTTAAACGTTCATAACTTTTTCAATACTCAACAAAATCGAGTGATTCAAAAAAAAAAATCATACTTCTCAATGAGACGAAGATATTGGTTCCTTTATCGATGCAAACTCGCCTTGGTTTGGCCGTAAAATGGCTCAAAAGTAGCTAACTATTTTCTAGTTAACCATTTTCGAGCCATTTTCCAGCCAAACCATAGCGATTTAGCCCTCAAGAAAGGTACCATTATCTTCATCTCATCGATAAGTATGATTTTCATTTTTAAATCACTTGATTTTGTTGAGTATTGAAGAAGTTATGAACGTTTACAGTTTACCCAGTTTTCCAGTTTTCCTTCAAACCAATCACCTTTCAGGCTATTTTCCAGCCACCTGCATCAACCATTGGTCTTCCAAATGGTATAATCTTGTTCTATATTTTCCTATCTTCATTTTGATATATTATGGATCGAATTTGGTTAAGAATCAATTGAGTTACGAAGCTTTAAAATTTACCCAAAGAGTTTTTAACAGAAGGACCAAAATCATGGATGGTAGCAATCCCAGAGATCATTTCTATTGATTATGCAAATCTCAAGTATCATTTTGGAATTTAGCCATATATATATAAAATATGTGTGTGTATATAATCGAGAGACAAGTCCCCACAAGTTGATTGATCATCTTGTGTGGAATGTGGATTGAGGCGGCCCCCCATTGGCAGAGGCTCAGTTGGGCGGCCTCGTGCCTTACATGTGAGACTTTGATTTGTCCAACCACACTTCATCATCATCCCCCTACCCTTCCCCGCTCCCCCTCCCATAAACTTTTGTCCTCTCTCTCTCTCTCTCTCTCTCTGTCTTTCTCTCTCCTCCACAACTACAAGCTTAGACCAACCTCTCATGTCACATTCATTCCCATCCTTCCTCATTTTATATGGCAGATGGGGCTTGAGGCTACATGTGCGTTCCCCCCTTCGGCGAAAGATATTGAGTATACGAATATGGGCAATGCTATTGTGTTAGTCATTTTTATGTGATGAGTAAATACTAGATTTTGGTTAATCGATACTTTTCTTCTGAATGCATAATCAAGTTTCGTGTTCGAACTTGTTTTTCCTATTAATAAAACAATACAACGCAAATTTAGTTGTCAATCTTTTGTAAATAACTGTTGAGCTGAGGATGTTGCAAAGGAGAATCATTTTTTCTTTAACTTTTTTAATTTCTTCCAATACCATAGACAAAAATGAAACTTAAAATGTTATTTTTGTTGTGAAATTGAGGACATGTATGCAGTGGAATATAAAGTAAATAATATACAATATTTATGATGTTCGGCAAGTATGCCCATATCCTCAGTGTAGCAGTAGTACTTTCTTTCATTATCTAAAATAGTAGGAGTACAAAATAACTCTAACTATTTTTCTCTTCTCTCTAACCTGACTCACTGGTATTTTATCTTGAACATCTCTTCTTTCTTTTCTCTCTTCCTTTCCTCTTTTCTTTCCTTTCCTCCAAATCTTTCTCTCTATTTTTGTGTTTTTTCTTCAATGATGCAAATACCTCCTTATATAGAGGTTTTCGTTTTTCCTTGGTCATATTAGGTTGGCCACATTTTTCAACCTAACAATCTTACCAAGACTTTTTATCTGACAACATTGTAAAGCTACGGTCATATTTGGTTGTTTATTATTCACACCTCCTTTTGGATGCTCCCCCTGATTTTGAATTCTTCAATTTGACTAATTACAATGTTGATGCAATTCGATATCATGCAAGATAGTTGGAGTGTTTATTTCTCAAGGTGGATCACGTGCGCTCCAAATTTTAATGGGCCACAGGTCTTAACAAACACATGTATTTCTGAGAGATAAGAAGATGTAGCAATGAATGGTTGCTTCCTTGATCGTTGTAGGATCAATCTATTTCCATATGTAAATACAAATCCTTTCTAAGAGCGATCTGAATGTAAGCTAGAGAGATATTCAAATTAAGCTTGCCCAATAAGACCATGGCTATTAGTGAGTTCTTTGGAATAGAATAAGCACAAGTCTATAATTTCAGGAGATATCAATGGATAAATTTTACTTCATTCTAATACCCATATGCTGATATTGTGCTTCACATGAAATGTAACATCTGATTTAATGTATTGTGCAAAATACAATAAGGCACATGCTCCACTAAGATATGGTACTTCTAAACCAAATATCAATTCATCATTTCCCTCACGAGGATGGATGATCTTTCTAAGTGTCTTAATAATTGTTAATAATTTGAGTGTTCAACTCATACTCTTCAATCCATATGGTTCTTTAACCATAAACCTTCAGTGGATAAGAATTCATGTTGGCATATTGTTCGATTTACAGCTTGAGACAATATTCTTTTCAACATTACATAATTTTTGTAGACTCTTCAGGAGTCCCATTCTAATATCAACTCTTGCAAGAGATTCATTATGTTGCAACAATTTCTTAATGAAAGTACTCACTAAGCAATTTATACCATCCATTGTTATTGAGTACATAACTTTTGCTTGTCCTTTCCAGGGTTTACTTCAAGCAATTTGGATCCTTCTGGGATTTTCTTCACTTCATGACACATTCTCCTTTGGAATTTATACAGAGCAATTTGCTTCTATGTATACTTGAGGGATTTACTTATGGAGATATGCTTCGAGCATATATATAATTCTCCACTGAAATGAACAAGTTTCACAATGAGAAATCAAGTTTCCAGGAGCGTATTACAATTTCAGGTTTTAACTAGGAACCTTGTGTCATATCCTGTGAGTGTATTTCATTGTATTACAAATGCCCATATGTAACCTTCTGGGTTCAACATCATTTGGCGATTTGTACTATAGGTCCATTTTTCTACATTCTTACTAAATTGTAATGGAATTGCCTTTCTCTATTTTTGGCTAATGATTTTTCTTTTCGTCAACAAACAAAATAACGTCACTCAAGATCAACACAACTCATTGATGAATTTAGTAGCTACTGTAAAACCAAAATTAACATTGGTCATCATCAATTCGTGATCCACAATTATCATGTACATGTGCACGCATATTTTATAAGCATTTCATTACTTTGGATATCCTTGTTTCTTCAGGGGCTTTACATTGTCTCTTATAGGACATATTTATGCGATTTTGTTAGCTTATTTCTTTGCATTTACTTACTTAGTTTCTATTTATTATAGTGATTTAACCTATTTTCGTGTGTTTGTAGGTCCAATTGGCAAAGATGACAAGGCTACATGGAGCAATTTGGAGCAGTTTTGGACTTGGATTGGATAGCATGCATGGGGAGCACTTTGGATGGACGTTTTTGGTGTTTAAATAATGCTAGAAATGTGCTACAATCTGGATGAATTAAGAGTGAGGCTTGGGAGACAAGGAATCGGAAATTAAAGGGAAACCTTATCCAACCTTATCCTTAACAAACCTTATCTAATCCTATCCTATCCTTATTCTATCTTACCTTATCTCCAGCTACAAGGGGGATTCCTTATCACATTCAACCACTTCTAATCTGATTTAAGGAGTCCTAAAGCATTGCAAACAACTCAATCCTTTTCCACCACAAAGTAGGCCGTGCCCTAGCCCTATAAATACAAGTTCTTGCTGCAGCTTTCAGGGGTTAAAAAAAAAAAAGACAGAAAAAAATAGAGAGAAATAGAGGTGTGTCGTAGCCTTGGGAGGAGAGGAGGAGCCAAATCTGTCATCTAGAAAAGGGGGTGCCGAATCTGCCATTGATGGAGCTTTTCTCGGTTCTTTCTATCCTTAGTTTTAGTTTTAATGTTTAAATTAGATTGTTTTTATTTAATTATGACGAACATGTGTAACTAAATTTCTTTTTAGCTAGAGGTGAATTCAAAGCCATGAACATATGTTTTATATGAATTGATTATATCCAGTTATTGTTTCATAAAACATGAATGCGATTTACTTATCTGATTTATTAAGAACTTGTTCTTGTGTGTTGATTAAGGGTGCACACTTAGTTTGCATGGAGGGATTTGATGCTAGAATATAAGGGAATTTCATCTAATCGTTATGAACTTATATTTACAAGTAGTAAAGGTCACTAGTCATGATTGTGTTAAGTAAATTCTTGGTAGGAGTATCATGCAGTTCATAGTTACGAATGTCTTGTCAATGCTTATGATTTTCACAAAACTTAATGATCTTTGAGATGTATCTCTATCATGTTGTTCATATAGGGAACTTGATAAGAATAATTTAATTGTGTCGCTAAGTCCAATTCAATGAAATTAAGAAAATCTGAGAGTTAATTAGTGTTGGTCACGATTAATTTGGGGCATTGTCATTCATGGTTTATAGGAATAATAACTGAAAATTGATTTGTATGCATATATTTTATGTGTGGAGAAGAATCCTCTAACTAGCCTTTCACCCAATTTTCATCCAAATTCACTTTGTTTCTGCAATTTAGTCGGTTGATTAGCATCCCTTCTAATCCCTGGCTTAGAACGATCCCTACTTACTCATACTACAATTGTCTAAAAAAGGTTTAATTTGTGTGTTAGTTTCTACCACATCATCGATCATGCTTTAGGCATGAGATATATTAAAATTGCTATGTCCATGGATTGTCCTTTTGGCACTTGAATCCATGTGGCAGCTGTCATGCTTGAGGCATGCAATAATTTAGTAGTACCGAGTCTATGGTTTGTCTTGTTAATGTTGGAAATGTTCCCTAAAACCAATCATATGATGATACTTTACGGACATTTCAAACTAATGTAGTTTAAATGTAAAGGGCAAATATTATTGTTTGAGCCGTCTCATATAAATGTTATATGCTTAAACAATAAGTCTAAGGAATATGTGATTGGAAGAATGCGATCTAAAGAAGTTAGATTCATGAGACCATTCTTTCGTTGACACATCCTAAACGTTCCTGATCATAGGATTGTCAATTGGGCATTGACAGTCCGTTAAGATCAGTACGTGCTATGTCTTCTCTCAGGAAGAGTGACTAGTCTCGAGTCATTGGTGTGTGTGACATCAAGACAAGTACGTAGGTGCTCAATAGAGAATGAGTTCACTGAACACGATCAACGAAGAGTTCTCATATTCATGTCACATGAGAACTTATGGTTGGGATAATGCAAATTAGTCTTTTGACCTGAGGCATCATAGTTGTCTTGTGGTTAGGTCCTTAATCTTTGATTATGTCAAAGTCACTCCATCAGGAGGGTGTCCATGGCATCGTTGGGGTTAAGCCACTTAGCCATGGAGGCAAGTGAATGCGCAACAAGGGATCTCTAACCTTCAAACTGTTTGAGGGAGAATACTCTATGATATGATTAAGAATCTTTGGCCAAAGTATGAATGAGATTTAGGAATGTGTTTCAAATCACATTCAAGGTAATCATATAAGCACAAGACTCACATTGGATAGTAGACATGAATAAACTATCAAACCAAACAATGTGGTCAAGAGTATTGTATTAGAGAAAGACCGTATTGCATTTGTAATCCTAAAACTGAATAGGTTCTCCACCTCTTCTGATTAGCTTGGGTAACCATGACATGCTGCTAGGCGTCAACCATGGTTTGTGGAAGCCCTAAAAGTGTATTATCACTAACGGGAGAATTGAAAGTAAGTTTCAATTCACAATCGATTAGAAAGAGTTTTAATCGCCCACTGCCTCGCTAAAAGGAACCTAATGGATCGTTCATCGAGTAAGGTAGAGTTTGAAGAAACAACGGAGATGAGTAAGAATAATTAAATGGTTTAATTATTTATCTAAGGCTAGGATTAATTAATATGTTAATTAATCAAACGAATAAGTTCGTTAAAGACCTCGGGTTAGTTTTGGGCCGTAAGGCCCAATGGGATTTGAATGTCAAGCCCATTAACTCAAGTTGTATGACAACTTGAATAAACAAAGGGCTTGAAAGCCCAATAAACCCTATAGGCTTGCCATGTTAGAAGAATAGGGCTTTTGGTCCATTAGGTCACTTATTTGAAGGGACTATATAAAGGACTTTATAGCCTAAAATTTACATATGGTAATTTTTGGGGAAAGGATGAGAACACAAGCTCTCCTTTCTCTCTAAAATTTAGGCCACCTTGGAGGGATCATCTAGCAATCAAACTCCTCCAAGGTCACTCATTTCTTCTTCATTATGCCTTGGTGATGAATCATTAGAGGTTCTCAATTTTGGGAACTTTGGAGAAACTTTTTCATCCATCCAAATCCATGGATCTAAGATGCAAGGAATGAAGGCCCTCTCTTTGGGTGATTAGCCTTTGCTTATGCAAAGAGGAATCTACAAAGGTATTGATTTCTCAACTCACTTTGTTTTGAGTTGAGTCTTGGTTCACCTATCTACTAGGCTTTGAATTTCATGGGTAAATGTTTTGTTTTAAGTGCATACAAACATGATTCCGCCTTTAATTGTTAATTGCATGCTATTGATGTTGCTTAAATGAACATGTTTTTCACAAATCTTCCTTCAAGTGGTATCAGAGCCTAAGTCTAGTAGTTGGTGAATCCTTTTGGGTTTTGTAGTTCATAGTTTGTGATTTGAATGTTGTAATTGTTACAAGCTTTATTCTTGCTTCTTTGAATGTAAATTTTGTTAGAAAATTTGCCATCTCAAATGTTGTAGATGTAGTTCATATGAGCATGAATTTTGGAGCTAAAATTTGGTGCCATGTTTTTGGGGAAATTCGGCCAAATCCAAAGGGTGGAATTTTGGGTTCTTGTTTGACTTGTTAAAAGTGTTTTAAAGTGACTTTTGGAACCCCTATGTACCCTAGTATGGTTGTATGTTATTTCCCTTAAGTTTGAGTGGTTTTGGTATGTTTTTGGGTGAAGAATGTTCATGGAGCTCTTATGGGTTTTCATGAATGTTCTTCATTGTTCTTGATATGTTCTTGCCAAGAACAAAAGGTTTGGTGTTTTGATTCAAAGTTTTGATTTATTTCATAAAGTTTTTGTTTTGAAATATTTCTTATGTTTAAATATATTAGATATTTATTTTGAAAAATTAAAGAAATTTTAGTGGGTTGGTGTGTAATGATTTATTCCATTACACACACCCACTTACAAAAAACTTTGAAATTTTTATACACTTTGTTTCAAAGTGGCCACCCTACTCAATTAGGATCCTTGTGGGGCTTTTATGCAATTATATAAAGTTTTGGTACTTTTTGTGTATTTGCATTTTGACCCAAAAGTTTACGTTTTTACGTAAAGGTCCAAAATCACTAAAAGGACAAATTGTTTTGCTCCTTTAATGAAGTTTTATTTTTTGTGGAAATTTTTGGGTTCTAGTTGTAATTACATGAAGTAGTGGACTTTTGTGTTTTTACAAAGTGACCCCAAAAGTTTAAGTTTATGCAAAATAGCCCAAAAGTTGAGGTTAATTGCACTATGGCCCAAACAAGTTGAGGTCATAGCATTTTGGCCCAAATTAGGTAGAGAACAAAATTGTTTTGTCTCTTTAAATGAGAATTGGATTTTCATTTCATTTAGCTCCATTTAAATCAATTCTATGGATACAAAAACCAAATGAAAATGTTGCATTCAAGTTTAATTAGTTAAAGCGTTAATTAATTAAAGAAAGGGTGATTATGAACCTTAGCCTACGATAATTGAGCTATGTGAAATGCCGTTTCAAATTTGTTTGAACCATGGGAATGTGTAGATTAAATTTTTGTTGTAATTTGATATGATCAATTGTTGTAAAAGAGCATAAGCTCTTCTTTACTTTAAAGTAATTTGATTTGATCAATTGTTGTAAAAGAGCATAAGCTCTTATTTACTTTGAAGTACTCCTTTCTTGTTTTATTCGATATGCATGAAATGGAGTAGTTGGGTCCAACGCCCAATAAGACAACACGCCTTAATGTGATTAAACGCGTAACTAAAATCAATCATCATCCCTAGACCGAGATTCAACACAAGGCTCGTGTTGGATCTAATCAAAGGTTCATAGTCATCCTAAGGCCCTAAGGCAACTATATAGTCCATCAATGAATGCAAATCTTATGTTAGTAGTACCATATAGTCTTGCTTTAAAACCCGTTTTAAAAGCATAGTGGGAGTATTATATACTACTAAATCAATCATATGGACCAATAGTTGTAATAGGACCAAAATGTTTTAATTGGATTAAAATGTATGTTTATATGTGATGAGACCTAAAAACCCTCAACCAAACCATTATTAAGTTGATAAGCGAGAGATGCTTTGAATATCTCTTCGTAGGCCTTCCACCGTGGTGGGCTCCAATCGTTTGTGACTCATGCACCGGCTTCACCCTATAATGGGGAAGTACAAAGTATGTGCTTACATTCAGGAGGAGTCCATAAACATATGATGAGGTGAGTGTAGACAACGAGTATGACCAACATGATATAATTATGAGGTTGTGCTTGAACCTCTACATAAACTAAGCATGGTGGGAATAACTTAACTAAGTGCAATGGTGCCAACATGATATAATTCTGAGGCATTCATTCTCTAGAGGCCAAACTAGATGGGTAATTACAAGAGTTGTAAATGACTAAAGTGTTATTCTCTCATCATTATTTTTGCTAACCAAAATGATATAATTCTGAGGTGGGCTTGGTAATGGTGAGCCTCCCATACCCTACTAAGAGTTTCCTCCAAAACTCTCGAATTCCGATGTGGGATATGGAATTTGCTAAAAATAGTGGGTGGTGCTATTTGATTTAAAGACCCGAATCAAATGGCTTAAAATCAATCAATTTATATTCGTTATGTATTTGTTTACCAATATATTTGCAAACGCTATCCAAAACTTGACAAAGAAAAGCCAAATGCTTTAATTTCCGGACTTAGTTCTACAATCCCATAGATTGTCTTTAATGGCTTGTAGATGTAACTAAGTTGTCTCATCCTCACAATCTTCCTATTGATAATGTATCATTGGAAGAATATGTTAGATAAGTCTAACATGAGAAGGACAACACTTTTAATGTCATAATTCTTCAAATACAAATTGTTGTATGAAGAAATAAGAGTTGCTTTGAACAACCCTTAATCAACACAAACTTTAGTGCTTGTCTCTTTGTTACACGAACAAGGAACTTGAGAAGTAAGCACAAGGGCATGGACACTTTATGTGCCATGATTCTTCACTTACAAATTGTTGTATGAAGAAATGAGAGTTGCCTTGAACAACTCTTGAAAGTTTGTTATTATGTTTAGAACATAATGGTTGGTTGACAAAAATAGTTCATTTATATGGACTTATGATGATTTTGAATCATTGAGTGTTGAAGTGTTAAACCACTTAACGAGACGGAAACTAGGCAAGAACTTCACCTTTGTGTCCCTATCCTAATGGTTCACTAAGTTTATTGTAAACTATATAGTGAACAATAACCGCACGCTCTCCAAATCGTTTGATGTGTATAACACATTTGAAATAAGTTTCAAGAGAGATAGTGGGAGTTTAGGGACCATGACTATTGTAATCAAAAGGGAAGTCAAATGAAGAAGGCAAAATAACTCCAAGGGAACAAACTTTCTTTATGAAAGGATGGACATTGGAAGGGGTATTTGCAAAAAATGTCTTGCAAGTGTCAAGAACACACCTTTTTGAAGGTGTTGTAAAATGTTCTTGAAAAGTTCATAACAGTTGGTTCTTCTACTTGAATGCATGATTCTGTATTAGTAACTATGTTTTACAATTGTTGTAAAAGTGTGCTAATAAGAAGTAGAAGATTAATGAGAGAAGAGAAACTACTTCACATTCCAAACGTAAATCGAATATAGATCTCTGCGAAAGCGGATTGTACTTACTTCCTCATATGAACTACCAAAGAAATTGGAAAATACTAAAGATTGTCTTTACATTCCAATTTTAAGGAACTTAAAACCGTCACTATAGTAGAGATGGATGAATGTTTTGTTTGACAAAACATTGTTCTTTATTAATCAATAATTAGATTATTGTTGGTTGTCTCTATAGTAGAGATGATGTGGTAGTTTAACTGTTTAAGAATATAACGATGCTTAAAACCCAAAACGTTGCAAGGTAGTGACTAATCCCAACTGAGTTGTGATACCTCTAAAACATAAGTTACGAGTTGGTCATAGATGGATGCTTTGGATCATTAGATCCGGATCCAATACCTTCTTGTTAAAATTGTATAGAGGCGAAATGTTCGAATCTTTATTCTTTTGGAAAGAAGAAAGAATCACAAAGTTGTTGAGGTTAATTCACTTAGATGTTAGTGGCTCTTGTCCACAACATAATACTACTCATGTTGTATGACATTCACCGAAGATCACTATCGGTTGGACTATAGTTTATTTTGAATAAACACAAGACCGAATACTTTGCAAAAGGTTTCAAAGAATTCAAGAAATGTAAGTAGATGAGTAAGACGTCTAAAGTATTTACCTCCTTAGATTTGATCCAAGGAAAAAGTAACACTTTAGATTAATTTCCTTGAAAAATATCAAGGAAAGTAGCATCGTAAGATAATGAATTTCTCCATTAGGAGAAGAATGAACATGAATAAGATTTAGTTCGTTGGACATTATCAATTACCCATATATATATGATATATACTTCTAAGACAACCTAGTTCCTATACCACAAGCTCCAAGGTTTATAAACCGTCTCAGTTGAATGGTTTGGACATAATATGGGTTTCCGAAACCATTATTAAGATAGTCTTGATAATATATGTCTAAAACAATAAATCACAAGACAGGTTAGTTGTAGAGATCCATCCATCATGGATCTTAGCAAGCTAGTGGGAGCTATAAGCGTCTTATGAGAAAAGATCAATTGTTTGATTTCTCATAAAGATGTAAATGATCTTTTGTTTACTAGGTTTACAAAAGATTAGTGGGAGTTGATCATATTCCTAAATTTGAATATATATACATGATATATATTAATTTTGAAAATGAAAGGAATTCTTCATCGTTAAAGTTATGACTTTAAACATTCTATAATGATAGAATGTATATGGGAGACATAGTCTATATACATGGGATGGAAATCTATAATGATAGATTTCAAGATATAATTGGATTATATCAATCCCTAAAATAGACAATGAGATGCTAGGAAGTTTCTCATATGATGATAAACTTCAATTAGAATGACAATTCTAGTGAGACTAGGAAGTTGTTCTTCTCAAAGGGAATGTACCCTTTGACTCCCAAAGAAATAATGCGTAAATAGAATCCTTTATGCATACGCAGAAAGGTGATTTATGTATTTCATATTGTATGAAAACATTGATATAAGTTGTACCTAGAACGGTACAAGATGATATCAGTGCAAGCCCAGGATCAGAACCATGGCAACTGTCAAGTGAATCCTTAGGTATTTAAGAAATACTAAGGATGGATTCCTCAAGAATGAGGAAGAATTAGAGTAACGTAATGGAAGCGTAAATGTATTAGATTATGAATCTAATCCATCATAGAATATCTCTTCATTATGAATGAAGTGATAATGAGATATCTCTTTATTATGACTAAAGAGATATTTGGGTGGAAACGTTAAAAGTAAATGACTTTAATGTGTTCCATCATGTATGCAAAATATATTGCCATATAGAAGCTTACAACATTGTTGTTTGGATGGGAAAGTTCATTCATGAACTCTCCATTCGGTTCCAACCAGAAAGTGTATGACACTAATGGGGCGATAGCTCAAGCCAGGGAATCAAGGTCTCATCAAGGTCCGAACTCAAATGAGAGACTGAACCACATGATTGAGAATCATGTATAATGGTGACGTCGTTATTCTCAAGGTTACTTCTATGGATAACATATTGATATCCATTGTTTAGGCCTACTACTCAGCCATTTATGAAATGAATTACAGAAGAGGTATCATCATTGATGAACAAGCTGATTGGCTCTAGTGCAAGTGGGAGATTGTTGGAAATGTGCCCTAAAACCAATCATATGATGATACTTTACGGACATTTCAAACTAATGTAGTTTAAATGTAAAGGGCAAACATTATTGTTTGAGCCGTCTCATATAAATGTTATATGCTTAAACGATAAGTCTAAGGAATACGTGATTGGAAGAATGCGATCTAAAGAAGTTAGATTCATGAGACCATTCTTTCGTTGACACATCCTAAACGTTCCTGATCATAGGATTGTCAATTGGGCATTGACAGTCCGTTAAGATCAGTACGTGCTATGTCTTCTCTCAGGGAGAGTGACTAGTCTCGAGTCATTGGTGTGTGTGACATCAAGACAAGTACGTAGGTGCTCAATAGAGAATGAGTTCACTGAACACGATCAACGAAGAGTTCTCATATTCATGTCACATGAGAACTCATGGTTGGGATAATGCAAATTAGTCTTTTGACCTGAGGCATCACAGTTGTCTTGTGGTTAGGTCCTTAATCTTTGATTATGTCAAAGTCACTCCATCAGGAGGGTATCCATGGCATCGTTGGGGTTAAGCCATTTAGCCATGGAGGCAAGTGAATGCGCAACAAGGGATCTCTAACCTTCAAACTGTTTGAGGGAGAATACTCTATGATATGATTAAGAATCTTTGGCCAAAGTATGAATGAGATTTAGGAATGTGTTCCAAATCACATTCAAGGTAATCATATAAGCACAAGACTCACATTGGATAGTAGACATGAATAAACTATCAAACCAAACAATGTGGTCAAGAGTATTGTATTAGAGAAAGACCGTATTGCATTTGTAATCCTAAAACTGAATAGGTTCTCCACCTCTTCTGATTAGCTTGGGTAACCATGACATGCTGCTAGGCGTCAACCATGGTTTGTGGAAGCCCTAAAAGTGTATTATCAAAAACGGGAGAATTGAAAGTAAGTTTCAATTCACAATCGATTAGAAAGAGTTTTAATCGCCCACTGCCTTGCTAAAAGGAACCTAATGGATCGTTCACCGAGTAAGGTAGAGTTTGAAGAAACAACGGAGATGAGTTAGAATAATTAAATGGTTTAATTATTTATCTAAGGCTAGGATTAATTAATATGTTAATTAATCAAACGAATAAGTTCGTTAAAGACCTCGGGTTAGTTTTGGGCCGCAAGGCCCAATGGGATTTGAATGTCAAGCCCATTAACTCAAGTTGTATGACAACTTGAATAAACAAAGGGCTTGAAAGCCCAATAAACCCTATAGGCTTGCCATGTTAGAAGAATAGGGCTTTTGGTCCATTAGGTCACTTATTTGAAGGGACTATATAAAGGACTTTATAGCCTAAAATTTACATATGGTAATTTTTGGGGAAAAGATGAGAACACAAGCTCTCCTTTCTCTCTAAAATTTAGGCCACCTTGGAGGGATCATCTAGTAATCAAACTCCTCCAAGGTCACTCATTTCTTCTTCATTATGCCTTGGTGATGAATCATTAGAGGTTCTCAATTTTGGGAACTTTGGAGAAACTTTTTCATCCATCCAAATCCATGGATCTAAGATGCAAGGAATGAAGGCCCTCTCTTTGGGTGATTAGCCTTTGCTTATGCAAAGAGGAATCTACAAAGGTATTGATTTCTCAACTCACTTTGTTTTGAGTTGAGTCTTGGTTCACCTATCTACTAGGCTTTGAATTTCATGGGTAAATGTTTTGTTTTAAGTGCATACAAGCATGATTCCGCCTTTAATTGTTAATTGCATGCTATTGATGTTGCTTAAATGAACATGTTTTTCACAAATCTTCCTTCAGTTAAGACCTCTATCCATCGACATCTTTATAACCTATTAACACATTTGGTAATTTATTAGTAATCGTGAAGATTATATTACCTTTTCTACATCATTGAATGATACAAAATGGTGAGGCAGAATAATAGTTGAAGTTGTTCTTGCCCTTTGGTCGTCATAGACTCAGGTAGAGTTTGTTGAGCCTGTGAGTAGGATTCTCATCATTGAATTTTGACTTTTCATTTAGTGAGCCACTCATTCTCCCTTTAAACTTATATGGGTTCATTATTGATCTTTCAGCTTTAGCCTTCTGCATAATATAAGTGGTGCGCAACCTTTGCCTTTGAATGATCCTTTAAAACATCATCTCTTGATGACTCATCTATGCTTGGCATCTTCAGTGTAAATAGCCAACAACGTACCAACTGCTTTGCGACGTTGGTGACTTGAAACCCAACTCCAACAATTATTGAAGATGAGTACTTGAAAGCAATGCAAGGTATGAAATTAGGCAAAGGTTCCAAGCAATTGGTTTCGAACCAGAAGTTTGATTTCAAGTTTCAACTGATTGCTTTCTTTCTCTTTGTCTTGCAAGAAAGAGCAAAGGCAAAAGAAAAGACAGGAAAAAAGCATGATATAAGATACTTTTGCTCTTGACCTTAATGATATAAGGTACTTTTGCTTTTGAAGAACAACTGTAGAAGAATTTGATATTGATTTAAAACTTCTCGATCAAAAATATTTTCTTATTGAAGAAATGAGTTGGCATTTTGAAGGTCTTGGTTGAAGAGGTATTCTCAAAGAGCAAGAAAGTTGAGTATTTTGGGATACTTGGTTGAAGATGCGTTCTCAGCAAAGAAGAAGAGTTAGATATTTTTGGAGCTCTGCCTTGCCATAGAGGATGGAGGTCGACATATATAGGATTTCCCAATAGTAAGTAGCGGTGTTGTTGGGACCATCTCCTTCATGCTCGTCGGCAACAGCAATGTAGTTGGAACAGTAAAATTCACACATTTCAACTTTGTTATAGATATTTTGACAGAGTTGTCATTGATATCCAAAAACCTGAGATTGTGTCTGAAAAAAGCCAATGAACTTTATTTAGAAAAAATCTAACTTTTGAAATTCGGAGAGCGGTGTTTCTTTGATCTTTGAATAAGTGGCCTTGTTGCCTGTTCTTTTATAAGGGCATCAATTGTGTCCAAAATGCACGCTAAGAAAGTTGCCGCCTGTGGAAATCAACCCTATTGCATTAATGAGATTTCAATTTATCTGGATTCCTTTTCTTTCATCATTTCTAAAAATGGCTTGCCATCTGACTGTTGTTTTGATTTGAATGTTGTGGAAAATACAAATGTTCCTCTTCAAGACAATATCAGGCACCCATTCTTCTTATCCTCTAATGGTCCTCTTACAGTTAAGGACTTTATAATGAAGAATGATATAATCACCATAGTAGTAGCTATGAACCTTCTCGCTCCCAAAGAGAAAATAATACTTTCAAAAATATCTGATAAATCAACAATTCAAGACTTTTTGGTTTTCATTGTTCTATGTGCCAATTCTGTATCCAACATAGGCCAACATCTACTTGCTTGAACTCGCCAAGTTGAATCATTAATGGTTGAGGTGGCAAGTCTTAGATGAGAGATTAGAGGACTCAAGCATAAGAATAAACAGTTGCACATACTTGCAAATAATTACTCGATGAACATGAAACGAAAGCTCGACTAGCTGCAGAAATCTGAAAGTCGGATTCAAAGTGACCATCAAAGGTTCGTGGCTTTATTATGAAGGCACCCATTGCCTCCACCATTTGGAGTTCTGCCGAGGACTGAAGCTTCAAATGATCAACCTCTGGTGCCTCCTTCTTCTGGAGTTCCACCAAGTACTGAGGTATCACATGATCAATCTCCAGTGCCTCTGCCTTCAAGGGTTCTACCAAGTACTAAGGCTTCACATTAGCAATCTATAGTGCCTTCTCCTTCTGGGATTCTGCCAAGAACTAAGGCTTCACATGGTCAACCTTTGTGAAACCTTCCTTTTTTTTTTTTCGTTTTTGTAGTTGTAACTTATGTGTATGCACTTGTATATATATATATATATAGAAAATTTTCATCTCTTCTGTTTAATACATGCTTGAAACTTCTGGTTCATTGTGTTAGATATGAAAATCTATGGAAACTTTTGGTTTCATTAATATGTATCATGAGTTTGTAAGCAAAGTGGTTCCCAATATCATATGCTTTCACATGAATTCTTAGCCATCATAAATCCATGAAAATATTTGTTGCCTATAATGTTGATGGTGATAAAATCGAGCTTTGTTAAGTTCACCATTTTCTTATTGCCAAAAGGAAGAAATTCATGGATGACGGAACTTGCGATAATGAATTGATACCATATATAACACACGTCTACACAAAATGTTAGAACTTCAAGTTCTTAACATTATTATTTTGAACTTTAGGTCAAAACATTATTCATATGTACTCCAAATTTATTCTCGATATTGACATCATTAGAACCTTTAAGTTCATGTTTTTGGAATTCCATCTTAATCGGTACATGGATTAAGGAAGTTATGGTCTTCATTTACATGAATCAAGGAACTTCTGGTCCAATCATTGTATATGATGAGGATCAAGAAACTTCAGGTCTGATTATTTTATATGATGGAACTTCATGTCCAATCATTTTGTATGATGAGGATCAAGAAACTTCATGTTCTAATTTGATCAAGGAATCTCGGGTCTTGTATATATTCATCATAACAAAATGTAGTACAATAAATAAATTAAAGCAGAAGGAGGTAATTCTAGCTACTATAAATAAATTACTTTAAATAAGTAAATAATGTGACAAGGGCTTTAATTCAGCATTATTCACATAAATATCAAACTTAAAGACAATAATTGTTATTATAGGAAGGGCAACAGTGCCACACACACACACACACACACACACACACACATATATATATATATATATTAATATATGAAGGGTGAGGGTGATCAATCCATACCATTTTTATTATAATATATATAGTGTATGATGGGCGATTATATGGGACCAATCACATTATTAACAAGATTACTAATGATAAGGAAAAAGTAAATATTAATTCACTATACTTCCCTTTTTCGTTCTAACCTTGGTCATTTATCAATGGCAATGTCTGAGAATTATAGGAAGAACAAACCGTTGGATTTGACCCAAATTTTATAATGATATGGATAGGAGGATAAAGAACAACTTTCTTGAAGAAACCGTATCAATCTGAGCTACTGAAAAATGGGGTTTTGGCACTCATAAGATGGTTGTCCAGTTTGCTACGGAATTGGAAACTGTGTTCGTGCTTCAAACATCTGTGTTGATCGCACCGTTGGATTTTTCTAAAATTTGGATGTGTTACAGGTACTAGGCGGACAAACAACTTTTAAGAAGAAGTATTTCAATCCAAGGTTAGGAAGTTGGAATTCAGAGGCTGTTTACATTTTTCTGCCAATAATAATAATAGTTATATAATCAGATGTATATTAGCTTTAAGAACATTAGTCGTACAGAAGTATGAAGATAAAGTAAAAGGGCTTTCTTATCTGTGAGATTCTAGCCGACAGAGGTGAGAGGTAGGTAGTGCTTCACCGGATTTATGGCGTTGTGCTTTCCACCAACACGAGAGCTTCTCGTGCTGATAGCGTGTTGTGAAATTGATGATTTGTGTGCAATGGAACATAAAGTAAATAATATACAATGTTTACGAGGTCCGACAAGTGTGCTTACGTCCTTAGTGCAACAATAGTACTTTCTTTCATTATCTAAAATAATAGGAGTACAAAATAACTCTTACTATTTTTTCTCTTCTCTCTAGCATAGCTCACTGGTGCTTTCTCCTGCATATCTCTTCTTTCTTCTCTCTTCCTTTCCTCTTTTCTTTAATTTCCTCCATATCTTTCTCTCTATTTTGTGTTGTTTTCTTCAATGATGCAAATACCTTTTTATATAGAGATTTTCATTCTTTCTTGATCATATTTGGTTGGCCATGTTTTTCAACCTAGCAATCTTACCAAGACTTTTTCTTTAACAACATTGTAAAGCTACAGTCATATTTTGTTGCCTATTACTATAGTCATTCATACCTCCATTTACAACAATTGTAATGTTAATTCATTACTTTATGCTTCTTCACTTAAATAGTCACTAGTTTCCCAATTACCCAATTCAAATTATATCAAATTACATGAATGGACCATTTGTTATTGCCCATCTTCTTTATGCAGCCTTGCTTTTATTTCCTTGTTCAAGCTTCAAACTAACCTAACTTATGATTACTCTTGTATATTTAGTCAGGTGATGTCATCATTTTATAGGTAAAATAATTAATACTTTATTCACATTCATCATCATTGCATCAAATAATTGGGCTCTTAATCGGCTCGCATTCGGTTAACTTTCCGTCATATCTTCAGAATCCAAGAGAATATTTTGGATACATTTGTTGATCATCTCCAAACCATCGGGTTTTGGAATCTTTGCAATAGTCTAGCTTGTATGTATTCCAATTTCCTTGCAATAGTGAAGTCGTGGAAAGGTTTCTGCCGTTTAACTCCCAAACTATCATGTGATTGTCAATTTACTCAAAGGATGCAATGGCTGAAAAATAATAATAATAATAATGAGGTAAACTAACATTACGTGATAGTTCAGAAGGATAAGCGATAATTTGCTCAAATAAAATTCACCATCTTCATAGCAAAAATCGGTCGCAGAAAGGTTTCTTCATTGTCCTTTCTTGTTTCAGATCATGCGAAAGTTTTCTCAAGTATGCCCACGTTTGCAAACTTGAGTCCCAACCAGACCTCACACTGATGACTGATTTGTAAAGAATGACGAGCACGGTTCCAGGTCCAAAAGCACCATATATTCACTGATTCAAATGAACAATAATCTTCTATTCAAAAAAAAAAAAAAATGAACAATAATCTTTGTATTACAAAGGAAAGATGATTTTCAGAACCTTCTTCAATGGACAATGACAGTTAAATTTGTGCAGCATGACACAATCCACTCTAGAGACGAATCAAGGAAATACAGCAAACCAGTCAAATCAGGAAAATGGCTATTTCTGTTAGATTGTTGGAAGAGATTTCGCCTGGAGAAACTGTTTAAGAATTGCTTTCTCCTCATCAAGGTGCTTCTTCTCTTCAGGATCTTTTGGTTTAACCTTTCTTTTCTCTTCCAGCATCCACTTGAAAAGTTGGTGTTGGTGATCCTCCGGGATTGGTTCCAGCAGTTTTACGGGCTCTGTGATGATTGGTGAAGGTAGGGGTTTCTCAGTAGTAGTTGTTTGAGCTGTTGTTGAAACTGTAGCAATCACATTTTCGTCTACGTCTTTCCTTTTTGTTCTCATAAACAGGTAAGCTACAAAAGTAATTCCAAACCTCAGTGTCCAAATAAGAGTCCATTAAGATCCATAATTATGCAAGAAAGAAGCAAATAAAGTATAGCAGCAATCATATTCCTAGTGAGGTATTTTCCACTCTAGCACATCCTATATCCATATACACAAGCGTTAATAGAATCATGGGCAGGTAAACTAAAGGAAAGCCAGGTTTAGAGTTTTAAAATGTTTCAAAAACTTCATCCCTTTTCTGTTGCAAACAGAAGCAGAGAATGCAGACGGTAAATAGCCGGTTCATATTAACAGGGATAACGATCTGGTAAGAAGACATTCTATGCTGGTCAAGTTCACAAAGTTAGTTGCATTTGGTCTATCATAAGGTTCCTCACTGATGAACAAGGTCTTTCAATTGAACTGCTGCTAAAACAAAATTGTGAAGTGCAACCGACACTAAATGGCAAATTTCCCCTCTCTTTATTTTACCCATCAGCATCCTTAGTTGCACAATGGCCATTAAGTATCAGCATCCCTAGTTACACAATGACCATATTCTTGTAATCAACAACAGAAGTTGAACTAATGCTGCAAGCCATCATAGTCACACAACGATAGAAAGATTAATGTAAACTTGATATCATGAAGTTTACTATGAGCTTATAGCATTGTACCAAGTAACATACAAACTACCCTTCCTCAGTACATCTAGTCATGTAGTACATGTGAGGAAAAAGTTCGAGAGAAAGTTAAAAGCCACCAGAGTTATTTTAAGCTTATGCTGATACAATTTCCATCAGATACAATTCACCTCTTGAAAGCTGATACAGCCTACAATCCCCCCACCTTCTTTCTGTATTCGCAATTATTACAGGAAGCATAATGCTGGGAAAATAAAACTTCATCTGTCTAATTAACTACATATGAGTAGCAATCATCTGTGTAAAGTAGGCACTCTCAAACATGTTTTGGGATTGGTAATTATTTGCGAGCATCACGCACACCATGATTTAGACATCCAATCTACCCTTCTTCCTCATAAATAGACATTAATGTACTACCAAACATCACTTCTCATGAAAAATTTCACGCAACTTCAGCAAATAGGAGCAACAATGAGGAAACATTCCAATTATATGTCATAACAATTCAGACCTAACAGCGCTGCTCACGCTTTACTCGGCAGGTGCACTCAATTCCCTTCACGGAAAAAATGCAAAATAAAACTCATTCTTTCATAGTCAAAGTTGGAACAGGAAAAAAGTTCAAAGGTTTTCCCCACTTGATTCGTATAATTAAATTTAGAATAATGGCCACAAAGGGTGGAGGGCAGAACTTACACCTACACAACCAACTTCCAAGAAAGAAACAAATGCCAAATAGTTCATACACTGCACCAAAACTCTCCACTCTTTCAAGACGTCCTCATTGGCCACCTATTATACTTCCCTGATTCACACATCTAACAGTATTCAGTCCACACATTCACAAAACAAATCCCATACATAATACCAAAGGCACTTCAATCCTCCAGCCTACACGTCATGCAGTGGAACCTACTCCGATACCAAATGGAATGAACCCACGAGCGGAAGTTCTCCCTCTAAAACCAACTTAAAACAGGAGCTCAAGAGATCATGTAAAAAGGCATTTCCATGTTTTATTGCTGATTTCTTTTTCCCTTGTTTTTCGGCTTCTGTCTTTTCCTTTCTGTTGCTTTTTCTTCCGCTCATTTATATGAGCTCCTTGTACTTTGTTTTCTCATATACAAAATATAGACATTCAAAATTCAACATGGTATCAGAGCAGTGATCTCTATCGACCTGCTTCTGAGTACCGTCTCCCTGTTTCCCTTTCTTCTCCATCATGGCTGAAGAGAGCTCCGTGCATGACGAAGAAGTAAACTCGCATGCTACGTCTTCTTCATCTCATCTAGATGTTGATATCAATCCAAATCAACGTCTCAGTTCGGTCCTACTAAATGAGTTCAACTATCTCCCGTGGGAGAGAGCTGTCTCCCTTGCGTTAGGAGGACGATCGAAGCTTGGTTATGTTAATGGCGTGATTCCAGCACCTGATGTGTCCTCATCCGATTACAATGATTGGCTGTGTAAGGACCAGCTGGTCATGTCATGGCTGCTCAACTCTATGGATCGAAAGATTGCAGAAATCTTCAGTTATGCGGAATCTTCATACGTTCTCTGGAAAAATCTCAAAGAGATGTATGGAAATCAGAATAACGCAGCTCGAGTGTTCCAGCTAAAGAAGGATATTGCTAGTCTACAACAGGAAGGGAACTCGTTTGTGCATCATCTTGGCAAGCTGACCACCATGTGGAATGAGTTGAATGTTTATCGGCCACACACCATTGACGCTGCCGTGTTGATCAAGAGAGTTGAGGAAGATAAAATCTTTCAGCTTCTAGCAAGTTTGAGCTCTGAATACGAAGATCTCAGGAGTCATGTTCTCATGAATCCTGAACTTCCTTCCTTCTCAAGTGTGTGTGCCACTATCCAAAGGGAAGAAACTCGCAGAAAAATCATGACTGTGGAATTAAAGTCAAATATACCAGAATCTAGGGTATATTTCTCAAATCACAAGTCTAGTGAAGAGAGGAGATATAAAGGAAAAAAACCCACTGTGAAGTGTAGCTATTGTGATAATGGTGGACATACACGAGATCATTGCTGGATTCTCCATCCTGAACTAAGGCCCAAGCATTCGAGGGACAGCAACAAGAGCTTCATTAGAGGAGCACACAACTCATCACCCAAGGCAAATCATACCATGACCTCTCATTCCGAGGAAGCACAGATGTTCACCTCTAATCCGGCCATGCTGATAAATGAATTTGCTGCCTTCCTTCACAAGAAACAAGGTGGTGGGGAGAATGAAGGATCAACCAGTCATGTTGACAACAAACCAGCTGCTCTACTTGGGCAGTTTGCTGGTTTTTTGGCTGGGAAAGAAGGTGTGACACAACAAGATATTCCAGGTATCTTACGATCCTTCTCAACTGCTCTTAAAATAGGTAATATGCATGATTATTGGATTATAGATTCAGGAGCCACTGATCATATGACCAACAAGTCCACAAATCTGTATGATTTTAAAAAACTTTCACGTCCATCCCAAGTGTCAGTTGCTAATGGCAAGGGTGCCATGGTTGTAGGGAAAGGAAAAATACATTTGATCTCTAGTAATGTCGAGTCTGAGGCCCTATATGTTCCTTCATTCCCTTTTCAGCTTTTATCTGTTGGAAAAATCACAAACTCACTAAACTGTACTGCCATCTTCTCTCCAAAAACTGTGATTTTTCAGGATATCACCACCAAGAAGATGATTGGTGAAGGTTTTTTTCTAAACGGCCTTTACTATCTTTTCTAGCATGCTCAAACTCCCAAGGCTTTTCAAGTCACCTCAAGCCTGATTCAGGAACAACAACTTTGGCACCGACGCCTTGCACATCCTTCTGATAAAGTCCTATCCTTTTTGTTTCCAAACCTGTGCAAGATTACAAGTTCTTGTGATGTGTGTCATCTTTCTAAATTCACTAGATTACCTTTCACCTCCTCTCTATCTAGGGCTAGTAACCCTTTTGAAATCGTGCATTCCGATGTTTGGGGACCAGTTCTAGAGTCCTTTGACGGATGCAAATACTTTGTAACCTTTGTGGATGATTTCACAAGGATAACTTGGTTATATCTTTTGAAATTTAAAAATGAAGTGTTGGAAGTTTTTCAAGATTTTCATAGACTTGTAAACACTCAATTTGCTTCAAATATTCATGTCTTACGATCAGATAATGGCTCTGAATATATGTCCCATAATATGTCTCATTATCTAAGCACACATGGCATACTACATCAAACCAGTTGTGTTGGAACACCCCAACAAAACAGGGTAGCAGAAAGGAAGAATAGAGACCTACTTGAAAAAATTAGGGCCCTGATGTTTCACTCAAATGTGCCGAAAAAATTCTGGTCTCAAGGTGTTCTTACGGCTGCATATCTTATCAATAGATTGCCCAGTAAGGTTTTAAATTTTAAATCACCCTATGAGATTCTAAAAGGCAGACAAATCGATTTGTCACACTTACGAGTGTTCGGATGTACATGCTTTGTTCACATTCAAGCACAAAAACGTGACAAGCTAGAACCACGGGCTGCCAAATGTGTTTTCTTGGGCTACTCTTCCACTCAAAAGGGTTACAAATGTTACAATCCCGCAACTAAGAAAATGGTTGTTTCAAGAGATGTAAGATTTGAGGAACCAATGCCTTACTTCACTCAACCTCTGGACTACTCTCAAGAGGGGGAGAACATGCTTGACTTGTTTCCAATACCATATCCATGTAAAGAAGACGCAACGGGTGTCATAAGGGACGAAATACTGAATGAGGTCCATTCTCAGTCTCACAACCTGCAGAACACACCACCAGTGGCACCTGATGAACTTATCTTATCTGAACCCTCAAGAAGTCCCTCCAACCAAGAGACTGCTCAACTACCAGTGGTTCAACCTCCCACAGTTCGTCGAAATCCTTCCCGTGAGAGGAGACTCCCATCCAAGTTAAATGATTATGTAATGATAGGAGCATATTCATGCGACTTAATTAGCTTGTTCTCGTGCATTTATGTTGTGTTTACTTAGTTGTTTTAGTGTTTAAGGCCACTTTTGTGTATTTTCAGATTATAAGGCCAAAGTGTGCAAGAAGATGCAAATTGGAGTCTTTTGGAGCGAAAGAGGAACGAATGAGTTGAAGACTTGAAGAAACGACGAAATCCTACTCCAACGATGAATTCTTACCAAAACGAGGAATCCTACTCAAACAAGGTTTCCTATTTTAGGAAAGTTAACCCTAAGTTTCCCGTTTTGGTAACCTTTCCTAAACTTAAACGTCCGTATTTTCTAGCCACTTTGACGGCCTTATAGGCACTTTAGGACACAAAACCAAGGCCCTAGCCACACCCTTTAATCTTTCCCTCTTTAATTTCTGATTTTATTTCCTAATTCTAGAAGCCTTTGAATTTATTTTCGTTAATAAAAATAAGCTAGGAACCAAACATATTTAAAACTCTAGGTTTTACATACTTAGCCGCATCTTTCCATATCCTCCCCTTTAATCCGTAGCCTTCCATTTTATTTTCATTTTTATAATAAAACAATTTCCACATATTTCCCATTATAACCGTAGCCAACATCACAAAATGCTCCCATTATTCAACCATTAGGCCGTGATTATTTCCATTAACCCTAATCCAAGCCGTGGCCACCTTTTTACATTTTTTTTCTCCCATTTTTCTCCACCAGCCGTCCTTTAGCCGCAGCCACTTTTTCCCATTTTTTTTACCATCAACCGTGCATCCATTCATAACCTAATCCTCTGATATTATTCATCCTAAGCCGCATAATTCCCATGATTTTAGCCGTGTATTCCATCTTAAATAACCCTAAGCTATTCAGCCATTTTTTTTGGATATCTCATATTTTAATCCATCTTCACGCAGCCACTTTTTTCCCATTAAAAAACCCAATCAGCCGCAGCACCATATTGGAATTCTCTCCAATTGCCGTGCCTTTCACAAACAGCCGCAGCTTTCCCACCAATCCCAGCCACCTTCCACACCATTCCACACCATCCTCCATCACTCCACCACCTTGCCGCACCACCTTATCACCATAGATCCATCCCTAAACCAGAAAATCAACCAAAAACACAAGAAAACCAATCTGCCGCAGAAGGAGAAGAGGAAAGAGGAGCTTCGACGCGCACCAATTCACGTGGATTCGTTGGGCGTTCTAGGTGTAATCAATCCTTTGTGCTTTATGTTTAAATTCATTTGTAATTCTCTTTTTGTGAACATGAGAGGCTAAATCCCCCTAGTTAGCTAGGGGGTAATTCGAAACCATGTTTATGCTTGCAATATGAATTGATTATATTTGGTTGGAATTTCATAAGTTGTGGATTCAATTTGTTTAACTGCTTGATCGATAACTTATTTATGTATGTTGATTGAGAGTGCACGCTTAATTTTCATGCATGAATATGACGCTAGAATATAAGTGAATTTCACCTAATAGTTATGAACTTATTTTCACAAGTAGTGGAGGTTGCTTATAAACAATCGCGTTAAATAAATTCTTGGCATAAGTTTCATGCAATCATAGTAACGAATGCCTCGTCAATACTTATAGTTTTCATGATGCTTAATGATTCTTGCTTGTATCTCTATTATGCAATTCATGTAGGGAACTTGTGGGGAATGCTTTGGGTTGTCGCATGCAATCATCCAATTCATTAACTTAAGGGAAACTTGACGGTTAATTTAAGCGGACCTAATTAACCCGGGGTGTTGAGTTTCATAATTTATCGAAATACCAACTGAAAATCAAAGTGTATGCAAGTGTGACATGTGTGGAGAAGAACCTTCTAGCTAGCATTCATCCATATTTTCATCACATTCATATTTATATTCTGCCTTTAAATTACAATCTGTGTATTTAGTTTAATCTTGTCCAAAACCAATCCCCCTTTACCTTAGTGTCTAATTTAGTTAGAAAGTGTCTTAGTTTGTGTTTATAAGTGTTTTGTATTCTTTGAGTCTTTTGATTTGTTTTAGTATTTTATTGTTTAGTTTTACATTCTTTAAGTCTAGTTTAGTGTTTTTAATGTTTATTTCACGTTTTTGAGTCAATCTCCAAGTGATTTTGCAATCCCTCCTAATCCCCGGTTAAGAACGATCCCTACTTATTCATATACTACAATTGTCACAAGAGGGTTTTAATTTGTGTGCTTACTTAGTTCGCATCAAATTTTTGGCGCCGTTGCCGGGGATTAGCAACTTTGCTAATCCCTTGGTTCTTTTCTTTTTGGTTTAGTTGTTTTCGTTTTAGTTTCTAACTTAGTGTTGTTTTCTTTGTTTATTGTTACTTTTGATATTTGATTTAGTCTCTTTCTTTGATTTTAGATACTTGAGAAGTAAGATATGGATTTTACTAGCATTCAAGCTCAATTGGCAAATCTTACTTCTCAATTGTCGCCGTATGCCGAAAGGACCACAATGCAGAGTGTCCCTACATTTGGTGCTTCATATAGGCAAGGATTTCAAGCCAATCAATGTCCACAAAGAGATTGGAGGGATCATTCAAACTCTATGTGGTGGGAAGCCCAACAAGTTCAACGTGAAGCATATTGGCAGCCATATGAGGAGTTCTATTCAAGCCCTATGCAGCCACCACAACCTCATATACAACCTGCCCAAACAAATTCAGGTGCGTCTTTGTATAATGATACGCTTATTAAGTTAATCACCAATTTGTCTCAGGGGCAAGAAAATCAAAAGAACGCAATGCAAAATCGAGAGAAAAGGTTGAACCACTTGGAAAAGCAAATTGGGCAGATAGCGGAATTCGTAGGACAATTTCGTGACCAAGAAGTGGATGAGGAGCTGCTAATTGAGGAGGAGGAAGAAGACATGCACACGGCAAGGGTAGAACAACCCTTGCCGCAGCCCCCTAAGCCCTCTAAACCACCCACCACAAGTAAGGACGTCCCAATTTCATGTTATTTTGATGTTATTCCACCCAATGTCCCTTTTCCTAGCAGGTTTTTGATTCCCAACCAAGAAGAGAGTAAAAAGGACATTGTGGAAGCCTTCCCAAAGGTGCAGAATGCTATTCCAATTCTTTGTGCAACACAGCAAGTTTTAGATGGTGTTGAATTCTTCAAAGGACTTTGTACACCAAGAAGAATGATTCAAGAGAAGGTAGTGGCTGGAGAAGATGTAGAAGGCATCAAAGAGGACATATTTGAAACCACAAAACCCAAAGAAGTTGAATTTGATGACATTGGACAAGTCATAACCATCACATGCAATCTGGCCAAGTCCAATATCCCTGAAATTGTCAAAGGAGTGGTGTTTGTCATTGAGTTCTTGTCGGACAAAACAAGTCATCTTTTCCAAATTCCATTACATTTTATACTAACTAGCTGAGTTTGATGAATCAGGCACCTACACTAGAATTCAAACCAATGCCGGTTCACTTCAAGTATCACCTTCCATTCAAGGATCAATTCCATGCCGTGGGACCTAGGGAAGTTTGAATGGAAGTTTCGTCCGGCTGGAAGACGTTAAAGCAAGCGCTACTTGGGAGGCAACCCATGCAATCAACAAAGGAATCGCTCCACACTCAGATTTGCGTCCCTAAACCCTTTCCTTTGTTGTTTACTTTATGTTATGTGTATTGTGTTTTTAATTGTGTCTAAAACATTGAGGACAATGTTTAGTTTAAGTGTGGGGGTGTAACATTCTGTTTTGAGACTTTGTGCATGAAATTCGTAGGGTTTTACCACCTAACATATCTAAACTTGTTCTTTGCTGTTTTTAAGTGTTTTTAAGCTATTTTAGAGTGTTTTAGTGTGTGTTGACTTAAAAATCCGAAAATACCATAAAAATTTGAAAAATTGTTTTGAAAAACCCAAAAAGAGTTGTTTTTGTGTGTTTGTTTGTGTCGTAGGTCACCTTCCAACACAATGATGAGGATTTGGTTTTTAATTGCATGATGGTTAAAGAAAGTTACAAACATAGATGGACGTTTGATATACTCTTTGGTTTATGCTTGGTTGTAGTTATAGTTTACGAATTCACATGTAATCACAAACGAAAAAATCAGTTTTTGTAACATGCTTGAAGGAAGGAACTTAAACAAACGCTACATCCCTGTGAGACTTGAGCCTAAACGTTATTTGGAGAGTTATAATCTTTGCATCATTGTTTTCTAAGTCGTTGCATGATCTCATTATTCTTTGCTTGGTTACTACTTAGAAGGCGTTTCATCACTTAGTTCCAAATGCTAGAACTCATGCCCATTTCATTCAAAGCATGTCATTGATTTGCATAACACGTATTCAAGATGAAGTTGTGTAGTGAACACCATAGCCAAATTGCCATATTTCCCTTTTCATTTGTTTTGTAGGATTTAACCCCGTTGAGCCTTGTGTAGCCTACTTTCTTTGTTAACCCACAGTACCCTCACTTAGCCTAGATTAGGACCATCCGTACCCTTGTTCTTGAAGTATAGTAAGCATGAATGAATTCCCTTTGATTAATGTGTGCAGGAAATAAGTGTGGGGGAAAGATTATTGATGTGAGTTTATGTGCCATAGGCATGGCTTAAAAAAAAAAAAAAAAAAAAAAAAAAAAAAAAAAAAAAAAAAAAAAAAAAAAAAAAAAAAAAAAAAAAAAAGTGAAAAAGAGTTCCAAAGTATTGGTTGTTGAAGTAAGGGCCCAAAACAATGAATTAGGCCCTAAGAGTTGTTTAAATCTCCCCTGTTTGTCTAAAAGTTGATTTCTGCATTCTAAGGGAATTCTAAGTCTTAATTTCATTACTTTACTTGCTAATGCTTAAAGAACTTTTGTTTATCCCTACCTTTCCTTGTTAGCCAACACCCCAAGCCCCGTTACAACCCTTGACTTCTATCTTGAGTGTTGTGCATTTCAATTGTGGAGTTTGAATTTGGTATGAGCATATGGTGTCACTGGTTCTCGCATCTAAGTAGTAGCATTCCATTCATGAGATCATATCTAAACACGTTTAATTACTCCAGAAAGTGCGTTCTTTGTTATAACCTATGTGAGTACTAGTCTTTCATGTTTACATCAATCTGCTCACATATAACTAGTGTAGGGTGTGTAGTCAGAAAATCTGAGTGAAAATTGAGTGCATAACTAGTGAGGAATTGAGGGAATTCTCTAAGGCATGTTACTACATTCAAAATGTGTTTTATTTGATTAAATGCGAACTAGTGAATGGTGACTATGATTAAGTATGTGCTTGAGGGGAAGGAAGACTAAAAGCTATGTGAGTAATGATCTTTGACATGTCATGTTGCATTGGAAATCCCTGAGGCAAACGTTGGAAGGTTTAGGTTATGTTTTGTTTGTTTTGTTTCATTTTGTTTATTTTAGTTGTTTTGTTTTGCTCGAGGACTAGCAAAAGTTAAGTGTGGGGGAATTTGATAGGAGCATATTCATGCGACTTAATTAGCTTGTTCTCGTGCATTTATGTTGTGTTTACTTAGTTGTTTTAGTGTTTAAGGCCACTTTTGTGTATTTTCAGATTATAAGGCCAAAGTGTGCAAGAAGATGCAAATTGGAGTCTTTTGGAGCGAAAGAGGAACGAATGAGTTGAAGACTTGAAGAAACGACGAAATCCTACTCCAACGATGAATTCTTACCAAAACGAGGAATCCTACTCAAACAAGGTTTCCTATTTTAGGAAAGTTAACCCTAAGTTTCCCGTTTTGGTAACCTTTCCTAAACTTAAACGTCCGTATTTTCTAGCCACTTTGACGGCCTTATAGGCACTTTAGGACACAAAACCAAGGCCCTAGCCACACCCTTTAATCTTTCCCTCTTTAATTTCTGATTTTATTTCCTAATTCTAGAAGCCTTTGAATTTATTTTCGTTAATAAAAATAAGCTAGGAACCAAACATATTTAAAACTCTAGGTTTTACATACTTAGCCGCATCTTTCCATATCCTCCCCTTTAATCCGTAGCCTTCCATTTTATTTTCATTTTTATAATAAAACAATTTCCACATATTTCCCATTATAACCGTAGCCAACATCACAAAATGCTCCCATTATTCAACCATTAGGCCGTGATTATTTCCATTAACCCTAATCCAAGCCGTGGCCACCTTTTTACATTTTTTTTCTCCCATTTTTCTCCACCAGCCGTCCTTTAGCCGCAGCCACTTTTTCCCATTTTTTTTACCATCAACCGTGCATCCATTCATAACCTAATCCTCTGATATTATTCATCCTAAGCCGCATAATTCCCATGATTTTAGCCGTGTATTCCATCTTAAATAACCCTAAGCTATTCAGCCATTTTTTTTGGATATCTCATATTTTAATCCATCTTCACGCAGCCACTTTTTTCCCATTAAAAAACCCAATCAGCCGCAGCACCATATTGGAATTCTCTCCAATTGCCGTGCCTTTCACAAACAGCCGCAGCTTTCCCACCAATCCCAGCCACCTTCCACACCATTCCACACCATCCTCCATCACTCCACCACCTTGCCGCACCACCTTATCACCATAGATCCATCCCTAAACCAGAAAATCAACCAAAAACACAAGAAAACCAATCTGCCGCAGAAGGAGAAGAGGAAAGAGGAGCTTCGACGCGCACCAATTCACGTGGATTCGTTGGGCGTTCTAGGTGTAATCAATCCTTTGTGCTTTATGTTTAAATTCATTTGTAATTCTCTTTTTGTGAACATGAGAGGCTAAATCCCCCTAGTTAGCTAGGGGGTAATTCGAAACCATGTTTATGCTTGCAATATGAATTGATTATATTTGGTTGGAATTTCATAAGTTGTGGATTCAATTTGTTTAACTGCTTGATCGATAACTTATTTATGTATGTTGATTGAGAGTGCACGCTTAATTTTCATGCATGAATATGACGCTAGAATATAAGTGAATTTCACCTAATAGTTATGAACTTATTTTCACAAGTAGTGGAGGTTGCTTATAAACAATCGCGTTAAATAAATTCTTGGCATAAGTTTCATGCAATCATAGTAACGAATGCCTCGTCAATACTTATAGTTTTCATGATGCTTAATGATTCTTGCTTGTATCTCTATTATGCAATTCATGTAGGGAACTTGTGGGGAATGCTTTGGGTTGTAGCATGCAATCATCCAATTCATTAACTTAAGGGAAACTTGACGGTTAATTTAAGCGGACCTAATTAACCCGGGGTGTTGAGTTTCATAATTTATCGAAATACCAACTGAAAATCAAAGTGTATGCAAGTGTGACATGTGTGGAGAAGAACCTTCTCCAGTTACATAAATAAGTTATCGATCAAGCAGTTAAACAAATTGAATCCACAACTTATGAAATTCCAACCAAATATAATCAATTCATATTGCAAGCATAAACATGGTTTCGAATCACCCCCTAGCTAACTAGGGGGATTTAGCCTCTCATAGTCACAAAAAGAGAATTACAATTGAATTTAAACATAAAGCACAAAGAAATGATTACACCTAGAACGCCCAACGAATCCACGTGAATTGGTGCGCGTCGAAGCTCCTCTTTCCTCTTCTCCTTTTGCGGCAGATTGGTTTTAGGATGATTTTGGGTGAATTTCTGGATTATAGATAGGTTTAGGGCTGTTTGATGGTGCGGCAAGGTGGTGGAGTGGTGTAGGAAGGGTTGTATGGTGGTGGAAAGTGGTGGAGATGGCTGGAATGGAAGGCGGATATGGAAAGGTGGCTGCGGCAATGGGAGAAATTGGGACAGTGAATGGCTTGCGGCTTTTTGAAAAAATGTGTGAATGTGTAGAATGGTGAAAGGGGGACGGCTAGGGTAGTTTTTGGTGTGAAAAAGTGCTGATTAGTGTGAATGGATGGTTAGATTAAAGGGGAAGGGAATGGAGGCTGCGGATTGCATGGAAAAATTCCTGCGGCTGTTATGGGAATGCTGAAATTGATGGGAAAAAGCACGGGTTCTAGGGTGAATAATGGGAAAGTGGCTGACTAAAAAAAACTATGGAATGGTATATGGTGGCTGCGTGAGATGGAGGAAAAAGTGTGAATGATTTATGCAGCTAAAAGACAAAGGAATGGTGGCTGCATGGAATGAATTCAAAAATGTGGAAGTGGCTGCATGAATTAGGGTGAAATAATAAAAATGGGAGGCACGGCTTGCATGGAAATTAGGGTTAATAGGGTTATGGTAGAATGCACGGTTTGGATGAATTATAGTCAATGAATGGGGGATCTTGCGGCTGTTTTATGGGATTTTAAGTTTATGGTGGCTGAATGTGTATGCACAGTTTTTTTTTGGGGAGTAATAGGAGAGAATGGTGGCTGATTATGGTGTATGAATGAATTAGGGTGAGAGGTGCGGCTAGGGTTATATTAGGAGAAGAAATAGGGTTTAAGTGAATGACAATGGACCTAAATACCCCCCCTTGCACGGCAAGGGAAGGAAAGAAAGGCTTGGGCACGGCAAAGGGTTGTGTTTGGGCTAGTGCCTTCGTTTTGTGTCCTAAAGCGCCTACAAGGACTTCAAAGTGGCTAGAAAATGCGGACGTTTAAGATTAGGAAAGGTTACCAAAACGGGAAACTTAGGGTTAACTTTCCTACTTCAAGTAGGAAACCTTGCTTGAGTAGGATTCTTCATTTTGGTAAGAATTCATTGTTGGCGTAGGAATTCGTCGTTTCTTCAAGTCTTCAACTCATTCATTCCTCTTTCGCTCCAAAAGACTCCAATTTGCATCTTCTTGCACACTTTGGCCTTATAATCTGAAAATACACAAAAGTGGCCTTAAACACTAAAACAACAAAGTAAACACAACATAAATGCACGAGAACAAGCTAATTAAGTCGCATGAATATGCTCCTATCAAATTCCCCCACACTTAACTTTTGCTAGTCCTCGAGCAAAACAAAACAACTAAAGTAAACAATACGAAACAAAACAAACAAAACATAACCTAAACCTTCCAACGTTTGCCTCAGGGATTTCCAATGAAACATGACATGTCAAAAATCATTACTCACATAGCTTTTAGTCTTACTTCCCCTTAAGCACATACTTAATCATAGTCACCATTCACTAGTTCGCATTTAATCAATTAAAACACATTTTGAATGTAGTAACATGCCTTAGAGAATTCCCTCAATTCCTCACTAGTTATGCACTCAATTTTCACTCAGATTTTCTAACTACACACCCTACACTAGTTATATGTGAGCAGATTGATGTAACATGAACGACTAGTACTCACATACGTTATAACAAAGAAAGCAATTTCTAGAGTAATTAAACGTGTTTGGATATGATCTCATGAATGGAATGCTACTACTTAGATGCGAGAACCAGTGACACCATATGCTCATACCAAATTCAAACTCCACAATTGAAATGCACAACACTCAAGATAGAAGTCAAGGGTTGTAACGGGGCTTGGGGTTTTGGCTAACAAGGGAAGGTAAGGAATAACAAACGTTCTTTAAGCAATAATAAGTAAAGTAATGAAATTAAGACCTAGAATTCCCTTAGAATGCAGAAATCAACTTTTAGACAAACAGGGGAGATTTAAACAACTCTTAGGGCCTAATTCATTGTTCTGGGCCCTTACTTCAACAACCAATACTTTTCAACTCTTTTTTTTTTTTTTTTTTTTTTTTTTTTTTTTTTTTTTTTTTTTTTTTTTTTTTTTTTTTTTTTTTTTTTTTTTTTTTTTTTTCTAGCCGTGCCTATGGCACATAAACTCACATCCATCATTCTTCCCCCACACTTATTTTCTGCACACAATAATCAAAAGGAATTCATTCATGCTTACTATGCTTCAAGAACAAGGGTAAGGATGGTCCTAATCTAGGCTAGGTGAAGATAATGTGGTTTAACAAAGAAAGTAGGCTACACAAGGCTCAACGGGGTTAAATCCTACAAAACAAATGAAAAGGGAAATATGGCAATTTGGCTATGGTGTTCACTACACAACTTCATCTTGAATACGTGTTATGCAAATCAATGACATGCTTTGAATGAAATGGGCATGAGTTCTAGCATTTGGAACTAAGTGATGAAACGCCTTCTAAATAGTAACCAAGCAAAGAATAATGAGATCATGCAACGACTTAGAAAACATTAATGCACAGATTTTAACTCTCCAAATAACGTTTAGGCTCAAGTCTCACAGGGATGTAGCGTTTGTTTGAGTTCCTTCCTTCAAGCATGTTACAAAAACTGATTTTTACTTTTGTGATTACATGTGAATTCGTAAACTATAACTACAACCAAGCATAAACCAAAGAGTATATCAAACGTCCAACCATGTTTGTAACTTTCTTTAACCGTCATGCAATTAAAAACCAAATCCTCATCATTGCGTTGGAAGGTGACCTACGACACAAACAAACACACAAAAACAACTCTTTTTGGGTTTTTCAACACAATTTTTCAAATTTTTATGGTATTTTCGGATTTTTAAGTCAACACACACTAAAAGACTCTAAAATAGCTTAAAAACACTTAAAAACAACAAAGAACAAGTTTAGACATGTTAGGTGGTAAAACCCTACGAATTTCATGCACAAAGTCTCAAAACAGAATGTTACCCCCCCACACTTAAACTAAACATTGTCCTCAATGTTTTAGACACAATTAAAAACATAAAACACATAACATAAAATAAGCAACAAAGGAAAGGGTTTAGGGACGCAAATCTGAGTGTGGAGCGATTCCCGAGTTCTTCCTTTGTTGATTGCATGGGTTGCCTCCCACGAAGCGCTTGCTTTAACGTCTTCCAGCCGGACGACATTCTGCTCATTCCCCATTGGAGCCCACGGCATTCAATGGAATCTCCTCCACAACATGCTCGACAAAGTTCTCGTAGTAGGGTTTCAATCTATGGCCATTCACCTTGAATTCTTGTCCATTTTTCAAACTTTGTATTTGGACTGCACCATGCACAAAAACATTAGTGATAACAAATGGACCAACCCACTTAGAACGTAACTTACCGGGGAATAATCGAAGACGGGAATTGAATAGCAACACTTTCTGCCCGATTGAAAAGGTTTTGCCTCTAATCATCTTGTCATGAACGGCCTTAGTCTTCTCCTTGTAAATTCGGGCATTCTCATACGCCTCATGCCTAATCTCTTCAAGCTCGCTCAATTGTAGCTTCCTATGATTTCCAGCCGCGTCCACATCCATATTGAAGGTCTTGACCGCCCAATGTGCCTTATGCTCAAGCTCTACAGGTAAATGGCACGGCTTGCCATAGACTAACCGAAACGGGGACATACCAATGGGCGTTTTGTAAGCCGTTCGATAAGCCCACAGTGCATCCTCCAAACGCAAGCTCCAATCTTTTCTATTCGGCCCAACAGTCTTTTCCAGGATTTGCTTGATTTCTCGATTTGAAACTTCTGCTTGGCCACTTGTTTGGGGGTGATAAGGTGTAGAAACCTTATGCAACACGTTGTACTTCTTGAGCAACGCCGCAATGGTGCGGTTGCAAAAATGTGACCCACCATCGCTTATGAGCACTCGAGGCATCCCAAATCTAGAGAAAATGTTAGATTTTACAAAATCTGCAACAACTCTAGAATCGTTAGTTCGGGTGGCTTTAGCTTCCACCCACTTCGACACATAATCAACGGCAAGTAAAATGTACGTAAAACCAAAAGACATAGGGAACGGACCCATAAAATAAATACCCCATACATCAAAGATTTCAACAACAAGTATTGGGGTTTGCGGCATTTGGTCTCTTTGGCCTATACTTCCGGTCTTTTGACATCTATCACATGTTAGGCAAAAAGCCCTAGCATCTCTAAACAACGTAGGCCAATAAAAACCACTCTCAAGAACCTTAAACGCTGTGCGTTGTGTGCCAAAGTGTCCACCACATGCATATGTATGGCAAAAACTCAAAATGGAATTAAATTCAGATTCGTGAACACAACGACGCACAATCTGATCAGGGCATATTTTCCACAAATAAGGATCGTCCCAAACATAAAAACGTGCATCCTTTTTTAATTTATCACGTTGAGCTTTGCTTAAGGTGTTGGGGACTTGCTTAGACACCAGAAAATTAACCAAATCAGCATACCAAGGCTCACTTACCTGGATAGACATTAATTGCTCATCGGGAAAGGTTTCAGAAATTGGCGTTGCTTCCTCATGTATCATCCGACTTAGGTGGTCAGCCACCACATTCTCCACACCCTTCTTATCCCGAATCTCAATGTCAAACTCTTGTAAGAGCAAAAGCCATCGAATTAGTCTAGGCTTGGCCTCCTTCTTCGTGAGCAAATACTTGAGAGCTGCATGATCAGTAAAAATAATAATTTTAGTCCCAAGTAAGTATGACCGAAACTTATCTAATGCAAATACCACAGCAAGTAATTCTTTCTCAGTGGTTGAGTAATTTAATTGAGCATCATTTAATGTTCTAGATGCATAATAAATAACATAAGGTTGTTTGTCCTTTCGCTGCCCCAAAACAGCACCAATCGCATAATCCGAAGCATCGCACATCAACTCGAATGGAAGGCTCCAATCTGGAGGTGTGATAATGGGAGCCGAAGTGAGAGCCTCCTTGAGGTGCTTGAAAGCCGTGGAGCATGCATCATCAAACTCGAACGCCACCTCTTTTTGCAGCAATCGGCATAATAGCTGTGAAATCTTTGAGAAATCCTTTATGAACCGCCTATAAAAACCTGCATGACCAAGAAACGAACGAACCTCTCTAACCGAAGTTGGAGCGGGTAAGTGACGAACAAGGTCTACCTTAGATTTATCTACTTCAATGCCTTTTTCAGAAATAATATGTCCTAAAACAATACCTTGTTTAACCATGAAGTGACATTTTTCCCAATTAAGCACAAGATTTGTTTCAACACAACGGTTCAAAATCAAACTAAGATTACTCAAACAACCATCAAATGAATTACCAAACACACTGAAATCATCCATAAAAACCTCAATAATTTTCTCAACATAATCTGAAAATATGCTCATCATGCATCTTTGAAATGTAGCAGGTGCATTGCATAAACCAAATGGCATGCGACGATAAGCAAATGTACCAAAGGGACATGTAAAGGTAGTCTTTTCTTGATCATCCGGTGCAATAACAATTTGATTATACCCAGAATATCCATCAAGAAAACAATAAAATGAATGACCCGCTAACCTTTCCAACATTTGATCTAGGAATGGCAATGGGAAGTGGTCCTTCCTCGTGGTGGCATTTATCTTCCTATAATCCGTGCATACACGCCAACCGGTTTGGACTCGAGTGGGCACTAGTTCATTCTCTGCGTTCTCCACAACCGTCACTCCAGATTTCTTCGGCACGCATTGGATAGGCGAAACCCACTTACTATCCGAGATAGGATAGATAACTCCACAATCTAACAGCTTGATTATTTCCTTCTTCACAACTTCCATCATCGGAGGGTTAAGACGGCGTTGAGCCTCTCTAGTTGGTTTGGCCCCCTCCTCAAGAAATATATGATGCATGCATGTGGCGGGACTAATACCTTTAATATCGGCCAGCGTCCAACCTAAGGCAGATTTGAACTCCTTCAACACACGCACTAGTTTCTCCTCTTCTTGTGCCGTGAGTGATGAAGAAATGATGGCCGGTAATGTCTCCTCTTCCCCCAAGAAAATGTACTTCAAATGTCCCGGTAATGGTTTGAGATCAAGAGTAGGTGCCTGAACTATGGATGGAAGCAATTTATTAGTCGAAATGGGAATTGACTCAAATTTAGAAAACTTCCCCTCTTTCCTAGGAAGTGACTCTAGGGCAGCAACCAACTCCATGCATTCCTCACTAGGATGCACGGCATGGAGTAAAGAGTGTGTGCCGTGGGTTTTCAACAATCCCCCTCCATTGGTTTTGAGTTCCATGCTTCTTGTAATGACATTTTCAAGCGCATCGTCATTCAAATTGTCGAGATATCCCTGCGCCAAAGAATCAATTATATCAATAGAAAAGCATGAATGGTCATCACTAGGGTATTTAATGGAATCAGAAAGATTAAAATTAACAACTTCCCCATCGAATTCCATGGACAAAGTTCCACTATACACATCAATCTTCGTCCGGGCCGTCTTCATGAATGGCCTTCCAAGTAGAATGGGCAACGAAGGAGCATGGTCCGATTCATCCATTTCAAGGACATAGAAATCCGCTGGGAAGACCAAATGATTAACCTGCACAAGAACATCTTCCAAAACTCCCTTTGGATAGGCGTTAGATCTATCGGCCAATTGTATTATTACCCCATCATTTTTCAATGCTCCTAAGTTCATAGATGCATAAATGGAATATGGCATAACATTTATAGAAGCACCTAAATCAAGCATGGCAGATTCAAATCTAGTATTCCCAATGACACAAGGAATGGTAAAGCTACCTGGATCCTTGCATTTGGGCGGTAGTTTGCGTTGCAAGATGGCGGACACATTCTCACCTACCTTTACCACTTCCTTAGTCGACATCCTCTTCCTAGTGGTGCAAAGCTCCTTTAAAAACTTGGCATATCTCGGGACTTGCTTTATTGCATCCAACAGGGGTATATTCACTTGAACTTTACGAAACGTCTCAAGGATGTCCTTTTCAGCTTCTTCTTTCTTCGTTTGCCTGAACCTACTAGGAAAAGGGACATTCGAAGGGAAAACATTAATAGGAACTGAATTTAACACATTTTTACCTTTATTGGCCGAATTGGGCAGATTTGGGACCATAGAGACTTGAGGCAAAGGTATGTCCACTTTTGCCGTGGGTTGCCTTGATTCCTCCTCTTCGATTCTTCGTTTTTCATCCTCTTCGGGGCTTGATGGTGGTGGTGTAGGACCTGCCCCGACTTCTTTTCCACTTCTCAAAAGTATGGCCTTTGCGCTTTCGAAACCTCCCTTCGGATTTGGAATGGTGGAACTAGGGAGTTGTCCGGGATCTCGAAACTTTCCTACAAACTCGGCAATCTGCCCAATTTGTTTCTCAAGTTGATCCACCCTCTTATCTTGGTTTTGCATAGCCTTCGCTTGATCTTCCTGCCCATTAGACAACTTATCAAGAGACGTACCTGAGGCACTTGGGCCGGATTGGGCTTGATTTTGGGGTGGGCCGTAGGGTTTGGGAAAGAACCCCGGGGGTGGTTGCCTAAAGCCTCCTTGGTTCTGAGGTTGCTGGGAATCCCTCCACTTGAAATTTGGGTGGTCTCGCCACCCCGGATTATACGTGTTGGAGTACGGATCATGTCTTGACTGATTTTGGCTTTGAAAACCAATGGCATTCGCACTCTCCCATCCGCCATTCTCAATGAGTTGAGGACACTTTTCAGAGGCATGTCCTTGGATAGAACATACGCCACATACCACAGGTCCTTGCATCTTCATTCCCTCAGCCATCTGTGAAACAATAGAAGTAAGGTTAGCCAATTGTGAATGAAGATCGGACGTTGAACTTACCTCATGTACTTGGTGCCGTGGGGGTCCTCTTTGGCCTACTCCCTCATACTGTTGAGCATTCAATGCTCGGTTCGCAATCAAAACCTTGGCCGCCATGGGTGTCTTGTCCACCAATGCTCCACCCGCCGATGCGTCAAGCATTTGTCGTTCAATTGGCAGGAGCCCCTCGTAGAAGTATTGCAGAAGCAACTCCTCCTTCATCTGGTGCTGTGGACAAGAAGCAACAAGAGATTTAAAACGTTCGTAATACGTAGGAAAAGACTCACCATCTTCTTGCTGTATACCACTTATCCTTTTTCGTAAAAGGATGATTCGAGAAGTTGGGAAAAACTTCTCCAGAAAAGCCCTCTTCATGCTCTCCCAAGAAGTGACAGTGCCGGGAGCTAACTCATATAACCAATCTTTGGCTTTATCCATCAAAGAGAATGGAAAAGCCTTCATCTTTAATATGCTTCCATCGACGTTGACGGGAGTCATACTAGAGCAAACTACTTCAAATTCTTTCAAATGTTTGTTAGGATCTTCCATGGACAAGCCATGGTATTTAGGAATATGATGAAGTAAACTTGACTTTAATTCAAACTCATCCGTCTTACCTTGGGCAGGTGGGGGGTATTGAATGCACAAGGGTGTGGCATTATCCAAACCTGAGGCGGAAAGCTCCTTAAGTGTCCGGGTGTCTACGGCCATGTCTTGTGGCTCTTCAAACACCCTTGCCGTGGGTTCCTCAAAGATCCCTGCCGTGGCCTCTTCTTCCTCTTCTAGGCCTTGTTCGTCAAGCTCAGGTTCCGAGCTTGGCGGATTTGATTCGTGATGCTTCTTCCTTCGTCTCAAAGTTCTCTCAAAGTCACTGTCAAAGTCTGAGATATGCTCACGAATCGGTTGAGAACTCCGAGTCATGCACTAGTACCTAAAACAAGGAAAACGAAACAAAATCAGAAACTTTAACAAAATAAATAAATAAACAAAAATTAAACAATCCAAGGGATTAGCAAAGTTGCTAATCCTCGGCAACGGCGCCAAAAATTTGATGCGTTACTAAGTAAGCACACAAATTAAAACCCTCTTGTGACAATTGTAGTAAAGATGCAAGTAGGGATCGTTCTAGACCGGGGATTAGGAGGGATTACTAAATCACTTGGACACTGACTCAAAAACGTAAAACAAACGTTAAAAACACTAACTAGACTCAAAGAATGCAAAACTAAACAATAAAACACTAAAACAAACCAAAAGACTTAAAGAATACAAAACACTTATAAACACAAATTAAGACACTTTCTAACTAAATTAGACACTAAGGTAAAGGGGGATTGTGGTTTTGACGAAACTAAATTAAATGCACAGATTGTAATTTAAAGGCAGAATTTAAATATGAATGTGATGAAATATGGAATGAATGCTAGCTAGAAGGTTCTTCTCCACACATGTCACACTTGCATACAAGATGATTTTCAGTTGGTCTTTCGATAAATTATGAAACTCAACACCCCGGGTTAATTAGGTCCGCTTAAATTAACCGTCAAGTTTTCCTTAAGTTAATGAATTGGATGGGTTAGCGCAACGCAATTCAAAACATTCTCCAAAAGTCCTTTACGTGAAAAGCACAATAAAGATACAATCAAAGATCATTAAGCAACATGAAAACTATAAGTGTTGACGAGGCATTCATTACTATGATGAGCATGAAACTAGTGCCAAGAATTCATTTAACGCGATTGTTTATAAGCAACCTCCACTACTTGTGAATATAAGTTAATAACTATTAGGTGAAACTCACTTATATTCTAGCGTCATATTCATGCATGAAAATTAAGAGTGCACTCTCAATCAACATACATAAATAAGTTATCGATCAAGCAGTTAAACAAATTGAATCCACAACTTATGAAATTCCAACCAAATATAATCAATTCATATTGCAAGCATAAACATGGTTTCGAATCACCCCCTAGCTAACTAGGGGGATTTAGCCTCTCATAGTCACAAAAAGAGAATTACAATTGAATTTAAACATAAAGCACAAAGAAATGATTACACCTAGAACGCCCAACGAATCCACGTGAATTGGTGCGCGTCGAAGCTCCTCTTTCCTCTTCTCCTTTTGCGGCAGATTGGTTTTAGGATGATTTTGGGTGAATTTCTGGATTATAGATAGGTTTAGGGCTGTTTGATGGTGCGGCAAGGTGGTGGAGTGGTGTAGGAAGGGTTGTATGGTGGTGGAAAGTGGTGGAGATGGCTGGAATGGAAGGCGGATATGGAAAGGTGGCTGCGGCAATGGGAGAAATTGGGACAGTGAATGGCTTGCGGCTTTTTGAAAAAATGTGTGAATGTGTAGAATGGTGAAAGGGGGACGGCTAGGGTAGTTTTTGGTGTGAAAAAGTGCTGATTAGTGTGAATGGATGGTTAGATTAAAGGGGAAGGGAATGGAGGCTGCGGATTGCATGGAAAAATTCCTGCGGCTGTTATGGGAATGCTGAAATTGATGGGAAAAAGCACGGGTTCTAGGGTGAATAATGGGAAAGTGGCTGACTAACAAAAACTATGGAATGGTATATGGTGGCTGCGTGAGATGGAGGAAAAAGTGTGAATGATTTATGCAGCTAAAAGACAAAGGAATGGTGGCTGCATGGAATGAATTCAAAAATGTGGAAGTGGCTGCATGAATTAGGGTGAAATAATAAAAATGGGAGGCACGGCTTGCATGGAAATTAGGGTTAATAGGGTTATGGTAGAATGCACGGTTTGGATGAATTATAGTCAATGCATGGGGGATCTTGCGGCTGTTTTATGGGATTTTAAGTTTATGGTGGCTGAATGTGTATGCACAGTTTTTTTTTGGGGAGTAATAGGAGAGAATGGTGGCTGATTATGGTGTATGAATGAATTAGGGTGAGAGGTGCGGCTAGGGTTATATTAGGAGAAGAAATAGGGTTTAAGTGAATGACAATGGACCTAAATACCCCCCCTTGCACGGCAAGGGAAGGAAAGAAAGGCTTGGGCACGGCAAAGGGTTGTGTTTGGGCTAGTGCCTTCGTTTTGTGTCCTAAAGCGCCTACAAGGACTTCAAAGTGGCTAGAAAATGCGGACGTTTAAGATTAGGAAAGGTTACCAAAACGGGAAACTTAGGGTTAACTTTCCTACTTCAAGTAGGAAACCTTGCTTGAGTAGGATTCTTCATTTTGGTAAGAATTCATCGTTGGCGTAGGAATTCGTCGTTTCTTCAAGTCTTCAACTCATTCATTCCTCTTTCGCTCCAAAAGACTCCAATTTGCATCTTCTTGCACACTTTGGCCTTATAATCTGAAAATACAGAAAAGTGGCCTTAAACACTAAAACAACAAAGTAAACACAACATAAATGCACGAGAACAAGCTAATTAAGTCGCATGAATATGCTCCTATCATATCTCTATTATGCAATTCATGTAGGGAACTTGTGAGGAATGCTTTGGGTTGTCGAATGATGTCATCCAATTCAATAACATTAGGAAAACTTGACGGTTAATTTAAGCGGACCTAATTAACCCGGGGTGTTGAGTTTCATAATTTATCGAAAGACCAACTGAGAATCAATTTTGTATGCAAGTATAACATGTGTGGAGATGAACCCCTTGGCTATTCCATCATCCATATTTTCATCTCATTCATATTTACGTTTTGCCTTTAATTACAATTTGTCCATTTAATTTAATCTCGTCCAAACACAATCCCCCCTTTACTTTATTGTCAAATTAGTTAGAAATCAATTTAGTTTGTGTTTTTAAAGAATTTTGAGTCTTTTGGTTTGTCTTAATGTTTTAACGTTTAGTTTCACATTCTTTGAGTCTAGTTTAGTGTTTTATATTGTTTTTACGTTTTTGAGTCAAAATCCAAGTGATTAACAAGCCCTCCTAATCCCCGGTCTAGAATGATCCCTACTTATACTTATACTACAATTGACAAAAAGAGGGTTTAATTTGTGCGCGTTTAAAACTCGCATCAAATTTTGGTGCCGTTGCCGGGGATTAGCAACTTTGCTAATCTCTTGGATTGTTTTATTTTCGTTTGTGTGTATATATTTTTAGTTTTATTTTAGACGCAGGACATGGCACTTGATAGTGCTTCTCTTTTGTCACAGCTGATGGAAGAGTACCAAACGCAAAGAGTTGGTACATTTGATCATAATCAATCAAGGAACGACGTGTTTTCCAATACTTACAATTCGGATTGGAGTGATCATTCAAACTCTATGTGGTGGGAACCTCAACATATTCAACAAGAAGGATATTGGCAGCCTTATGAGGAGTTCTATTCAACGTCTATGCATCCACCACAACCTCATACTCAATATGCCCAACCAAACTCAAGTTCGTCAATAGATTATAATCAAAAGCTTAATGAATTACTTTGTTTGGTGCAGGGCCCACAAAACCAAGTCGAGGAGGCTCAACAAAGGGAATATTGGCAACCATATGATGAGTTCTATACGACACCTATGCAGCCACCACAACCTGCCCAAAGCAATGTAAGTAATTCAAGTGATAATGATACGATTTTTCAATTACTTACTACTTTGACGCAGGAAGTCCAAACTCAAAACAAGAACGAACAAAATCAAGACAAGAAGTTGGGTAAATTGGAGGAGCAAATTGGGCAGATTATGGAGTTCATGAAACAAATTCAAGAACAAGAAGTGGATGAGGAGCTGCTAATTGAGGAAGAGGAACACACGCAACCTATGGCAAGAGTGGAAACACCTTTGCCAGAGGCACCTATTGCTCTTACGCCATCCAATTTAGGTAAGGTTGTTCCAAAGTTAATTATTTCTAACCCCGTTCCACTGAATGTCCCTATTCCTTGCAGGTTTCTGAATTCCAAGGAAGAAGAAGGTGAGAAAGACATCTTGGAAGCCTTTCCAAAAGTGCAAAGTATGGAATATCAAGAATTCGTCAAAGAGGATGTTCTGGAGGCAAACAATCCCAAAGAAGTTGAATTTGACGACATTGGACAAGTCATAACCATCACATGCAATCTGGCCAAGTCCAATATCCCTGAAACTTTCAAGGGAGTGGTGTTTGTCATTGAGTTCTTGTCGGAGCACACATGTAAGCCGCCTCCCCGAATTTCAATTTTCTTTTATATTGATATGTTGTTAATGATCCAGACACCCACTCTAGAATTTAAACCATTACCGGATCATCTCAAGTATCACCCGCCATTCAGAGATAAAGTCCATGTCATGGGTCCTAAATGAGCCTAAGAAGGTTTCGTCCGGCTGCAAGACGTAAAAGAAAGCGCTACTTGGGAGGCAACCCAATACAGTAAATAAAACAAAGCTTGTTCATTGATTTTTTTCAATAAATTACAATTGTATCTAAACATGGCAGAAAGATGGAGCCTTCACAAGGGTTGTGTACGTGAGGCCCCACTGCGTGGCAACACTCTCGGAGCAGGAGGCATCGGAGCAGAAGGCATCGGAGCAGAAGGCATAGGAGCAGGAGGCACAGGAGCGGGAGGCACCGAAGATAGATCATTAAAGGCCCCAAACCTTGGTGGAACGCTAGATGACCCAGGAAAGAGGTGCCTCTGGAAGAAAGCTGCAAACCGTTGACGGTCATCAAGCTCATCAAGCTTCCTCTTCATGCCTGTCGAATAATTGTTGGCAAGCACGTGCAAACTTCGGTTCTCGTACTTAAGCTGTTTGATCTCCTGCTTAAGACTCTCCACCTCCGCCATCAAGGATTCAACCTGACGGGAGCGAGCAAGAAGGCGTTGGCCCATGTTGGACACAGAGCCAGCGCACCGAACACTCAGAGCCAGGGATTCTTGAACGGCCAACTCATCGGACCGTCCTGAAAGCTGCTGACTGTCTTTGGGAGTGAGGAGGTTCTGAGCCACTATCGTAGCCGTTGTTGGATCCGTCATCACAGAGTCCTCATCTGTAAGAGGGCCATGAGAAGATAAGAAAGACGGGCACCATACCTTACCCTGACGAGGCGCAACAGGATCACTACTTAGACTCAAATCTAAGCAAATGTTCGATGGGTTGGATGAGCTAGCCATTGTTCAAAAAGTTAAAAGAGAAGGGTTGGATGGAGGAAAATCTCGACAGGCCGAAGATGATTTTTGGAAGTCTTCAAAGTGTGCAGATAGAGGTGATCGATCACCTCTATTAAAGGAGAGGCGTTCACCGATTCAGAAATGAAGAGACACCGCTCTTCAAAAACCGGATTTCCTGGCGTAAAGATCGTCATCTCTTCAGACGCAATCCAAGCTTTTCAGGAAGCGTGTGCAGATTTGTCAAAAGTTCCCAGCTTTTCAGAAGACGCGTGGAAGGCGAGAAATCAGCTGCACACTTTAGCCGACAAACGTGGGATACAAAGCCGAAAGCTCCCAGCTTTCCAGAAAGCGAATGCCACTTTGTCGAAAGCTCCCGGCTTTTCAGAAAGCGTGTGCCATTTTGTCAAAAGCTCTCTGACAAAGCTGAAGACGCGTGGAGGTAATTTCCGCATCTGCATTGCCACTTGCCATTACAATCCCTATATACATCAACATTCATGGCAAGGCATACATCCAGAAGCGCATAACTTTCCTTCTCGGCCGAAAATGTAAGCTGCAACCAACCCTCTCAAACATGTTCAGTTTTCTCCTTCTCTTGAGAACGCACTTTCAAACATGGATGTATCCCCCAAAGAAGATACCAAATGCCTGCAGTACGAATGAGGAAGAGGAAACGGTGGATCGAAGCATGTGGATTCATTCGCTGCCTCTTCGAAAGCAAAGGTATCTCATATCATCAAGGGCGAAAGCAAAGGTATCTCATATCATGCTCTTTCCCTGTCTTTTCCCTTATCCTTGATATTACTTGCATGGAAAAGTGAAAGAAGCAATCAGCCGGCACTTGGAGTCTATCTGGACTCTATTCCCTGGTTGCTTACCTAGCTTTGCTGAGCTATCCTCTAACCCTCTTCAATATGAATTGGAGAGATTGAACAAAGAAACAGATAAGAGGAGGAAGCTCAGACCTTCGGGGGAGACCAAAGGAAGCCTGCTGCCCAGTTCAAGAGTAGCACAAAGGAAAATCAACGATGGGAGCAGCGCAGTTCAAGAGTAAGCCTGTGGAAACTTAAGATGAAGCCTCACTGCAATCACCAAGGAAAAGATGGAACGAACACTCCATAACCAGATTTGCATCTCTAAACTCTTCTCTTTGTTAGATACATTCTGCCATGTTTAGTATGTTTAATTGCTGTTTATATGTTTGTTTGTGTTTAGTGTGGTTTTTAACATTGAGGACAATGTTTGATTTAAGTGTGGGGGAGATACTAAAGTGTTTTGATGCAAATTCGTAGGGTTTTATCCACCATAACTTCAAATGTTGTTTCTTGCTGTTTTTAAGTGTGTTTAGTGTGTTTTGACTTAAAAATTCGAAAATCACATAAAAATTTGAAAAACATGTTTTGAAAAGCCTAAAAAGAGTGTTTTGAGTCGTTTTTGTGTCGTAGGTACCTTCCAACACAATGATAAGGATTTGGTTTGTAAGTGCATGACTGTTAAAAATAGTTATAAACATAGAGAAAAGTTTGATTTACTCTTGGTATATGCTTGGTTATGGTTATAATGTATGACTTCACATGCAATCATAAAAGAAAAATTCATTTTTGTAACATGCTTGAAGGAAGGAACTCAAACAAACGCTACAACCCTGAGAGACTTGAGCCTATAACGTTCTTTGGAGAGTATAATCTGTGATTTCTTGTTTTCTAAAGTCGTTGCATGATCTCATTATTCTTTGCTTGGTTACTACTTAGAAGGCGTTTCATCATATAGTTCCAAATGCTAGAACTCATGCCCATTTCATTCAAAGCATATTATTGATTTGCATAACACATATTCAAGATGAAGTTGTGTAGTGACCACCATCAAAGCCAAAAAGCCATGTGCCCTTAACTCATTTTGTGTTTAAGTTTAACCCCATTGAGCCGTGTTAGCCCATGTTCTTTGTTAACCCACTTTATCCTCACCTAACCTAGAATATGACCGTCCTTACCCTTGTTCTTGAAGCATAGTAAGCAATGAATTCCTTTTGATTAAGGTATTGCAAGAAAATGAGTGTGGGGGAAGGAATGCTTGTTCTTACGTTTATATGTATGTTTTGAGATTCAAAAGAAAAAAAAAAAAAAAAAAAAAAAAAAAAAAAAAAAAAAAAGTGAAAATAAGTAAGAATGAACTCACGAGCGTTGATGGTTGAAGAAAGGGTCCAAAAAGTGAATATGGCCCTAAAGTTTTGTGTGACTTTCCCTTGGGTGTTCAAAGTTGACTTCTGCGTTCTTAAGGGAATTCTAAGTGCCTGATTCAATACTTTGCTCACTATTGCTTTAAGAATGTTTGTTTACCCTTCACCTTTCATTGTTAGCCAATACCCTAGCCCCGTTACAACCCTTTGACTTCTATCTTGAGTGTTATGTATTTCAATTGTGGAGTTTGAATTTGGTATGAGCATATGGTGTCACTGGTTCTCGCGTCTAAGTAGTAGCATTCCATTCATGAGATCATATCTAAACATGCTTATTAACTCCAGAAATTGCGATACATATATGTGAGTGTTCGTTTTCATGTTTACATCAATCTTCTCACATATGACTAGATTAGGGTGTGTAGTTAGAAATTCTGAGTGAAAATCGAGTGCATATCTTGTAAGGAATTGAGCAAATTCTCTAAGGCATGTTACTACATTCAAAACATGGTTTTAAATGCTTAATTGTGAACTAGTATATGGTGACTATGATTAAGAATGTACTTAAGTGTGAAGATGACTAAAATCTGTGAGAATGATGATTTTTAACATGTCATGTGCATTGGAAATCCCTAAGACGGTTGTTGGAAGGTTTAGGTTGTGTTTTACGTGTTTAGTGTTGTTTTGTTTATTTGTTTTTATTTCTGTTTTGCTCGAGGACTAGCAAAAGTTAAGTGTGGGGGAGTTTGATAGGAGCATATTTAGGCGACTTACTTAGCTTGTTTTCGTGCATCTATGTTGTTAATTCATAGTTATTTTAGTCATTTATGCTTCTTTTGTGTGTTTTCAGGTTCTAAGGGCTTAGGGAGCAAGAAAGTGCATTTTGAGGCTATTTGGGGCACTTTTGGGCATGGATTGGATAGCTTAATCATGGAGCAAAGAGGAAGGACGAAATTGAAGCCTTGTATACTCTTTGGGGACATCAAACAAAGGGCCTAGCCCAATCAAACAAATCCTTGAGCCATGGAAAACCTCTAGCCCAATCAAACATATTATGCCATGCAAACCAACCTATTTTAGGCCCATTCTATGTACTTAAACCCTAGCCCTTTAAACTAGCCTTATTATCACTTACATTCACTTATCACTCACCACATATCAGTCATTTATCACTTAACATATCATTCATTCATCTCCTTATCATAACCATACACTCATCTACTTATCATAACCATACACCTATCACTTATCACTTATCACAACAACAACCTAGCACATGCACTCCCATTCTTTAACCCAATTCCTTTCCAACATCTCACATGCATGTCCACCTTCCTACTTCAATCATTTCATCACATTCTCCCTCTTTAATTCCACATGCATTCACTTCATCATTACACCACCATTCATTCTTTATTCCACATACACTCATCATCACACAACCTAGCTAACCCTACATGCATTATTTATTAACTCTTCATCATGCATAAACATTTTAAATCATAAAAAAAACCAACCAAAACCGTGCATTACTACCATCACTTTCCAACATTTCTCATTTCATTATTCATTCACTTTGCATTCATTCAAGTCTTCCACATGCACTTATTCTTTCATCATTGCACCACCAATTCAACACATGCATTCACACATCAACAACATCACCCTTGTGCCATGTTTCCCCCTTTGTTCCCACCCATCACATGCATTTCCACCTTGGTCATGCTTTCCCATTTCATTATTCATTCACTTTGCATTCATTCAATTCCACCCCACATGCACCCTTTATTCTTTCATCATTCACAATACAACACAACACCACAAACACCTTAAACAAATAGCCATATACATCTCCACTCCTCCTATAAATACCCTTGCATTCATTCATTCACATATCATCTCATTCACAACACAACACACCACAAACACTTCCCTAGCCGTGAGTTTCTCTCCCTTAGAATCCAAAAACCATCTTCCATTTCCATCACTCCCCACTCCATTCCACACTTCCATCCCCCCAACCAACTATCCCTAGACCTTATGCTACAATAAAGAGGAAGATAAGAGGGCCTAAACGTTCATACAATTCAAGTTTGAGTTGTTGGAATGTTTAGGTGTTTCTTTGATTTCAAAGTTTAAATTCAATTCTCTTTGTTTTGTACGTATGAGGAATGGAAGAGAAGAGTGCCTAAACGTTCATACAATTCAAGTTTGAGTTGTTGGAATGTTTAGGTGTTTCTTTGATTTCAAGGTTATGAAGAACTAAACCCCCTTTAGCTAGGGGGTGATTCGAAACTATGTTTATATTTGCAATATGAATTGATTAACTTTCGTTGGAATTTCATAAGTTGTGGATTCAATTTGTTTAACTGTTTGATTGATAACTTATTTATGTATGTTTATTAAGAATGCGCGCTTAATTTTCATGCATGAATTTGACGCTAGAATATAAGTGAATTTCACCTAATCGTTATGAACTTATATTCACAAGTAGTGGAGGTTGCTTATAAACAATCGCGTTAAACAAATTCTTGGCATAAGTTTCATGCAATCATAGTAACGAATGCCTCGTCAACACTTATAGTTTTCATGATGCTTAATGATTCTTGCTTGTATCTCTATTATGCAATTCATGTAGGGAACTTGTGAGGAATGCTTTGGGTTGTCGAATGATGTCATCCAATTCAATAACATTAGGAAAACTTGACGGTTAATTTAAGCGGACCTAATTAACCCGGGGTGTTGAGTTTCATAATTTATCGAAAGACCAACTGAGAATCAATTTTGTATGCAAGTATAACATGTGTGGAGATGAACCCCTTGGCTATTCCATCATCCATATTTTCATCTCATTCATATTTACGTTTTGCCTTTAATTACAATTTGTCCATTTAATTTAATCTCGTCCAAACACAATCCCCCCTTTACTTTATTGTCAAATTAGTTAGAAATCAATTTAGTTTGTGTTTTTAAAGAATTTTGAGTCTTTTGGTTTGTCTTAATGTTTTAACGTTTAGTTTCACATTCTTTGAGTCTAGTTTAGTGTTTTATATTGTTTTTACGTTTTTTAGTCAAAATCCAAGTGATTAACAAGCCCTCCTAATCCCCGGTCTAGAATGATCCCTACTTATACTTATACTACAATTGACAAAAAGAGGGTTTAATTTGTGCGCGTTTAAAACTCGCATCAAATTACATAGCGAATGGAGAGCTGCTATGGCAGAAGAGCTTCAAGCTCTTCACGAAAACAACACCTGGACCATCATGAAGCTTCCTAAAGGAAAGAAGGCTGTAGGAAGTCGTTGGGTGTACAAGATCAAGTTCCATTCAGATGGCACGATTGAAAGACACAAGGCTCGATTGGTTGCTTGTGGATTTACTCAGACTTATGGAGTAGATTACAAAGAGACCTTTGCACCTGTGGCAAAGATGAATACAGTGAGGGTGTTGTTATCTGTTGCCATTAACATAACCAAGCTTCGATCGTCCTCCTAACGCAAGAGAGACAGCTCTCTCCCACGGGAGATAGTTGAACTCATTTAGTAGGACCGAACTGAGACGTTGATTTGGATTGATATCAACATCTAGATGAGATGAAGAAGACGTAGCATGCGAGTTTACTTCTTCGTCATGCACGGAGCTCTCTTCAGCCATGATGGAGAAGAAAGGGAAACAGGGAGACGGTACTCAGAAGCAGGTCGATAGAGATCACTGCTCTGATACCATGTTGAATTTTGAATGTCTATATTTTGTATATGAGAAAACAAAGTACAAGGAGCTCATATAAATGAGCGGAAGAAAAAGCAACAGAAAGGAAAAGACAGAAGCCGAAAAACAAGGGAAAAAGAAATCAGCAATAAAACATGGAAAAGTAGCAGCAAACATGGAATCAGAAAACATGGAAAAGCATCCTTGATTTATGGCACTTCTTCCAATATAACCCACCACGTTTTTCTTCTCTTCTTTTATGTGGAACAATTGGGTTTGGGTTCTGACCAAACATATACAATCAGAGTGGATTAGCAGTTAAGCGACAACTTAACAAGCAAAACCGCCATCAAGAAATGCATTAATAAGCACCAAAATCCATTTCCAAGGCATGATCTCAAAACCCATTTCATCTCTCATCCTTTCTTTCAGAAACAGATATCATGATTACAAAACAAAACCCAACAAAGGATTCAATCAAAGAATAAGAGAATGGGAATATACCTCCAACGCCCAAATTGACAGTAAAGAGCAGAGGCTAGAGAAACTTGTAACGCCGAGCAAACGACTCCTTCGGGGGCTGAGGTGGCGGCGCAGACGAAGCCTAAGCCGCCGCCATTGTCGGCGACGATGGCGAAGAATAATCCTTCCCTTTGTGTTGATCCTGAAACTCTTTCAGCTGCGCTGTTTTTCGAAAACACAAAGCGATCAATAAATCCCAAAACCCCAATTACTGAAAAGCAAACAAGATTCTGGTTTCAACAGCAGTTGAGAAAAAGCTGCTTCTGATTTTGGATAAAAGCAGAAATGACTGGCAGGGAAGTTGGGCTTTTACCTTTCTTGGGTTTGTTGGCGTAAAGCTTCGGACCATCTTCGCTCATCGTTGCTGGAACGCCTGAAGTTCCTTTCTTTCTTCTCACGAAAGTTCCAAAGTCGTCTTCCTCTGCTTACTCTATAATAATCTACACCAAAGTTCAGTTTTTCTACTTTTGCAACCAGGTTGTGAATGGGCCAGGCCGGGTTTGATGAGGGTCTGGTTTTTTACCGGACAGATCCAGAGCTCGAATTAGGAAGTTTCAACTCGAGCCCAAAATCAATGAAATTTTATCCCGAGGAGTGATGTGAGAATTATACGCACACAAATTAAACCCTCTTTTTGTCAATTGTAGTGAAGTGTGTAAGTAGGGATCGTTCTGGACCGGGGATTAGGAGGGATTGTTAATCTCTTGGAAACTGACTCAAAAACGTAAAAACAATATAAAACACTAAACTAGACTCAAAGAATGTGAAACTAAACGTTAAAACACTAAGACAAACCAAAAGACTCAAAATACTTTAAAGACATAAACTAAATTGATTTCTAGCTAAATTGAACAATAAAGTAAAGGGGGATTGTGTTTTGATGAAAATTGTAATAACAAAACAAGTTAATAAACTAGGAAGAATTATAAAACAAAGGGATAGAATGGATGGAATGGCTAGCTAAGGGGTTCATCTCCATACATGTTATACTTGCATATAAAACGATTTCCAATTGCTTTTCAATAAACCATGAATTCTCAACGCCCCGGGTTAATTAGGTCCGCTTAAATTAACCGTCAAGTTTTCCTTAAGTTAATGAATTGGATGATTGCATACGACAATCCAAAGCATTCCTCACAAGTTCCCTACATGAATTGCATAATAGAGATACAAGCAAGAATCATTAAGCAATATGAAAACTATAAGTGTTGACGAGGCATTCGTTACTATGATTGCATGAAACTTATGCCAAGAATTTGTTTAACGCGATTGTTTATAAGCAACCTCCACTACTTGTGAATATAAGTTCATAACTATTACGTGAAACTCACTTATATTCTAGCGTCAAATTCATGCATGAAAATTAAGCGTCGACTCTCAATAAACATACATAAATAGGTTATCAATCAAATAGTTAAACAAATTGAATTCACAACTTATGAAACGTAATTAGAAGTACTCAAATCATATTGCAAGCATAAACATATATTTCGAATCACCCCCTAGCTAAAGGGGGGGTTTAGTTCCTCATAACTTTGAAATCAAAGAAACACCTAAACATTCCAACAACTCAAACTTGAATTGTATGAACGTTTAGGCACTCTTCTCTTCCATTCCTCATACGTAAAAAACAAAGAGAATTGAATTTAAGCATTGAAATCAAAGAAACACCTAAACATTCCAACAACTCAAACTTGAATTGTATGAACGTTTAGGCACTCTTCTCTTCCTCTTTATTGTGGCACAAGGTCTAAGGGATGTTGTTGGTGTGTTGAATGGATTGGGGAATTATGGAAATGGATGAGGAGTGGTGGAAATGGAAGATGGTTTTTGGATTCTAAGGGAGAGAGGAATGTGTTTGTGGTGTGTTGTTGTGTTGTGAATGAGATGATATGAATGAATGGGAATGCAAGGGTATTTATAGGAGGAGTGAAGGGAACATATGGATGTTTGTTTAAGCATTTGTGTGAAGGAATGATGAAGAATTGCATGTGGAATTAAAGAATGAGTGGTGGTGTAATGATGAAGTGAATGCATACGGAATTAAAGAGGGAGAATGTGGTGAAATGATGAAGTAGGAAGGTGGAAATGCATGTGAGATGTTGGAAAGGAAATGGGAATATGAGTAGGTCATGGCATGGGAGTTATTTTGTTGGTGTAAATGTGCCATGGTTGCAATGATGAAGAATAAAGGGTGCATGTGGGGTGGAATTGAATGAATGCAAAGTGAATGAATAATGAAATGAGTTAAAGAGGGAGAATGTGGTGAAATGATGAAGTAGGAAGGTGGAAATGCATGTGACTTGTTTGTGGAATAAAGAATGAATGGTGGAATGATGAAGAGTTGCATAAAGAATGCATGTAGGGTTAGCTAGGTTGGCTTTGTTTGGGTGCATGTGTGTTAATGGTGGTTTTGCATGTGAATTGATGGATTGTTTTTGATGGAATGGATGGTTCTTTGCATGGCTTTTGAAGTGATTGTGGGCTTTGGAATTGGAAGGAAATGCATGGCCTTGGGGTTGGTTTAAGAGAGAATGGGCTAGGCCCTTTATTTTATGTCCAAAATGAATACAAGGCCTTCAAATTCGTCCAACACTTTGGTTCCAATCATATGCTATCCATTCCAAGCCCAATTTTGCTCCAAAATGCTCCAAAATGCATCTTTTTGCTTCCTTAGCCATATGAACCTAAAAACACACGAAAATGGCTTAAACTACTAAAACAACTATGAATTAACAACATAGATGCACAAAAACAAGCTAAGTAAGTCGCCTAAATATGCTCCTATCAAGGAGCTGAGTTAGGGTTGGGCTCGAGTTGATGGTACGCAGAACTCGGTCTTTACTAGAATCCATCTAAATTAATATATACTAAAACTTATTTTACTCTAAGATATTGTTCATAAACACAATGTTCTCCCACTCTTACCCCTGCTTGATTTTTTTTATTTCATTTTTGCAACTCCTGACATGTGGGATCGCACTTTCTTCTTCACCTTTTCCATCGTGCTTCATTTTGATTCCAACCAAAAACTCATGCTCGAACAAAAAGATTCTCGCTCTAGCTCTTCAATGATGGACCCAAAAGATCACAATTTTCATCTCCTTCCACAGACCAACATATCCCATGTCCTCTATCTGATTTGAACCAAGTGATGTTGCCGCAACAAAGAATTCGCCCATTGATTTGCGACAATTTTCCCAAGTGAGCTTCACTCTAGGTACCTTCTAAACTTATTGGATGTGAACATCTTATTTGAATTTTTGATTAAAATAAATTGATTTTATTAAAATTTTCAAATTTCATGAAACTTTTTCATAAATTTGTGGGTTTTAGAGACTTCATTAAATTTTTGGGTTCTTTTGGGCATGCTAGGCTCAACAATTAAGACAAATCATGAAACCTTCTTAACAGTCCACACTAGCAAAATTTTGAAAAAATTATGTACAAAAGTATGGATGCACCACAGCAAAAGAAACATTGGAAGCCCTACAAAGGAAGGAAGTATAAGTTTTTCGGAAAAGAGAACAAATCCTCTTTGCGGGACCATAATTTTTAAGGGCCAGAGTAAAGCTAATCTGAATATTGTTACCTCAGAAGTCTAGTCATGGATTTACCAGCTCCGGGCTAAGCTGTATTGATGGAGCAGGGTGCCACCATTACTTTACTCCGGGGCAATAGGATGACCATGCTTGTTCTGCAAAACATTCAATTTGATTTAGGATATGGACTTAATCAAATCTTATAAGTCTTGGAGTCCCTACAATCTAGGGATAGGCATGTGCCATAAGTAATCACACTCATAAGGGGATGCAATATCTACTTACTAGGAATCCTCAAGGATTCTGCCAGCTTAGAACAAGGATTCTACATTAAAAAGGTCTCTCCCACGGTATAAATGCACCCATCTAGGGTTCATCTATGGTAACGCAATCTATTCACTTGAATTCTCTTGCCCACTGCTTGAGTCTAAAATCATTCGCCAACTTGACTGTCGGATAGCCTTTCGCTAGCACACCCCCTCCCTCAGGCCCGCGTGGTCTAAGGTTTGCATACAATTGTTTCACCATTTTGCAAGTTGTTCCATACTACACGAATTTGTGCTCAACCACCGCTCACGGAGGTACACAGATTTGGTTTCAACAATTGGTGCTTTCATTGAGAGAGAACCCATATTCCTCTTGACCAGACTTATCCACCCTCTGATATGTTAGAGAGCTTAGTTAACAACAAAGGTCCTACCTTTCCCCAGACGATGCCTACTAGGGGCACAGTGGTGTCACGGCCATTGACGAGATGTGGAAAATGTCATGAATGTTTATTTGTCCTTCAAAGTCATTTGTCACATCCCGCCCTGGGGGGGGACCACTTCCCGGGCCCGCTCCACCACCGTAGCACAATATTGTCCGCTTTAGGCCCCGACCACGCCCTCATGGTTTTGTTTTTGGGAACTCACACGAGAACTTCCCGATGGGTCACCCATCCTGGGAGTGCTCTCGCGCGCTACTCGCTTAACTTCGAAGTTCCGATGGAATCCGAAGCCAGTGAGCTCCCAAAAGGCCTCGTGCTAGGTAGGGATGGGAATATACATGTAAGGATGACTCCCCCTAGGTGATGTGGGATGTCACAATCGGCACACACACAGCTAGGGTTAGGCTCTGATACCAAATTGTCACATCTCGGCCCGGGGAGGACCACTTCCCGGGCCCGCTCCACCACCGTAGCACGATATTGTCCGATTTGGGCCTCGACCACACCCTCACGGTTTTGTTTTTGGGAACTCACACGAGAACTTCCTGATGGGTCACCCATCTTAGGAGTGCTCTTGCGCGCTACTCGCTTAACTTCGGAGTTTCGATGGAACCCGAAGCCAGTGAGCTTCCAAAAGGCCTCGTGCTAGGTAGAGATGGGAATATACATACAAGGATGACTCTCCCTGGGTGATGTGAGATGTCACATCGTTCGTCATAATCTATTGGCCAGATAACCTATCCGACTCGTTGATATAAAAACCCGCATCAAAAATCCCTAAGAAGCAATTTCACACTTAGAGAAATTGGCTACTCGAGGGACGGAGGTGATCGATCTAACCTTTGAAGAATCATCCCAACACTCATTCCTAGAAAAACATCGCAGGAAATCTAGGAGGCTCCCGAAACTTTGTTCAGTCCAATCGACGTTTATGATTAACTGCATGTATGGGGAACAAGAATACCTTGGAAACACCAGAAAAGAAAGGAATGCAGTTTGCAAGAAACCAAGGCTAGTTGCCAACATCAACAAGCCACTTGCCATCGACTCCAACATCTTAATGTTCTTTGATCGAGATTTAGAAGACATTAACTCGCCTTGTTGTTAAGGTCCAGATCTCAAACACCCTAGTCAGCTGTGTTTTAGTAGACAATGTTTGGGATTTAGCATCCTCTTCAAAGATGCTGCTGAAAATATGGCAATTCTCGACAACATCAATATAAAGAACACAACCTTGCACACCTTCAATAGGGCACCAGTACAATCCCTAAGAACTATGAAGTTGGTCATCCAGGCGAAACCCCACAACCACCTAATAGCATTCCATGTGATTGATTGCCCGATCCTCACAATGCCATCATTGGCCGAAACTGGTTACACAAAATGAAGGCTATTTCTTCCAATTACTTCATTACCTGGCACCTGGTAGAGTAAAATAGATAAAATGAGACCAGTCGGTAGTATGTTGTTGCCCTATTGAAAGTATGAACATGATAAGAAAAGGGGAACAAAGTTCCAGCACACGTGTGAACGAATCAGCATAGCAATCACAGTCATGGGGTCCACAAACGAATTATAAAGAATTTGATTTGGATCTCAACCCTCAGAACGACATTAACCTAGAGTCTGAAGCAGACGAAGATGTCGTCTAGATCAACCTCAACCTTGACAAGAAGAAACGAAAAGCTTGAATCGACTCAAGGCTAACCAACCAAGAAAGAGAACTATTTACCAACTTCTTGTGAGCTAACAAAGACATGTTCGTATAGTCAGTAGAGGACATGCCTAGGATCGACCCCTCAATAATCTGTCACTGTCTCCACTTAGACCCAAATGCCAGACTAGTTATCCAACGCAAACGGAGCCACGGTACAAAATGGAGTAAGACCATAAAGGTAGAAATAGATAAACTCAAGGACGCCCAGTTTATCGTCGAAGTGCACCATCTACTTTGCCTAGCAAATGTTGTGCTGGTACAAAAGAAGAACGAAAAATGAAGAGTATGTGTGGACTTTACAAACTTAAACAAGGCTTGTCCGAAATATCCATACCCTCTCCCACGAACCGACCTATTGGTAGACTCAACAGCAGGCCATGAGCTCCTAAGCTTTATGGATGCCTACTACAGGTACAACCAAATAAAGATGTATGAGCCAAACAGGGAAGCAACATGCTTTGTTATCACCCGAGGTACCTATTGCTACAAGGTTATGCATTTTGGACTAAAAAACACAAGGGCAATGTACCAAAGACTCGTCAACCGAATCTTCAAAGAAAAAATTGGAGACATAATGGAAGTTTACATGGATGATATGAATGTCAATAGCAAAGAAAAGAAGGACCATATAATGCATCTCCAAGAATCATTCAACCTGCTCTAGAAGTATAACATGAAGATGAATCTAGAAAAATGCACCTTCGGAGTAGTGTCAGGAAAATTCCTTGGGTATATGGTGATTAAGCGAGGAATTGAAGCCAACCCAGATCAGATCAAGGGCATCATGGAAATGAAGTCATCCCAAAACATGAAGGAAATACAAAGTTTGACCGGATGAGTGGTCATCCTCAGCAAATTCCTTTCAAGGTCCACCAGCAAGTGCAAACTATTATTTATGGCAATCAAGGAAAACAAGGGCCTTATATGGATAGACGAATGCAAAGAGGCTTTCACAAAACTCAAAGAATACCTCTCCAAACCTCCGCTGCTGTCCAAACCCATCAATAGAGAGGTTCTATACCTCTATCTAGCATATTGGACAACGCATATCAAAAGCTCTTCTCGAACCAGAGACAAGATATCAGAAGATGAAAAAACTCATCTTGGCATTAGTAATAGCAGTAAGGAAACTTCAGCCATATTTACAGTCACTTAAAGTGGTTTACATGATGAAATACCCATTGAGGTCTATCCTACACAACCTTAACACTTCATCTAAAGTCACAAAGTGGACCATCAAACTGGGGCAGCACAAGATAATCTATCATCCTAGAACATCGATCAAGGCCCAAGCCTTGGCAAACTTCGTAGCGGAGTTCACCCCTGCGGCGCAAAGTACGAAAGAAGTAATTAGTTCTCAAAACCCCCCAGAAAACCCTCATCTGTAGAAGCTTTACATAGACGGGTCGTCTAACATACACGGAGTTGGCACAGGATTAATACTACAAACACCAGATGGCTCTATACTTGAACAAGCCCTTAAGTTGGCATTCAAAGCAAGCAACAATGAGGCGGAGTACGAAGCCCTGCTAGTAGAACTTAGAATGCGGAAGAACTTCAAGTAAAAGAATTTCTAATTCATTGCGATTCCATGCTTGTAATTAACCATGTCACAGGAGACTACGTCGCTCATCCCCCTACCATGGGGCTCTACCTAAACAAGGCAAATGAGCTCCATGACAAGTACGAAAAATATGAGATCATGCAGATACCCAGAGGGAGAATAGCCATGCTGACGCACTCACTGGAATAGCCTTGAATGCAGATTATTCCCTTCGACGAACAATTCCATTCGAACCCCTGGAGGTCCCTAGTGTCCATGTAATGGAACCAGAAGAAGTCACTACCATCGATGTTTAAGAAAACTAGATGGATGAGATAATCGACTACATACAGGACGTCAAACAACCACAAAATCGAAACATGGCTAGAAAGTTAATCCAAAAGGCATCAAGATGCACATTGATTTGTGGAAAACTCTACCAACGTTCATATTTCGAACCACTGATGCGAGATTTATACGCACACAAATTAAACCCTCTTTTTGTCAATTGTAGTATAAGTATAAGTAGGGATCGTTCTAAACCGGGGATTAGGAGGGATTACTAAATCACTTGGAAACTGACTCAAAAATGTAAAACAAACATTAAAACACTAAAACAAATCAAAAGACTCAAAGAATACAAAACACTTATAAACACAAACTAAGACACTTTCTAACTAAATTGGACACTAAAGTAAAGGGGGATTGAGATTTTGACGAAAATAAATTAAATGCACAAATTGTAATTTAAAGGTAGAATTTAAATATGAATGTGATGAAATATGGAATGAATGCTAGCTAAGGGGTTCTTCTCCACACATGTTATACTTGCATACAAGATTGATTCTCAGTTGGTCTTTCAATAAATTATGAAACTCAACACTCCGGATTAATTAGGTCCGCTTAAATTAACCGTCAAGTTTTCCTTAAGTTAATGAATTGGATGGGTTTGCGCAACGCAATTCACAACATTCTCCAAAAGTCCTTTACGTGAACAGCACAATAAAGATACAATCAAAGATCATTAAGTATTATGAAAACTATAAGTGTTGACGAGGCATTCGTTACTATGATTGTATGAAACTTATGCCAAGAATATGTTTAACACGATTGTTTATAAGCAACCTCCACTACTTGTGAATATAAGTTCATAACTATTACGTGAAACTCACTTATATTCTAGCGTCAAATTCATGCATGAAAATTAAGCGTTCATTCTTAATAAACATACATAAATAGGTTATCAATTAAACAGTTAAACAAATTGAATTCACAACTTATGAAACGTAATTAAAAGTAATCAAATCATATTACAAACATAAACATAGTTTCGAATCACCCCCTAGCTAAAGGGGGTTTATTTCCTCATACGTACAAAACAAAGAGAATTAAAATGAAACTTTGAAATCAAAGAAACACCTAAACATTCCAACAACTCAAACTTGAATTGTATGAACGTTTAGGCACCCTTCTCTTCCTCGTTGTTGTAGCACAAGGTTTAAGGATAGGTTGGTTGGGGGGATGGAAGTGTGGAATGGAGTGGAAATGGAAGATGGTTTTTGGATTCTAAGGGAGAGAAACTCAAGGCTAAGGAAGTGTTTGTGGTGTGTTGTGTTGTGAATGAGATCATTTGGTGAATGGAATGAATGGGTATTTATAGGAAGAGAATGGGTGTTAATGGATGTTTGTTTAAGGTATTTGGTGGATGGGAAAAGGTGTGGATGGTGGGAATTATGGTGGATGGATGGTTTAGTGGATGTAATTTAGGGTTTATTTAGGTGAATGTGGATGCATGGTTTAGTGGATGTAAAGGTTAATGGGATGGTGTGGAATTAAAAGCTAAAAAAATTGGATAATGGGCATTTAAGTGTGAATGGAATGGTGGGATGCATTAATGGAAATTATGGAATGGAATGGTGGGATGCACTAATGGAAATTATGGAATGGAATGGTGGGATGCACTAATTAGGAGGAAGAATTAGGGTGAAGGGCTTAATGCATGGATTTGGGCCAATTAGGGTGAAGGGCTTAATGCATGGATTTGGGCCTAAAATGCCCCCCCTTGCATGGCAAGGGAAGGAACTTGGGCTAAAGCCCACGACATTGGTTGGAATTTGGGCTAGGGCATTCGTTTTGTGTCCTAAAGTGCCTACAAGGACTTCAAAGTGGCTAGAAAATACGGACGTTTAAGATTTAGGAAAGGTTACCAAAACGGGAAACTTAGGGTTAACTTTCCTAAAATAGGAAACCTTGTTTGAGTAGGATTCCTCGTTTTGGTAAGAATTCATCGTTGGAGTAGGAATTCGTCGTTTCTTCAAGTCTTCAACTCATTCATTCCTCTTTCGCTCCAAAAAGCTCCACTTTGCATCTTCTTGCACACTTTGGCCTTATAATCTGAAAATACACAAAAGTGGCCTTAAACACTGAAATAGATAAGTAAACACAACATAAATGCACGAGAACAAGCTAATTAAGTCGCATGAATATGCTCCTATCAAATTCCCCCACACTTAACTTTTGCTAGTCCTCGAGCAAAACAAACAAAAGAAAGAAAACAAAACGAAACAAACTAACCAAAACCAAAAACTAAACCTTCCAACGTTCGCCTCAGGGATTTCCAATGAAACATGACATGTCAAAATTCATTACTCACATGGCTTTTAGTCTTCCTTTCCCTCAAGCACATACTTAATCATAGTCACCATTCACTAGTTCGCATTTAATCAATTAAAACATATTTTGAATGTAGTAACATGCCTTAGAGAATTCCCTCAATTCCTCACTCGTTATGCACTCAATTTTCACTCAAATTTTCTGACTACACACCCTACACTAGTTATATGTGAGAAGATTGATGTAAACATGAAAGACTAGTATTCACATACGTTATACAAAGAAAGCAATTTCGGGAGTAATTAAACGTGTATGGATATGATCTCATGAATGGGATGCTACTACTTAGATGCGAGAACCAGTGACACCATATGCTCATACCAAATTCAAACTCCACATTTGAAATGCACAACACTCAAGATAGAAGTCAAGGGTTGTAACGGGGCTTGGGGTTTTGGCTAACAAGGGAAGGTAAGGAATAACAAACGTTCTTTAAGCAATAATAAGTAAAGTAATGAAATTAAAACCTAGAATTCCCTTAGAATGCAGAAATCAACTTTTAGACAAATAGGGGAAACACAAACAACTCTTAGGGCCTAATTCATTGTTTTGGGCCCTTACTTCAACAACCAATACTTTTCAATTTTTTTTTTCTTTCATTTTCTTTCTTTCTTTTTTTTTTTTTTTTTTTTTTTTTTTTTTTTTTTTTTTTCTAACCGTGCCTATGGCACAAAAACTCACATCCATAATCCTTCCCCCACACTTATTTTCTGCAACACATTGATCAAAAGGAATTCATTGCTTACTATGCTTCAAGAACAAGGGTAAGGATGGTCCTAATCTAAGCTAGGCGAGGAGAATGTGGTTTAACAAAGAACATAGGCTACACAAGGCTCAACGGGGTTAAATCCTACAAAACAAATGAAAAGGCAAATATGGCAATTTGGCTATGGTGTTCACTTACACAACTTCATCTTGAATATGTGTTATGCAAATCAATGACATGCTTTGAATGAAATGGGCATGAGTTCTAGCATTTGGAACTAAGTGATGAAACGCCTTCTAAGTAGCAACCAAGCAAAGAATAATGAGATCATGCAACGACTTTAGAAAACAAAGAATGCACAGATTTTAACTCTCCAAATAAACGTTTAAACTCAAGTCTCACAGGGATGTAGTGTTAGTTTGAGCTCATTCCTTCAAGCATGTTACAAAAACTAATTTTTTTTTTCTTTGTGATTACATGTGAATTCGTAAACTATAACGACAACCAAGCATAAACCAAAGAGTATATCAAACGTCCTTCCATGTTTGTAACTTTCTTTAACCGTCATGCAATTAAAAACCAAATCCTCATCATTGTGTTGGAAGGTAACCTACGACACAAACACACAAAAACAACTCTTTTTGGGTTTTTCAAAACAATTTTTCAAATTTTTATGGGATTTTCGAATTTTTAAGTCAAAACACATTAAAACAGTTTAAAAACATTTTAAAACAGCAAGGAACAACACTTGAAGTTATGGGTGATAAAATCCAACAAATTTGCATCAACATACTTAGTTACCCCCCCACACTTAAATCAAACATTGTCCTCAATGTTTTAAGCTTAAAACACACCAAACAAAAGAAAACATATAAAACAGCAACTAAACATACTAAACATAGCAGAATGTATCTAACAAAGAGAAGAGTTTTAGAGATGCAAATCTGGTTATGGAGTGTAAATTCCATCTTCTCCTTGGTGATTGCAGTGAGGCTTCATCTTGAGTGATTCCACAGGCTTACTCTTGAAATGCGCTGCTCCCATCGTTGATTTTCCTTTGTGCTACTCTTGGGCCGCAGGCTTCCTTTGGTCTCCCCCGAAGGTCTGAGCTTCCTCCTCTTATCTGTTTCTTTGTTCAATCTTTCCAATTCGTATTGAAGAGGGTTAGAGGATAGCTCAGCAAAGCTAGGTAAGCAACCAGGGAATAGAGTCCAGATAGACTCCAAGTGCCGGCTGATTGCTTCTTTCACTTTGCCATGCAAGTACTATCAAGGACAAAGGAAAAGACAGGGAAAGAGCATGATATGAGATACCTTTGCTTTCGCCCTTGATGATATGAGATACCTTTGCTTTCGAAGAGGCAGCGAATGAATCCACATGTTTCGATCCACCGTTTCCTTCTTCCTCATTCGTACTGCAGGCATGTGGTATCTTCTTTGGGGGATACATCCATGTTTGAAAGTGTGTTCTCAAGAGAAGGAGAAATCTGAGCATGTTTGAGAGGGTTGGTTGCAACTTACATTTTTCGGCCGAGAAGGAAAGTTATGCATTTGTGGGTGTATGCCTTGCCATGAATGTTGATGTATATAGGAATTGTAATGGCAAATGGCAGTGCGAATGCGGCAATGTCCTCCACGCGTCTTCTGAAAAGCTGGGAGCTTTTGACAAAGTTGCACTCGCTTTCTGAAAAGCCGGAAGCTTTCGGCTTTGTCACCCACGTTTGTCGGCTAAAGTGTGCAGCTGATTTCTCGCCTTCCACGCGTCTTCTGAAAAGCTGGGAGCTTTTGACAAATTTGCACACGCTTTCTGAAAAGCTTGGATTGCGTCTGAAGAGCTGGCGATCTTTACGCCAGAAAATCCGGTTTTTGAAGAGCGGTGTCTCTTCAATGCTGAATTGGTGATTGTGTCGCCTATCCTTTAATAGAGGTGATCGATCACCTCTATCTGCACACTTTGAAGACTTCCCAAAAAGCATCTTCGGCCCGTTGAGATTTTCCTCCATCCAACCCTTTTCTTTTAACTTCTTGAACAATGGCTAGCTCATCCAACCCATCGAACATTTGCTTAGATTTGAGTCTAAGCAGTGACCCGGTCGCGCCTCGTCAGGGTAAGGTATGGTGCCCGTCTTTCTTATCTTCCCATGGCCCTCTTACAGATGAGGACTCTGTGATGACAGATCCCACAACGGCTACGATAGTGGCTCGGAACCTCCTCACTCCCAAAGACAGTCAGCTGCTTTCAGGACGGTCCGATGAGTTGGCCGTTCAAGAATCCCTGGCTTTGAGTGTTCAGTGCGCTGGCTCTGTGTCCAACATGGGCCAACGCCTTCTTGCTCGCTCCCGTCAGGTTGAATCCTTGATGGCGGAGGTGGAGAGTCTTAAGCAGGAGATCAAACAGCTTAAGTACGAGAACCGAAGTTTGCACGTGCTTGCCAACAATTATTCAACAGGCATGAAGAGGAAGCTTGATGAGCTTGATGACCGTCAACGGTTTGCAGCTTTCTTCCAGAGGCACCTCTTTCCTGGGTCATCCAGCGTTCCACCAAGGTTTGAGGCCTTGAATGATCTATCTTTGGTACCTCCCGCTCCGATGCCTTCCGCTCCGATGCCTCTTGCTCCGATACCTCCTGTTCCGAGAGTGTTGCCACGTAGTGGGGCCTCAAGTACACAACCTTTGTGAAGACTCCATCTTTCTGCCATATTTTTTTTTTTTTTTTTTTTTTTTTTTTGAACACTCGGAAATCAATAAACAAGCTTTATTCACTGTATTGGGTTGCCTCCCAAGTAGCGCTTTCTTTTACGTCTTGCAGCCGGACGAAGAACTTCTTTTCTCACTTAGGACCCCCGGCATGGAATTTATCTTTGAACGGGGGGTGATACTTGAGATGATCCGGTAATGGTTCAAATTCTAAAGTGGGTGCCTGGATCATTAACAACATATTAGTATAAAAGAAAATTGAAATTCGGGGAGGCGGCTTACCTGTGTGCTCCAATAAGAACTTAAGTACATCCTCCACGAAATGCTTCTCAAAACATTCAAGAATTGGATCTTTGTATGGAGTGGAATAGAGATCTGTCATAAGATCCATGTAAACTCTTTCACCAAATTGGATTTGAGTAGGTGGCTTACATATGGGCTGCAATATTGGCTCTAAAGTCGCAGCACATTCAACAAATGCACAAGGGATGTTTTCATTCAGATTGGACATTTTGAAGGTTGTGGCTGTGTGATCCACTCCAATTTCCTCCTTGATGAATTCAAGATGCTCCTCAACCACTTTTTCCTCGTGAATTGTTGGAAAGGTGTCCAAGATGTCTTTCTTCCCCTCATCTTTCATGGATTGCATGAACCTGCCAGGGAAGGGTGCATTTGGGGGAACAAAGTTAGAAATAATTAAATTTGGAACAACCTTACTTGAATGGGGTGGTGTAGGAATATTGGGAGGTTGCGGCAAGGGTTGTTCTTCCCTTGCCGTGCCTTGTGCATCCTCCTCCTCTTCGAGCAGTAGCAATTCATCCATGGGCTCATCTTCAACCATTTGTTCTTGAATTTGTTCCATGCATTCTGCATTCTGCCTAAATTGACTGTTCCACTCAGCCAACTCTTTTGCTTGATAGAAATCCTCAATTGGTCGCCAAAATGCGTCTTGTTGAAATGGTTGAGCTTCCCTGCCCTGCTCCACAGAATTCAGTTGTTGAATAACTTCCTTATAACAATTTGATATACCTGAATTTGGATGTGAAGATTGAGGGGAAGGCTGTGGTGGTGCATATGAATCCTCATATGGTTGCCAATATGTTTCTTGGTGAGTCTCCTTAGCTTGATTTTGTGAACCCTGCACCAAAGAGTTTAATTCATTAAGAATTTGATTATAATCTATTGACGAACCTGAGTTTGATTGAGCATATTGCATATAAGGTTGTGGCGGCTGCATAGGTCTTGAACAGAACTCCTCATATGGCTGCCAAAATGCTTCATGTTGAACTTGTTGAGCTTCCCACCACATAGAGTTTGAATGATCACTCCAATCGCTTTGTGGATATTGATTGGCTTGGTATCCTTGCCTATAAGACGCACTAAATGTAGGGACATTTTGTATTGTGGTCCTTTCAGCAATCTGCGACAATTGAGAAGTAAGATTTGCCAATTGAGCTTGAATGCTAGCAAAATCCATGTCTTACTTCTCAAGCACCTAAAATCAAAGAAAAAGAACTAAAGCAAATATCAAAAGTAACATCAAACAAAGAAAATAAAACTAAGTTAGAAACTAAAACGAAAACAAACTAAACAAAAATAAAAGAACCAAGGGATTAGCAAAGTTGCTAATCCCCGGCAACGGCGCCAAAATTTGATGCGAGATTTATACGCACACAAATTAAACCCTCTTTTTGTCAATTGTAGTATAAGTATAAGTAGGGATCGTTCTAAACCGGGGATTAGGAGGGATTACTAAATCACTTGGAAACTGACTCAAAAATGTAAAACAAACATTAAAACACTAAAACAAATCAAAAGACTCAAAGAATACAAAACACTTATAAACACAAACTAAGACACTTTCTAACTAAATTGGACACTAAAGTAAAGGGGGATTGAGATTTTGACGAAAATAAATTAAATGCACAAATTGTAATTTAAAGGTAGAATTTAAATATGAATGTGATGAAATATGGAATGAATGCTAGCTAAGGGGTTCTTCTCCACACATGTTATACTTGCATACAAGATTGATTCTCAGTTGGTCTTTCAATAAATTATGAAACTCAACACTCCGGATTAATTAGGTCCGCTTAAATTAACCGTCAAGTTTTCCTTAAGTTAATGAATTGGATGGGTTTGCGCAACGCAATTCACAACATTCTCCAAAAGTCCTTTACGTGAACAGCACAATAAAGATACAATCAAAGATCATTAAGTATTATGAAAACTATAAGTGTTGACGAGGCATTCGTTACTATGATTGTATGAAACTTATGCCAAGAATATGTTTAACACGATTGTTTATAAGCAACCTCCACTACTTGTGAATATAAGTTCATAACTATTACGTGAAACTCACTTATATTCTAGCGTCAAATTCATGCATGAAAATTAAGCGTTCATTCTTAATAAACATACATAAATAGGTTATCAATTAAACAGTTAAACAAATTGAATTCACAACTTATGAAACGTAATTAAAAGTAATCAAATCATATTACAAACATAAACATAGTTTCGAATCACCCCCTAGCTAAAGGGGGTTTATTTCCTCATACGTACAAAACAAAGAGAATTAAAATGAAACTTTGAAATCAAAGAAACACCTAAACATTCCAACAACTCAAACTTGAATTGTATGAACGTTTAGGCACCCTTCTCTTCCTCGTTGTTGTAGCACAAGGTTTAAGGATAGGTTGGTTGGGGGGATGGAAGTGTGGAATGGAGTGGAAATGGAAGATGGTTTTTGGATTCTAAGGGAGAGAAACTCAAGGCTAAGGAAGTGTTTGTGGTGTGTTGTGTTGTGAATGAGATCATTTGGTGAATGGAATGAATGGGTATTTATAGGAAGAGAATGGGTGTTAATGGATGTTTGTTTAAGGTATTTGGTGGATGGGAAAAGGTGTGGATGGTGGGAATTATGGTGGATGGATGGTTTAGTGGATGTAATTTAGGGTTTATTTAGGTGAATGTGGATGCATGGTTTAGTGGATGTAAAGGTTAATGGGATGGTGTGGAATTAAAAGCTAAAAAAATTGGATAATGGGCATTTAAGTGTGAATGGAATGGTGGGATGCATTAATGGAAATTATGGAATGGAATGGTGGGATGCACTAATGGAAATTATGGAATGGAATGGTGGGATGCACTAATTAGGAGGAAGAATTAGGGTGAAGGGCTTAATGCATGGATTTGGGCCAATTAGGGTGAAGGGCTTAATGCATGGATTTGGGCCTAAAATGCCCCCCCTTGCATGGCAAGGGAAGGAACTTGGGCTAAAGCCCACGACATTGGTTGGAATTTGGGCTAGGGCATTCGTTTTGTGTCCTAAAGCGCCTACAAGGACTTCAAAGTGGCTAGAAAATACGGACGTTTAAGATTTAGGAAAGGTTACCAAAACGGGAAACTTAGGGTTAACTTTCCTAAAATAGGAAACCTTGTTTGAGTAGGATTCCTCGTTTTGGTAAGAATTCATCGTTGGAGTAGGAATTCGTCGTTTCTTCAAGTCTTCAACTCATTCATTCCTCTTTCGCTCCAAAAAGCTCCACTTTGCATCTTCTTGCACACTTTGGCCTTATAATCTGAAAATACACAAAAGTGGCCTTAAACACTGAAATAGATAAGTAAACACAACATAAATGCACGAGAACAAGCTAATTAAGTCGCATGAATATGCTCCTATCAACCACATAGCATGTGCATCACATAGGAAGTTGGCCTGCAAATCCTAAATGACATCTATTCCAATGTATGCGGAAGCCATGCAGAAGGAAGATCATTGATGCGAGAATTATACGCGCACAAATTAAACCCTCTTTTTGACAATTGTAGTATAAGTATAAGTAGGGATCGTTCTGGACCGGGGATTAGGAGGGATTGTTAACCACTTGGATTTGACTTCAAAAACGTAAAAACAAGTTTAAAACACTATACTAAACTCGAAGAATGCAAAACTAAAAGCAAGAAAGATTAAGACTAAAACTTAAACAAAATAAAGGGGGATTGGATTTGGACGAAAATTGAAATAAAATGGATACTTGGAAACAAAATAGATTGTAAAGATGAATGTGACGGAAATGAATGGATGGGAAGCTAGCTAAGGGGTTCATCTCCACACATGTTATACATGCATACAAAACGATTTCTAATTGCTTTTCAATAAACCATGAATTCTCAACGCCCCGGGTTAATTAGGTCCGCTTAAATTAACCGTCAAGTTTTCCTTAAGTTAATGAATTGGATGATTGCATACGACAACCCAAAGCATTCCTCACAAGTTCCCTACATGAATTGCATAATAGAGATACAAGCAAGAATCATTAAGCATCATGAAAACTATAAGTGTTGACGAGGCATTCGTTACTATGATTGCATGAAACTTATGCCAAGAATTTGTTTAACGCGATTGTTTATAAGCAACCTCCACTACTTGTGAATATAAGTTCATAACTATTACGTGAAACTCACTTATATTCTAGCGTCAAATTCATGCATGAAAATTAAGCGTCGACTCTCAATAAACATACATAAATAGGTTATCAATCAAATAGTTAAACAAATTGAATTCACAACTTATGAAACGTAATTAGAAGTACTCAAATCATAATGCAAGCATAAACATATATTTCGAATCACCCCCTAGCTAAGGGGGGTTTAGTTCCTCATACTTACAAAACAAAGAGAATTGAAATTAAACGTTGAAATCAAAGAAACGCCTAAACATTCCAACAACTCAATCTTGAATTGTATGAACGTTTAGGCCCTCTTATCTTCCTCTTTATTGTGGCACAAGGACTAAGGGATAGTTGGTTGGGGGAATGAAAGTGTGGAAAGGAGTGAGGAGTGATGGAAGTGGAAGATGGTTTTTGGATTCTAAGGGAGAGAAACTCACGGCTAGGGAAGTGTTTGTGGTGTGTTGTGTTGTGAATGAGATGATGAATGAATGAATGAATGCTAGGGTATTTATAGGAGGAGTGGAGGTGTATATGGATGTTTGTTTAATGTGTTTGTGGCTGCAATGATGAAGAATTGCATGTGGAAATAAAAGGGAAAGCTGGAAATGTATGGAAAGCCCACGGCAAAGGCTTGTTTGTTTGATGATGATGCATGTGATGGGTGGGAACAAAGGGGGAAACATGGCACAAGGGTGATGTTGTTGATGTGTGAATGCATGTGTTGAATTGGTGGTGCAATGATGAAAGAATAAGTGCATGTGGAAGACTTGAATGAATGCAAAGTGAATTAATAATGAAATGAGAAATGTTGGAAAGTGATGGTAGTAATGCACGGCATTGTTGTTGTTGGTGTGTTGATGGTTGTTGTTTTGCATGTGAAGTGTGTGTGAATGTATGTGGGTTAAATGATTAAAGGTGGTGGAAGATGGTGGAATGATGGATTGAATAATGAGGCTCTAGGGTGAAATAAATGGTGATGCATGAGATGGAATGATGAATGAATGGAATGAAGTGTGTATGCACAGTTTTGGTTGGTTTTTTTATGATTTAAAATGTTTATGCATGATGAAGAGTTAATAAATAATGCATGTAGGGTTAGCTAGGTTGTGTGATGATGAGTGTATGTGGAATAAAGAATGAATGGTGGTGTAATGATGAAGTGAATGCATGTGGAATTAAAGAGGGAGAATGTGATGAAATGATGAAGTAGGAAGGTGGAAATACATGTGAGATGTTGGAAAGGAATTGGGTTAAAGAATGGGAGTGCATGTGCAAGGTTGTTGTTGTGATAAGTGATAAGTGATAGGTGTATGGTTATGATAAGGAGATGAATGAATGATATGTTAAGTGATAAATGAATGATATGTGGTGATGATAAGTGATGATAGGTGGTTTTGATAAGTGATAAGTGAATGGAAGTGAATGACATGATAAGTGAATGATATGTTAAGTGATAAATGAATGATATGTGGTGAGTGATAAGTGAATGGAAGTGATAATAAGTCTAGTTTAAAAGGCTAGGGTTTAAGTACATAGAATGGGTCTAAAATAGGTTGGTTTGCATGGCATAATATGTTTGATTGGGCTAGAGGTTTTCCATGGCTCAAAGGATTTGTTTGATTGGGCTAGGCCCTTTGTTTGATGTCCCCAAAGAGCATACAAGGCTTCAATTTCGTCCATCCTCTTTGCTCCATGATTAAGCTATCCAATCCATGCCCAAAAGTGCCCCAAATAGCCTCAAAATGCACTTTCTTGCTCCCTAAGCCCTTAGAACCTGAAAACACACGAAAGAAGCATAAAGGACTAAAATAACTATGAATTACCAACATAGATGCACGAAAACAAGCTAAGTAAGTCGCCTAAATATGCTCCTATCAATCATTGGCCCAGAAAACAATAAATGCTAGCTACATTGTCCTAGCAAAGGACAAGATGCAAGCAGCTGCATTCAAAGTTACGACAAATGTCAAAGGTAGGCCCTTATGGACCATTAACATGTGAAAGAACTTAATACTCTGACAAGTTCATGGCCCTTCATGCAATGAGGCATCGACTTGGTTGGACCCCTCAAGAAAGCCACAAGGAACAGGCAATAACTAATAGTGGTGACATGCTACTTGTCACATCCCGGCCCGGGTGGGACCACTTCCCGGGCCCGACTCCACTACCGTAGCACGATATTGTCCGCTTTGGGCTTACCATTCCCTCACGGTTTTGTTTTTGGGAACTCATGAGCAACTTTCCAGTGGGTCACCCATCATGGGATTGCTCTAGCCCTCTTCTCGCTTAACTTCGGAGTTCCTACGGAACCCGAAGCCAGTGAGCTCCCAAAAGGCCTCGTGCTAGGTAAAGATGGGAATATACATATAAGGATCACTCCCTTGGGCGATGTGGGATGTCACAATCCACCCCCCTTAGGGGCCCGACGTCCTCGTCGGCACACACGCGACCAGGGTTAGGCTCTGATACCAAATTGTCACATCCCGGCCCGGCTGGGCCCACTTCCCGGGCCCGACTCCACTACCGTAGCACGATATTGTACGCTTTGGGCTTACCATTCCCTCACGGTTTTGTTTTTGGGAATCACGAGCAACTTCCTAGTGGGTCACCCATCATGGGATTGCTCTAGCCCCCTTCTCGCTTAACTTCGGAGTTCCTACGGAACTCGAAGCCAGTGAGCTCCCAAAAGGCCTTGTGCTAGGTAAAGATGGGAATATACATATAAAGATCACTCCCCTGGGCAATGTGGGATGTCACACTACTTCTCTAAGTGGATAGAAGTAGAACTTCTCACGAAAATCACCGTTGCGGCTATAAAATCCTTTGTTTGGAAAAACATCATCTGTCAATTTGGGATCCCCCACACAATAATGACAAACAACAGACTACAGTTTACAGGCTCCGAAGTCATGGATTGGTACAAAGAACTCAAAATCTGCCACCTCACTTCGAAGCCTAAATATCCATGGGGAAACAGACAAGCAAAGGTCTCAAACAAAACCATCTTGCAATGCTTGAAAAAGAGACTCGACGAAAAGAAAAGTAAACGGCCAAAAAAAGCTGCCTGGAGTTTTGTGGGCTTATTGCACGATTGTTCGGAAGGCCACTTGGGAAACACCATTCTCCATAAGTTATGGAACCGAGGTTGTTGATAGAGATTTTTACCACACACGCAAACGGGCTAAAAACTCCTATATTACTTGCAAGAATGACAAGGTTATTGTAGTATAAACGGATCTCGCAAGGTCGTTCTCCACAGGGATTATTAAATAATTCGAAACAACCAAATTCCAATTAATTATTGTAAAGCAAAATGTTAAGATGATTGATTTTTATGACCTACCTAAATTAAAACGAATTTAATTAATAAAAGACACTAATATGCAATAATAAAGTTGAAAGAAAAAGAAACAGTTTTTAAAATACCAATTTATAAAAGCACTAGGATTCCACCATTACCTAGCAATCCTATGCATTTTTACCAATTACTTATGATCTACACATGCCACTTTGAAGGTTAGGTTTTCCTAATTTATATTCTACTTGGAACCTCCAACATAGAATGCATCTAACATGCAATCCATCCAAATGTTCGGATCAAATCTGAACACGAGAGACTCATTATGCTTTATGAAAACCCTTTGAAAAACTATGCAACCCTTAAGACGTGGTGTTCATCTTAAGTGAAATTACAATGGTTAACCACAAAAAGCCAGAGTCAATTTCAGGAAACCTTCCGACCAAAATTGCATTAAATTACTTTTCTAAAGATCCTAATGGTGATCAAGTATTAGGACAATTAGATAGTTTTAATCACGGTAATTAATAATTCAAAGTGTGCATGCAATCAATCATAAGCAATTAAATAAAAAATTACATATTCATGCTAAGGTTCAAGGTTTCTCCCTAGCAAAAGGAATTAGTTACGCATATTCATAATTGAAATCATAGAAAATATTATTAAGAATAAAAAGAATGAAAGCACCTTAAAGTAGAAAATCTCCAAGAACCTTAACAATTACTCTCTGTCTCCAAAGTTGCATAAAAGAAAGTGTGGTCCCAAACTAGGGCTGACTAAAACCTTAAATATCTCCCTCAAAGCCAGCCGCACAAACCCTAGGAACCAAGTCTATTATTTCCACTAGGACGCTAACTAATAATAAAATATATTAAAACATAAAGTCCTAATTAAGTTAGGATAAACTGCACAAAAACTGTCCAACCACGTTTATTTTGAAGATCAAGATGTTCTGAACATAACTCCAGAAGGCCACGAACCCATCTGAGGTAATCTTGGGCTCCAAAAACACAATTCAAGCCCAAAACATCACTATTCCAGCACTGTACATTGCTCCTTTATTTTATTGCCAGAAAATCATCACTTGGTAGAAAAATCTGATATTTTGATACGATCAAGCTAAGTGACTCATGATTGTCCTCCAACTAGAATTACTCCAAAATTTGTCCATGTGATCATGTTTTGCTCCAAATGAAGTCAAAAGTCCTATATTAGAAATACAATTCAAAGTATCAAAATTCTTCCAAAATATTAACCAAAATATACTAAGAATAGGGTTAAATATATAATATAAAATCTGCTCATCAGTTGTCATCCCAATTTAGGTCACAATTATGTCAAATTTACATACTGGAGAACAAACACCTATGGAGAATGCGGGGATCCTGAAGACATATCTCGATTTTGTGGAAGAGCGTCAAGAATGCGCTCAATTTTGACTGGTAGCTTATCAGCAGCAAATTCAATCATATTACAACAAAGGCGTTTAGCCAAGAAGTTTGCAAGTAGGAGACTTAGGCCTAAGAGAAATTTGGAAACACTAAAATCCCTGAATAAGGTAAACTCGGGACAAACTGGGAAAGTGCAAGCAAGGTCGTTAGAGTAGGAAACAACAGAACTTACCACTTGGAACACATGGACAGAACCCTAATCATAAAAAAAACGAAACATCACAAGGCTAAAAAATTATTATCCATAGAAGCACCAGACAAACTACACATGATTTGATTCTCATCCTAGGATATATAGGCAATTCTCCCCGCACCCAATCGAAATGTCGCCGAATGTGCAAAGACAAGTCCACGGAGAACTCATCTCTTAACGCCCCACCATAGGCTTATCGTCAAAGGTGATCCCTGAAGTAAATTTTAGGGTTAATCTCAATTTACTACCTTGAAGTTTCTTGGTTTTCAACATTTGGTACATGAAGTTTTTTTATCATAAGCGGTACCTGATTTGGGACACTTTCATACATCTGTTAAAGTTGTTAAATCAGCCATTAACTGGTTGATGTGATAAAAAAAGCACGCAAATTAAACCCTATAATTGTTGTATGTGTAAGTAGGGATCATTCTAAGCCGGGGATTAGAAGGGATGCTAATCTACACAATTTAAACTCTAAAACACTAAACTAGACTCAAAAACAAAAATTAGACGTTAACAACTCAAGATAAGCTAAACTGATTGAAAACACACAAACTAAGTTAAATTGACTCAAAACAGGTACTAGAAAATGATTTGGACGAAAATTAAACTAAATAGACTCAAAATACTAAATGGGGACAGATTCTGACAAATTTAAACTAAACTAACACAAATAAGAACTAAGGGGGTATTTGGACAAGTTTTAAACTTAAAACAAACAAACTTGCAGAAACAAAGTAAAAGGGTACGAATTTGGGTGAATGAATGGGTGAAAGCCTAGCTAGAGGGTCCTTCTTGACACATGACACATATGCAACACAAATCGTTTTCCATTTATTATTTCTTTAAACCATGAATGACAATGCCCCAAATTAATCATGAGAAGCACAAATTAACTTTCAAATTTTCCTAAATTCATTGAATTGGACTCAGCGACGCAATCAAATTATTTTTATCAAATTCCCTATATGAACTGCATAATAGAGAGATACATATCAAAGTTCATTAAGTTCTATGAAAATCATAAGCAATGACAAGGCATTCGTAACTATGAACTGCATGAAACTCCTGCCATGGATTTACTTAACACAATCATGACTAGTGACTTCCACTACTTGTAAATATAAGTTCATAATGATTAAGTCAAATTCCCTTATATTTTTGCATCAAATTCATGCATGCAAACTAAGTATGCATCCTTAATCAACACACAAGAATAAGTTATCAATCAAACAGATAAGTAAATCACATTCATGTTTTATGAAACAATAACTAGAAGAAATCAATTCATATCACATATATGTTCAAGGCTTTGAATTCGCTCTAACTAAAAAGAATTTAGTTCCTCATGTTCATCATAATTGAAAACCAAATTAAAATAAACATCGAACTAAAACTAAGGATAGAAAGAACCCAGAAACACTCCAACACTCCACAGTAGGCAGCGGCACTCCCTTGGATGGTGGCAAGCACGACACTCTTCCTCTCCTTCCTTCCTTGCACGGCACAAGTCTCTAAAATCTCTTAGAAACCTGTGGCATTCTCTGAATTTCTCTCATATGTGTTGCTTCTCGTTTATGTGGCAGATTTATGTATTTATATGCTAGGGTTTTGCACAATTTCTGAAGGAAAAAGGATTGCACAATCCTAGGGGGAAAAGGTTAGGGTTACACGGCAGAGAATGGGCCATCTAGAAGGAATAGGTGCGACATATGATAGGAGCATATTTAGGCGACTTACTTAGCTTGTTTTCGTGCATCTATGTTGTTAATTCATAGTTGTTTTAGTAGTTTAAGCCATTTTCGTGTGTTTTTAGGTTCATATGGCTAAGGAAGCAAAAAGATGCATTTTGGAGCATTTTGGAGCAAAATTGGGCTTGGAATGGATAGCATATTTTTGGAGCCAAAGTGTTGGACGAATTTGAAAGCCTTGTATGCACTTTGGACATAAAACAAAGGGCCTAGCTCAATCAAACAATCCTTTGAGCCATGCAAACCTCTAGCCCAATCAACAAGCCTTAGCCACATGCATTCACATGCATCACAACCCCAAAACCATCAAGAAACACCCATTCACACACACATGCACTCACATGCATTCACATGCATTTCCACCTTCCTACTTCATCATTTCACCACATTCTCCCTCTTTAACTCACATGCACCCAAACAAAGCCAACCTAGCTAACCCTACATGCATTATTTATTCACTCTTCATCATTGCATTCATCACCAAAGAACTCCCCATCATTGCCATGCATTCCCCCTAATTCCATCCATCTTCCACACCTTTCCAACCTAGCCACACCCTATAATCATCCCCCCTTTTAGTTATGATTTTATTTCCTAACCCTACATGCATTATTTATTAACTCTTCATCATGCATCCACATTCATTCCAACACAAAACACACACATGCACTTATTCTTTCATCATTGCACCACCAATTCACCCACATGCATTTCCAACCATTCACACCCCTTTAATCATTCTCCTAGCTATCATTCACATGCTCTCCCATCCATTCTCTCCCTATATAAACCACACACACTTCATTCATTTGCATCATCTCATTCACAACACAACACACCACAAACACTTCCATTTCCTTCTCCTAGCCGTGAGTCTCCCTTAGAATCCAAAAACCATCTTCCATTTCCATCACTCCTTACTCCTTTCCACACTTCCATTCCCCCAACCAACTATCCCTAGACCTTATGCTACAACGAAGAGGAAGAGAAGAGGGCCTAAACGTTCATACAATTCAAGTTTGAGTTGTTGGAATGTTTAGGCGTTTCTTCGATTTCAATGTTTAATTTCAATTCTCTTTGTTTTGTATGTATGAGGAACTAATCCCCCCCTTAGCTAGGGGGTGATTCGAAATATATGTTTATGCTTGCAATATGATTTGATTACTTTTAATTACGTTTCATAAGTTGTGAATTCAATTTGTTTAATTATTTGATTGATATCCTATTTATGTATGTTTATTAAGAATGAACGCTTAATTTTCATGCATGAATTTGACGCTAGAATATAAGTGAGTTTCACGTAATAGTTATGAACTTATATTCACAAGTAGTGAAGGTTGCTTATAAACAATCGCGTTAAACAAATTCTTGACATAAGTTTCATGCAATCATAGTAACGAATGCCTCGTCAACACTTATAGTTTTCATGTTGCTTAATGATTCTTGCTTGTATCTCTATTATGCAATTCATGTAGGGAACTTGTGAGGAATGCTTTGGGTTGTCGTATGCAATCATCCAATTCATTAACTTAAGGAAAACTTGACGGTTAATTTAAGCGGACCTAATTAACCCGGAGCGTTGAGAATTCATGGTTTATTGAAATGCAATTAGAAATCTTTTTATTATGCAAGTGTAACATGTGTGGAGATGAACCCCTTGGTTAGCATCCATTCATTCCATTTCATCAATTTCATATTTACATTCTGTCTAGTTTATTAACTTGTTTCGTTATTTCAATTTTCGTCCAAATCCAATCCCCCTTTATTTTGTTTAAGTTTTAGTCTTAATCTTTCTTACTTTTAAGTTTTGTATTCTTTGAGTCTATTATAGCGTTTTAAACTTGTTTTTACGTTTTTGAGTCAAATCCAAGTGATTAACAATCCCTCCTAATCCCCGGTCCAGAACGATCCCTACTTACGTACTTGCTACAATTGACAAAAAGAGGGTTTAATTTATGCGCGTATAATTCTCGCATCAGCATAGAAATAAGAGAAGGATAGGGCTTCTAAAACCATATATTTAGGTGTATTAATCTGAAATTAAGTCCTCTTTGTAGCTGAAATTAAGGTGGAATAAGATTGGGTTAGGATAAGATAAGATAAAGTTGGATAAGGTTTGGATAAGATAAGGTAGTTTGGATAATGTTTCCTTTTTCTTAGCTAATTCCTTATCTTCCAAGCTTCCAAATTTGTTTCTCAGATATTAAGCACATCTCTAGCCTCTCTTGAACTTCAAATTCGTCCATCCACCTTGCTCCATATGCAAGCTATCCATTCCAGCCCAACATTGCTCTAAATTGCACCAAAATGCACTTTTTTGCCTCTTTTGCCATTTAAACCTACAAACACACGAAAATAGTTTAAATCACTATAATAAATAGAAACTAACTTACTAAATGCAAAGAAACAAGCTAAAAAAGTCGCATAAATATGCTCCTATCAAATTCCCCCACACTTAGCTTTTGCTAGTCCCCGAGCAAAACAAAACAAACAAAACACAACCTAAACCTTCCAAAGAAACATGACATGTTAAAAATCACTACTCCCACAAATTTTAGCTATCCCTACCCTTGGGTATATACTTAATCGCAGTCACCACTCAGTAGCTCACATGTAATCAATTAAAACAACTTTTTGAATGTAGTAACATGCCTTAGAGAATTCCCTCAATTCCTCACTAAATATACTCTCTATTTTCACAAAAATTTTCTGACTACACTCCTTACACTAGGTATATGTGAGAAGATTGATGTAAACATGTAGACTAGCACTCACATATGTATAATCAAAAGTTCTTAAAGCGATAGTAAGCAAAGTAATGAAATAAACACTTAGAATTCACTTTTGAATGCAGAAATCAACTTTAAACGCCCATGGGAGATTCACACAACACTTAGGGCTAGATTCAATTTTTTGGACCCTTTTTTCAACAACCAATACTTGTGAATTCATTCTCACTTATTTTCAACTCTTTTTCTTTCTTTTCTCAACTTTTTCTTCTTTTTTCTTTCTTTTCCACGTTTTTTTTTTCTTCGAGCCCTTTTCTTTCTTTGGCACACAAATATACAACCTCATAGAATTCCAACGAAAAACCTTCCTCTACACTTGTTTTTCTGTAAATTGTAGATCAAAAACAATTCCCTCTAAGTCATGCTCCACTATTCTTTAAGAACAAGGGTATGGATAGTCCTATTCTAGGCTAGGTAAGGATAATGTGGTTAACAAAGAAAATAGGCTAACTAAGGCCCAAAGGGGTCAAACCTACAATACATATGCAAAGGGTAAGGTTTTTTGGCTCTGGTTTAACTAAACAACTTCATCTTGTTATATGTTATTTTCTCAATTTTATGCTTTGGATGAAATGGGCATGAGTTCTAGTATTTGGATCTATAATGATGAAAATGCATTCTAAGTAGCAACCAAGCAAAGAAAAAATGAGATCATGCAATGACTTTAAAAAACAAGAATTCACAGATTAATAACTCTTCAAAGAAAGTTTAAGGTGAAGTCTTTCAGGGTTGTAGCTTTAGTTTGAGTTCCTTCCTTTAAGCATGTTACAAAAATTGATTTTTTTTTCCTTTTTGATTACATGTGAATTCGTTAATGACAACTACAACTAAGCATAAACCAACGAGCATATCAAACTTCCACCCATGTTTGTAACTTTCTTTAACAGTTATGCAATTAAAAACCAAATCCTCATCATTGTGTTGGAAGGTATTCTAAGACACAAACAAGCATAATAAACGACTCTAAAAACAACTCTTTATGGGTTTTTCAAACACTCTTTTTTTTGATTTTTTTTTTTCAAATTTTCAGATTTTCTGTTATAGAACACATTAAAACACTTCAAAACACAATAAAAACACTTAAAAACATTGAGTAACAACTTTAGAAGTGATAGATGATAAAATCCCATGAAAATCAATGCAAAATCATTTGTTTACCCCCCCCCCCACCCACCCACACTTAAACCAAACATTGTCCTCAATGTTTCAAACATAGACTCACAGCCAAACAATCAAATAACACAACTAACAAACACGATAATCATGGCAAAGTAGAAGCAATAAAGAGTAGGGTTTAGGAACGCAAATCTGGTTATGGAGCCGGAGATTCCTAGGTCTCTTTATTTGAACGCATGGGTTGCCTCCCAAGAAATGCTTGCTTTAACGTCTTCCAGTTGGATGATGGCTCCTTTTAAGCTCTATTAATGCCCATGGCATGGAGGGGTGCATCCTCCACGACATGCTTCTCAAAGTACTCATAATAAGGCTCAATGAATGGAAGGGCATAGTGATCCTTCCTGATTGTGGCATTGAGCTTCCTAAAGTCCATGTAAACTCTTCCATCACCTTGGATTCGATTGGGTACCATCACCTAAGAAGGTAACAACCTATTAGTTGAAATGGGAATTGGAATTGGAATTGGAGGCTTACCAATATGTTGTGGCAAGGACTTAAAAGTAGTAGCGCTGTCAACAATTTCACTAGGGATGTTTTCGGCCAGATTGGGTGTTTTGAGGGTAGTGGCATGTTCCTTGTGCTCCAGTACAATTCCCTCTTCGATGGTGGTTCGAAATGCATCCTTCTTGATAAGTGTTGATGATAGGAGCATATTCATGCGACTTAAATGGCTTGTTCTCGTGCATTTACGTTATGTTTCTCTAGTTATTTTAGTCCTTTATGCTTCTTTTGTGTGTTTTCAGGTTCTAAGGGCAAGGTATGCAAAAGGATGCCTTTTGGAGCATTTTGGAGCAAAATCGGACTTGGATTGGATAGCTTATATTTGGAGCAAAAGGAATGGACGAAATTAAAAACCAAACTATCATAACCACCTATCATTACTTATCATCACTTAACATATCACTCATTTATCACTTAACATATCATTCATTTATCACTTAGCATATCATTCATTTATCAATTATCAAACCAATCACTTATCACTTCCATTCACTTATCACTCACTTAGCATATCATTCACTTATCACTCACCACATACCATTCACTTATCACTTATCACTTATCACACCTTTTCTCCAACCTTGACATACATCACATGCATTTCCAACACACTCAACCCCTTTAACATCTCCTTTGCCGTGAGTCCCCTTAGTGATTTCCCTTACACATTTTCAACCATCACACTTCATCATTGCAGCCACCTTCATCCCTTTAATTCACATGATTTCCCAACACTCAAATCAGCCACTCACATGCACTTCCCCCTTTAACAATCCCACACCTTGACATTATTCTTTCATCCACCCACCACAAATCCAATCAATGCCGTGGCTCTCCATCACAATTTCAGCTTTCCCTTTTACACATCACATGCATTTCCACCTTGTTCATGCTTTCCTATTTCAATATTCATTCACTTTGCATTCTTTAATTTAGCCACATAATCATTCACCCTTTCCTTTCCACAATCCCATTCATCAACACATGCAAACACATGCACAACAACACACTACACAACACAAAGACCCATCCTGAAAATCAATGCCGTGTACACCTTATGCATTTTCAGCTTTCTTCTTTGTTGTTGCACATGCATTTTCAGCCACATATCCACTCACATGCACCCTTTAAACATTCAACCATAAAGCCACATGCAATCTCATCTCATTTCATACACAACACCACACCACAAACACTTCCATTCCCTCTCCTAGCCGTGGGTTTTCTATCTATCCTCTTCCATTTCCATCCCTCTCCAACCATTCCACATACACTTAAAGCCCTAAACATCTCCTTAGTCCTTGTGCCACAATAAAGAGGAAGATAAGAGGGCCTAAACGTTCATACAATTCATGTTTGAGTTGTTGGAATGTTTACGCGTTTCTTTGATTTCAATGTTGTAAATTCAATTCTCTTTGTTTTGTAATATGAGGAATGGAAGAGAAGAGTGCCTAAACGTTCATACAATTCGAGTTTGAGTTGTTGGAATGTTTAGGTGTTTCTTTGATTTCAAAGTTATGAGGAACTAAACCCCCCTTAGCTAGGGGTGATTTCAATACCATGATTGTTTATGTAATATGAATTGATGAATTCCAGTTATGAACTCTTGATTCGTGAATGCAATTGGCTTAACTATTTGATGATTAACTTATTTGTGTTTGTTGATTGAGGGTCGACACTTAATTACATGCATGAATATGTGGCTAAAGTTTAAGAAGGTTTCACATAATCGTTACTAACTTATACTTGAAAGTAGTGAAGGTCGCTTGTCACGATCGCGTTAAGTTTAAATTCTTAGCATGAGTAACATGATGTCATAGTTGCAAGTGCTTTGTCAATGCTTATGGTTTTCATTATTCTTAATGATCTTCGATTGTATCTCTATTATGATGACATGTAGGGAACTTTTGAGAATGTTTTGGGTTGTCGAATGATGCCATCCAATCCAATAATATAAGGAAAATCTGAGGGTTAACTAGTGATGTCACGGTTAATTTGGGGCATTGTCGTTCATAATTCAATGAAGGAATAACTGGAAATTGATTCATATGCATAAATATCATGTGTGGAGAAAGAACCTCTAGCTAATTCACCAACCATCTTATTTCATTAATTACATTCTTGTTTCGTTATTTCAATTTTCATCAAACCTCAATCCCCCTTTTACTTTAATGTGCAATATAGTTAGAAATCAATTTAGTTTGTGTTTTTAAAGCATTTTGATTCTTTTGGTTTGTCTTAGTGTTTTAACGTTTAGTTTTACATTCTTTGAGTCTAGTTTAACGTTTTATATTGTTTTTACGTTTTAGTTTAAATTCGTCCGAATCCATTTCCCCCCTATTTCGTTGAAGTCTTAGTCTTAATCTTTCTTATTTTAATTTTGTTTTCTTCGAGCATTAAATAGTGTTTTATATTGTGTTTTTATGTTTTTAAGTCAATTTAGAAGGTTTTAGCAAGCCCTCCTAATCCCCGGTCTAGAACGATCCCTCACTTATCCATTCTACTACAATTGTCAAACGAGGGTTTAATTTGAGTGTCAAGTAATTCTCACATCAAATTTTGGCGCCGTTGCCGGGGATTAGCAACTTTGCTAATCTCTTGGATTGTTTTATTTTCTTTTATTTTATTCCAGATTCTTGATCTTGTTTTATTTCTTGTTTTAGGTACTAGTTTATGACTAGGAGTTCTCATCCGATTCGTGAACCTATCTCGGTCTTTGACGCAGATTTCGAGCGAGAATTGAGACGAAAAAGAAAGAACCCAGAACCTAGCGAATCAAGCGAAAGCTCCGAGTCCATTTCTGAATTTGAAGAAGAGGAACCCAAGACAACAGCGGGTGAAGAAGACATGGCAGCAGACAACCGAACAATCAAAGAACTTTCCGCTTCGGGATTGGACAATGCCGCACCCCTATGTATTCAATATCCTAGGGCGGCTCTAGGCAAGACCGATGAGTTCGAATTGAAGTCAAGCTTGCTGCATCATATTCCTAAGTACCATGGGCTGTCCATGGAAGATCCCAACAAACACTTGAAGGAGTTCGAGGTGGTTTGTTCGAGCATGACCCCCGTCATTGTGGATGGGAGTATATTGAAGATGAAGGCCTTTCCATTTTCACTTATGGACAAGGCCAAAGATTGGCTCTACGAACTAGCCCCGGGAACTGTGACTTCGTGGGAAAGTATGAAGCGTGCTTTCTTGGAGAAATTCTTCCCTACTTCGAGAGTGATTCTCCTACGGAAGAAAATTAGTGGTATTCAACAGAACCATGGTGAGACATTCCCGGCTTATTATGAGCGCTTCAAGGGCCTGGTAGCTTCATGTCCTCAACATCAAATGAAGGAGGAACTTCTCCTTCAATATTTCTATGAGGGCCTCCTTCCTATCGAACGTCAAATGCTTGATGCATCAGCAGGAGGAGCATTGGTGGACAAAACACCAAGGGATGCCAAGATTCTCATAGCCAACCGAGCGCTCAACGCTCAACAATATGAAGGAGTGGGCCAAAGGGAAGCCCCACGGCAACAAAGTGTAAATGAGGTGAGTGCTATTTCTGAAATTCAATCACAACTTGCTAATCTTACTTCTCTTGTTTCTCAGGTTGTGATTGGTCCAAAAGCACAAGAACACCAAGTTTGTGGCGTGTGCTCAATTCAAGGGCATCCATCTGACAATTGCCCTCAACTAATCGAGAATGGTGGGTGGGAATCTGCCAATGCAATTGGTTTCCAAGGACAAAATCAAAACAACCCATATTCGAACACTTACAATGTCGGATGGAGGGACCATCCAAACTTCAAATGGAGGGAGCCACAACAAGCTGCCCAACAAGGAGGATTTAGGCCAAACCCCCCTGGGTTTTATTCCAAGCCGTATGCACCCCAACAACCCCAACAACCTTCGGCATCATCTCATTCAGGTACGTCCTTGGAAAGTAATCAAGCTATGCAATTACTAACCTCTATTTCGCAGGGGTTGCAAAATCAAAACAACCGGATAGAAAATAACGAGAAGGAGATGATGGATATGAAGAAACAAATAGGGCAGATTTCTGAGTTCCTTGGACAGATTAGAGAGCAAGGAAAGCTTCCTAGCTCAACCACAGTCAATCCAAAGGGAGGATTCGAATCCGCCAAGGCCATCACCCTAAGGAGTGGAAAAGAAGTTGGGACCGAGCCAAACAATCCCAAATCTACCCAGAAAGTAGATGAAGAGACGACACAACCTGAGGAAGTGTCTAGCTCACCCACGGAAAGAGTGAAAAACCAAATGCCGCAGGCCCCCAATCACCCTAACTCGGCCAAATTAGGTAATTTAAGTTCAAATTCATATACTTCACGTCCTAATCTGCCCAATGTACCTTTTCCTCGCAGATTATTGCAAACAAAGAAGGAGGAGCATGAGAAGGACATTCTTGAAACGTTTAGGAAAGTTCAAGTCAATATCCCGCTCCTAGATGCCATAAAGCAAGTGCCCAAATACGCTAAGTTCTTGAAGGAATTGTGTACTACGAGGAAGAGGGCGTCACACAAAGAGGTAGTAAGGGTAAGTGAGAATGTTTCTGCTGTTTTACAAAGGAAGTTACCACCAAAGTGCAAAGATCCAGGTAGCTTTACAATCCCTTGTATTATTGGTCAAACTAAGTTCGAACATGCTATGTTAGATTTAGGAGCTTCAATTAACGTCATGCCATACTCTATCTATGCTTCAATGAACCTTGGTGAATTGAAAAATGATGGTGTGGTTATTCAGTTGGCCGATAGATCTAATGCATATCCAAAAGGAGTTTTGGAGGATGTGCTTGTGCAGGTGAACCATTTAATTTTTCCGGCTGATTTCTACATCCTAGACATGGAGGATTCAGCCCATTCTACATCTTTGCCGATTCTCCTTGGTAGGCCATTCATGAAGACGGCCCGAACGAAGATTGATGTATACAAAGGCACCTTGACAATGGAATTCGATGGGGAAGTGATTGATTTTAATATTTCTGAAACTATGAGATATCCTGTTGATGACCATTCTTGTTTTTCCATTAATGTTATCGATTCTTTGGCGCAGGTATACCTTGAAGAATTGAACGAGGACGCCCTGGAAACAACCATCACTAAGGCCATAGAGTGCAAAAATGACGGATTTGGGCCAATGCAAGGTCACGGCAAGGAAGAGGAATTCTTTGCCATGGGTTCTAGTGAAGAAATAATTGAGGTTGTGGCAGCCCTTGAGTCATTGCCACAACAATATGGTAAGGTTCCACTCTCACTTTCAAATTCAGTTTCCACTAAGATGCTACCTTCTGTTGTTCAGGCACCATCACTTGAACTTAAGCCGTTGCCGGACCATTTGAAGTATGTGTTTTTGGGAGAAGGCGAAACATTGCCCGTCATCATTTCATCAAGTCTCACGGCAATGGAGGAGGAGAAGCTTGTGAGGGTGCTGCGAGAACACAAAACGGCCATAGGGTGGACTTTGGCCGACATTAAAGGAATAAGCCCTACCACATGCATGCACCGTATACTTCTTGAAGAGGGGACTAAGCCATCCCGAGAGGCTCAACGCCGTCTCAACCCTCCAATGATGGAAGTGGTGAAGAAGGAAATAATCAAGCTTTTGGATTGCGGAGTGATCTACCCTATCTCCGATAGCCGTTGGGTCTCTCCAGTTCAAGTCGTTCCCAAGAAGTCCGGAGTAACTGTTATCAAGAATGATGAGAATGAGCTCGTACCTACACGCATTCAGACTGGATGGCGAGTATGTATCGATTACCGGAAGCTAAATGCCATGACTAGGAAAGATCACTTTCCTTTGCCATTCATCGACCAGATGCTCGAAAGGTTAGCCGGTCATGCTTTTTACTGTTTTCTTGATGGATACTCTGGATATAACCAAATTGTGATAGCCCCGGATGATCAAGAGAAGACCACATTCACATGTCCCTTTGGAACATTTGCTTATCGTCGCATGCCATTTGGTTTATGCAATGCACCGGCCACTTTCCAACGATGCATGGTAAGTATCTTCTCTGATTATGTTGAAAAGATAATTGAAGTATTTATGGACGATTTTAGTGTGTTTGGAGACTCATTTGATGCTTGTTTGCATAATCTCACTTTAATCTTGAAAAGATGCATGGAAACTAACCTTGTTTTGAATTGGGAAAAATGTCATTTTATGGTTAAGCAAGGTATAGTTTTGGGTCATATCATCTCAGAAAAAGGGATTGAAGTTGATAAGTCTAAAATAGATCTTGTACGTCACTTACCCTCTCCTATTTCGGTTAGAGAGGTCCGTTCTTTTCTTGGCCATGCAGGATTCTATAGGCGATTTATCAAAGATTTCTCAAAAGTTGCACAACCTCTTTGCCGCCTCCTACAAAAAGACGTGGCATTTGAATTCACTAAGGAGTGCACGGCATCATTCAACCAACTCAAGGAGTTGTTGACCACGGCACCCATTATTGTTCCCCCAGAATGGAGCCTCCCGTTCGAGCTTATGTGCGATGCGTCCGATTATGCTTTAGGGGCTGTTTTGGGACAAAGAAAGGACAAGAGGCCGCATGTCATCTACTATGCCTCACGGACGTTGAACGATGCCCAGTTGAACTACTCCACTACGGAGAAAGAACTTCTTGCCGTTGTCTTTGCTTTAGATAAATTTCGATCATATCTAATTGGTACTAAAGTAATTGTTTTCACTGATCATGCAGCTCTAAAGTACTTGCTCACCAAAAAGGAGGCCAAGCCCCGGCTAATTCGGTGGATGTTGTTACTTCAAGAGTTCGACATCGAGATTCGTGACAAGAAGGGAAGTGAAAACGTGGTGGCTGACCACCTAAGCCGAATGGTGCATAATGAGGAGTCCCTACCCATTGCAGAGACATTCCCCGATGAGCAGCTGCTATCCATTGAGGTAAGTGAACCATGGTATGCAGATTTAGTGAATTACTTGGTGGCTAAACAAATTCCAAATGAGCTCAATAGGCACCAACGTGACAAACTTAGGCATGATGCACGGTTTTATGTATGGGATGATCCGTACTTATGGAAATTTTGTCCCGATCAAATTGTACGTAGATGTGTGCATGATTCTGAATTTCACTCAATTCTAAACTTTTGTCACACATATGCATGTGGTGGTCATTTTGGCACACAACGCACTGCCCTCAAGGTTCTAGAGTGTGGTTTTTATTGGCCGACTATATTTAGGGATGCTAGAACCTTTTGTATGTCTTGTGATCGTTGCCAACGAATGGGTAACATAGGTACCAAGGACCAAATGCCGCAAACCCCTGTCTTTAATGTTGAAATTTTTGATGTTTGGGGCATTGATTTCATGGGCCCTTTCCCTCCATCTTATGGTTTCACGTATATCTTGCTAGCCGTTGATTATGTTTCTAAATGGGTGGAAGCAAAAGCCACCCGTACTAACGATTCTAAGGTGGTTGCAGATTTCGTGAAAACTAACATTTTTGCTAGGTTTGGAATGCCGAGAGTAATCATAAGTGATGGAGGGTCTCACTTTTGCAATCGGACCATTGAGGCGTTGCTAAGAAAGTACCATGTCAACCATAAGGTCTCCACACCTTACCATCCTCAAACAAATGGCCAAGCCGAGGTGTCTAACCGAGAAATCAAACAAATTTTGGAGAAGACCGTTGGACCAACAAGGAGGGATTGGAGCTTACGTTTAGATGATGCACTATGGGCATATCGTACGGCGTACAAAACACCCATTGGGATGTCACCTTTTCGGCTCGTCTATGGTAAACCATGTCATTTGCCCGTAGAATTAGAGCACAAGGCACATTGGGCCGTGAAGACTTTCAACATGGACATAGATGCAGCGGGAGTTCATAGGAAGCTCCAATTGAATGAACTTGAGGAGATTCGGAATGAAGCCTATGAGAATGCCCGGATGTACAAAGCCAAGACCAAAGCATTCCATGATAAAATGATCCGAACCAAGACCTTCACAGTTGGGCAGAAAGTGTTGCTTTTCAACTCTCGCCTACGTTTGTTTCCTGGTAAGTTGCGTTCTAAATGGATTGGCCCGTTTGTTGTTACTAACGTTTTACCTTATGGTGCAGTCCACATAAAAAGCTTAAGGAATGGCGTAGAATTCAACGTGAACGGGCATCGGTTGAAGCCATATTACGAGCATGGTGTGGGGCAAGTGGTGGAAGACATTCCTTTCCATTCCGTGGGCTCAATTAAAGATTGAAGAGAGTACTCGTCCGGCTGCAAGACGTAAAAGAAAGCGCTTCGTGGGAGGCAACCCATGCATCCGAATAGAGAAGAACTTAGTTTTATTCCTTTCCTTTTCTTTACTGCCTTTACTTTGCTTTCTTTATCGTATTTGTTTATTTATTTGCTCTTTTGACTCTATGCTTAAAACATTGAGGACAATGTTTGATTTAAGTTGGGGGGGTAAACAATTTGTTTTTGCATGAATTTCGTGGGATTTATTCACCTATCACTTAGAATGTTGTTTCTTGCTGTTTTAAGCGTTTTTAGAGTGTTTTAGTGTGTTTTATAGTGTCTTGGCATAAAACTCCGAAAAATTGATAAAAATTTGAAAAAAAAAAAAAAAAAAAAAAAAATACTTTTGAAAACCCCAAAAAGATGTGTTTTTAGAGTCATTTGAGTCATTTTGGTGTTTGTTTGTGTCTTAGGCAACCCAATACAGTAAATAAAACTTGTTCATTGATTTTTTTCGATAAATTACAATTGTATCTAAACATGGCAGAAAGATGGAGCCTTTACAAAGGTTGTGTACGTGAGGCCCCACTACGTGGCAACACTCTCGGAGCAGAAGGCATCGGAACAGGAGGTCTCGGAACAGAAGGCATTGGAGCAAGAGGCATCGGAGCGGAAGGCATCGGAGCGGGAGGCACCGAAGATAGATCATTCAAGGCCCCAAACCTTGGTGGAACGCTGGATGAACCAGGAAAGAGGTGCCTCTGGAAGAAAGCTGCAAGCCTTTGACGGTCATCAAGCTCGTCAAGTTTCCTCTTCATGCCTGACGAATAATTGTTGGCAAGCACGTGCAAACTTCGGTTCTCGTACTTAAGCTGTTTGATCTCCTGCTTAAGACTCTCCACCTCCGCCATCAAGGATTCAACCTGACGGGAGCGAGCAAGAAGGCGTTGGCCCATGTTGGACACAGAGCCAGCGCACTGAACACTCAGAGCCAGGGACTCTTGAACGGCCAACTCATCGGACCGTCCGGAAAGCAGCTGACTGTCTTTGGGAGTGAGGAGGTTCCGAGCCACTATCGTAGCCGTTGTGGGATCCGTCATCACAGAGTCCTCTTCTGTAAGAGGGCCATGGGAAGATAAGAAACACGGGCACCATACCTTACCCTGATGAGACGTGACCGGATCACTGCTTAGACTCAAATCTAAGCAAAGGTTCGATGGGTTGGATGAGCTAGCCATTGTTCACGAAGTTAAAAGAGAAGGGGTGGACGGAGTAGATTTTCAAAGGGCCGGAGACAAGTTTCAAGAATGGAAAATCTTCAGAGTGTGTGAGTTGGCGGTGATCGATAGCTCTATAAAAAGCCAAGGCAACGCGTCCACCAATTCAAAAAGCCTTTGCTTTTCAGAAATCGCGTTCAACACGTGGAGGCCATCATCGCAACTACACGTCTTTAGCCGACAAGCGCAAAGTTCGGCGACGCTTTATCTGCTTTTCAGAAAACGCGTGCAGCTTTATCGAAGAGGCGTCTTCAAATATCGAAGAGTCGCCACTATTCCAAAAAGCCGGATTTGCGGGATCAAAATGTCTGTCGACAACGGTAAAAGCACAGTATCACCACTTGCTATTGAATTCCCTATATATGTCGACCTTCATTTTTTTTTGGCAAGACAGAACTGAAGAAAATGCCCAACTCTCTCTCACCTCTGAGGGTGCACTCCCAGCAAAGCCTTTCGAGATACTCCATTCTCTCTTCTTCCCCAAAGATGATACCAGATGCCTGGAGAACAGATGATCCAGGAGGAAGCAGCACAACAAATACATGTGCTGATTCATTCACCGCTTCTTCAAAAGCAAAGGTATCTCATATCATCAAGGGCAAAAGCAAAGGTATCTCATATCATGCTCTTTCCTTGTCTTTTCCTTTGTCCTTGATATTATTTGCATGGCAAAGTGAAAGAAGCAATCAGCCGGCACTTGGAGTCTATATGGACTCTATTCCCTGGTTGCTTACCTAGCTTTGCTAAGCTATCCTCTAACCCTCTTCAATACGAATTGGAGAGATTGAACAAAGAAACAGATAAGAGGAGGAAGCTCAGACCTTCGGGAGAGACCAAAGGAAGCCTGCTGCCCAGTTTAAGAGTAGCACAAAGGAAAATCAACGATGGGAGCAGCACAGTTCAAGAGTAAGCCTGTGGAATCACAAAGATCCAAGCCTCACTGCAATCACCAAGGAGAAGATGGAACGAAAACTCCATAACCAGATTTGCATCTCTAAACTCTTCTCTTTGTTAGATACATTCTGCCATGTTTAGTATGTTTAAATGCTGTTTATATGTTTGTTTGTGTTTAGTGTGGTTTTTAACATTAAGGACAATGTTTGTTTTAAGTGTGGGGGAGTGACTAAAGTGTTTTGATGCAAATTCGTAGGGTTTTATCCACCATAACTTCAAATGTTGTTTCTTGCTGTTTTTAAGTGTGTTTAGTGTGTTTTGACTTAAAAATTCGAAAATCACATAAAAATTTGAAAAACATGTTTTGAAAAGCCTAAAAAGAGTGTTTTGAGTCATTTTTGTGTCGTAGGTCACCTTCCAACACAATGATAAGGATTTGGTTTCTAATTGCATGACTGTTAAAAAGAGTTATAAACATGGAGAAAAGTTTGATTTACTCTTGGTATATGCTTGGTTATGGTTATAATGTATGACTTCACATGCAATCATAAAAGAAAAAAATTAGTTATGTAACATGCTTGAAGGAAGGAACTCAAACAAACGCTACAACCCTGAGAGACTTGAGCCTATAACGTTCTTTGGAGAGTATAATCTGTGATTTCTTGTTTTCCAAAGTTGTTGCATGATCTCATTATTCTTTGCTTGGTTACTACTTAGAAGGCGTTTCATCATATAGTTCCAAATGCTAGAACTCATGCCCATTTCATTCAAAGCATGTTATTGATTTGCATAACATATATCAAGATGAAGTTGTGTAGTTGCCACCATAGCCAAATAGCCTCACTTCCCATATTTCGTATTTGTTGTAAGTTTTAACCCCGTTGAGCCTTGTGTAGCCTTTATTCTTTGTTTACCCACATTTTCCTCACCTCGCCTAGTTTAGGACAATCCACACCCTTGTTCTTAAAAGATAGTGAGCATAACTTAAATGAATTCCTTTTGAGTTACATTATGCAAGAAAATGAGTGTGGGGGAGTAAAAGTTTGTTCTTACGTTTATATGTATGTTTTAAGATTCAAAAAAAAAAAAAAAAAAAAAAAAAAAAAAAAAAAAAAAAAAGAAGAGTGAAAATAAGTAAGGATGAACTCACGAGCGTTGATGGTTGAAGAAAGGGTCCAAAAAGTGAATATGGCCCTAAGTTTTGTGTGACTTTCCCTTGGGTGTTCAAAGTTGACTTCTGCGTTCTTAAGGGAATTCTAAGTGCCTGATTCAATACTTTGCTCACTATTGCTCTAAGAATGTTTGTTTATCCTTCACCTTCCATTGTTAGCCAATACCCCAAGCCCCGTTACAACCCTTGACTTCTATCTTGAGTGTTGTGTATTTCAATTGTGGAGTTTGAACTTGGTATGAGCATATGGTGTCACTGGTGCTCGCGTCTAAGTAGTAGCATTCCATTCATGAGATCATATTCATGTCATTATTAACTCCAGAAATTGCGTTCTTTGTGATACATATATGTGAGTGTCGTTTTCATGTTTACATCAATCTTCTCACATATAACTAAATTAGGGTGTGTAGTTAGAAATTCTGAGTGAAAATCGAGTGCATATCTTGTAAGGAATTGAGCAAATTCTCTAAGGCATGTTACTACATTCAAAACATGGTTTTAAATGCTTAATTGTGAACTAGTATATGGTGACTATGATTAAGAATGTACTTAAGTGTGAAGATGACTAAAATCTGTGGGAATGATGATTTTTAACTTGTCATGTGCATTGGAAATCCCTAAGACGGTTGTTGGAAGGTTTAGGTGTGTTTTACTTGTTTTGTTTCGTTTCGTTTTGTTTTGTTTTTCTTTCTGTTTTGCTCGAGGACTAGCAAAAGATAAGTGTGGGGGTATTTGATAGGAGCATATTCATGCGACTTAAATGGCTTGTTCTCGTGCATTTACGTTATGTTTCTCTAGTTATTTTAGTCCTTTATGCTTCTTTTGTGTGTTTTCAGGTTCTAAGGGCAAGGTATGCAAAAGGATGCCTTTTGGAGCATTTTGGAGCAAAATTGGACTTGGATTGGATAGCTTATATTTGGAGCAAAAGGAATGGACGAAATTAAAAACCAAACTATCATAACCACCTATCATTACTTATCATCACTTAACATATCACTCATTTATCACTTAACATATCATTCATTTATCACTTAGCATATCATTCATTTATCAATTATCAAACCAATCACTTATCACTTCCATTCACTTATCACTCACTTAGCATATCATTCACTTATCACTCACCACATACCATTCACTTATCACTTATCACTTATCACACCTTTTCTCCAACCTTGACATACATCACATGCATTTCCAACACACTCAACCCCTTTAACATCTCCTTTGCCGTGAGTCCCCTTAGTGATTTCCCTTACACATTTTCAACCATCACACTTCATCATTGCAGCCACCTTCATCCCTTTAATTCACATGATTTCCCAACACTCAAATCAGCCACTCACATGCACTTCCCCCTTTAACAATCCCACACCTTGACATTATTCTTTCATCCACCCACCACAAATCCAATCAATGCCGTGGCTCTCCATCACAATTTCAGCTTTCCCTTTTACACATCACATGCATTTCCACCTTGTTCATGCTTTCCTATTTCAATATTCATTCACTTTGCATTCTTTAATTTAGCCACATAATCATTCACCCTTTCCTTTCCACAATCCCATTCATCAACACATGCAAACACATGCACAACAACACACTACACAACACAAAGACCCATCCTGAAAATCAATGCCGTGTACACCTTATGCATTTTCAGCTTTCTTCTTTGTTGTTGCACATGCATTTTCAGCCACATATCCACTCACATGCACCCTTTAAACATTCAACCATAAAGCCACATGCAATCTCATCTCATTTCATACACAACACCACACCACAAACACTTCCATTCCCTCTCCTAGCCGTGGGTTTTCTATCTATCCTCTTCCATTTCCATCCCTCTCCAACCATTCCACATACACTTAAAGCCCTAAACATCTCCTTAGTCCTTGTGCCACAATAAAGAGGAAGATAAGAGGGCCTAAACGTTCATACAATTCATGTTTGAGTTGTTGGAATGTTTACGCGTTTCTTTGATTTCAATGTTGTAAATTCAATTCTCTTTGTTTTGTAATATGAGGAATGGAAGAGAAGAGTGCCTAAACGTTCATACAATTCGAGTTTGAGTTGTTGGAATGTTTAGGTGTTTCTTTGATTTCAAAGTTATGAGGAACTAAACCCCCCTTAGCTAGGGGTGATTTCAATACCATGATTGTTTATGTAATATGAATTGATGAATTCCAGTTATGAACTCTTGATTCGTGAATGCAATTGGCTTAACTATTTGATGATTAACTTATTTGTGTTTGTTGATTGAGGGTCGACACTTAATTACATGCATGAATATGTGGCTAAAGTTTAAGAAGGTTTCACATAATCGTTACTAACTTATACTTGAAAGTAGTGAAGGTCGCTTGTCACGATCGCGTTAAGTTTAAATTCTTAGCATGAGTAACATGATGTCATAGTTGCAAGTGCTTTGTCAATGCTTATGGTTTTCATTATTCTTAATGATCTTCGATTGTATCTCTATTATGATGACATGTAGGGAACTTTTGAGAATGTTTTGGGTTGTCGAATGATGCCATCCAATCCAATAATATAAGGAAAATCTGAGGGTTAACTAGTGATGTCACGGTTAATTTGGGGCATTGTCGTTCATAATTCAATGAAGGAATAACTGGAAATTGATTCATATGCATAAATATCATGTGTGGAGAAAGAACCTCTAGCTAATTCACCAACCATCTTATTTCATTAATTACATTCTTGTTTCGTTATTTCAATTTTCATCAAACCTCAATCCCCCTTTTACTTTAATGTGCAATATAGTTAGAAATCAATTTAGTTTGTGTTTTTAAAGCATTTTGATTCTTTTGGTTTGTCTTAGTGTTTTAACGTTTAGTTTTACATTCTTTGAGTCTAGTTTAACGTTTTATATTGTTTTTACGTTTTAGTTTAAATTCGTCTGAATCCATTTCCCCCCTATTTCGTTGAAGTCTTAGTCTTAATCTTTCTTATTTTAATTTTGTTTTCTTCGAGCATTAAATAGTGTTTTATATTGTGTTTTTATGTTTTTAAGTCAATTTAGAAGGTTTTAGCAAGCCCTCCTAATCCCCGGTCTAGAACGATCCCTCACTTATCCATTCTACTACAATTGTCAAACGAGGGTTTAATTTGAGTGTCAAGTAATTCTCACATCAGTTGATCACTCATGCCCTATATCTTTATTCACATCAATGGCAAAACAAGGGCAAACATCATTAGGATTCTTAACAGATTCAAAAACATTGAATTTAATTATATCACCACCAAACTCCATTGTTAATGCTCCCTTAGCCACATCAATCTTGGTTTGGGCTATTTTCATGAATGGTCTTCCAAGTAAGATCGGCAATGGTGGAGAATGAGCCGAATCTTCCATTTTAAGCACATAGAAATCAGCTGGAAAGATTAAATGATTAACCTGCACCAAAACATCTTTCAAAACTCCTTTTGGATATGCATTAGAACGATCGGCTAATTGCATAATAACTCCATCATTTTTAAGCTCTCCTAAGTTCATAGATGCATAAATAGAGTAAGGCATGACATTAATGGATGCACCTAGGTCTAACATAGCATGTTCAAACTTTGTATTACCAATAACACAAGGGATTGTGAAACTACCTGGGTCTTTGCATTTAGGTGGCAATTTCCTTTGTAACATTGCAGAGACATTTTCACTTACATGTAGCACTTCTTTCTCCCGAATTTGTTTCTTTGTTGTACAAAACTTCTTCAAAAACTTAGCATACTTTGGAATTTGCTTTATTGCATCAAGAAGCGGGATATTGACTTGCACTTTCCTAAATGTCTTTAGAATGTCTTTTTCATTCCCTTCATTCCTAGATAGAAGAGGCACAGTTGGTGGAATAGGGTCATAAATAATTGAATTTGGACCTACCTTAGTTGAATTGGACGGCATAGGGGCCTTAAGTGGCTACGGCAAAGGTTGTTCTACCCTTGTCATGGCCTTGTCTTTCTCCTCTTCCTCATGTAGCAGCTTGATAGGAGCATATTTATGCTACTTAGTTATGTTGTTTCCTTGCATTTAGTTAGCTAATTACTACTTATTATAGTGTTTTAAGCTATTTTCGTGTGTTTGTAGGTCCTAATGACAAAGTTGGCAAGAAAAGGCAATTTTGAGCCTTTTAGAGCAGTTTTGGGCATTTATTGGATAGCTTATGAGTGGAGCAAGGTGGATGGACGAATTTGAAGACCAAAGGTGTCTAGGAATGTGTTAAAGATTTGGAGAAGCAAAATTGGAAGTTTTGAAGATAAGGAATCAGTTACAAAGAAGGAATCTTATCCTATCTTATCCAAAACATTATCTAAACAAACCTTATCTTATCCTATCTTATCTTATCCAAATCAATTTGTGCCTTAATTTCAGCTATTTAGAAGGGATAATTAAGCATTTAAATACATAAATATTTGGTTCTAGAAGCCCTAATCCCTCTCCTAAAAGGGTGCCATATGTTTTCCCTTCTAGAAGACCTTATCCCTTATGTGCCGCATATATGCCTTTCCCTTGGTGGTTTAGGAGCTGTAATTCCTGTTCTACACTTATGTTGTGTGTCCTTGTCCCTTCAGGTCCAGAAATCTGTCTAAACACATTCTTTCTAGAAGCTTGATTTCTGGCCGCACCTTTCTAGCTTAATTCCCTTTGGTTTCTGGTTGTTTTTACCCATTCCACTTGGGTTTTGGTTGTAGAATCCTTTCCCTACTCCCTTTCCTTGTTGTGCTAACCTGTATATATGCTTGTTATGCACCAATTTTAGAAAAAGCACACCTTATATTCAGAGAAATTGAGAGTGAGTGCCGCAGGTCCCTTGGAGAAATATTGGAGATTTGTGCGTGCTTGCAAGGATGGAAGAAGAAAAAGGATTCTTGGTCGTGTTTTGCATTCCAAGGGAGGTTCGAAATCTGCCATTGGAGTTGCTGGGACATACCTGGTTCTTTCTATCTTTAGATTTGTTTCAATGTTGGTTTTAATGTTGTTTTCAGTTTTAAGAGACATGTGGAACTAATTTCTTTATAGTTGCACGAATTTGATGCTAGAATATAAGGGAATTTCACATAATAGTTATTCACTTATATTCACAAGTAGTGGAAGTCACTAGTCATGATTGTGTTAAATGAATCCTCAGCAGGAGTCTTATGGGTTTCATAGTGATGAATGCCTTGTCAATGCTTATGATTTTCATAAAACTTAATGACTTTTGATATGTATCTCTATCATGCATTTCATATAGAGAACTTGAGAAAGATAATTTGATTGTAATGCGTATTCATTCAATTCAATGAACTAAGGAAAATTTGATGGTTGATTGTGCGATGCAATTAACTTGGGGCGTTGTCATTCATAGTCTAAAGAAATAATAACTGTGAATTGGTTTGTATGCATATATCATGTGTGGAGAATGATAGGAGCATATTTAGGTGACTTACTTGGCTTGTTTTCGTGCATTTATGTTGTTAGTTCATAGTTGTTTTAGTAGTTTAAGCCATTTTTGTGTGTTTTTAGGTTCATATGGCTAAGGAAGCAAAAAGGTGCATTTTGGAGCATTTTGGAGCAAAATTGGGCTTGGAATGGATAGCTTATGTTTGGAGCAAAAGGAATGGACGAAATTGAAGACCTAATGGAGTTAGGATTCCTAATCACAAGAGGATTCCTAATCAAATGAGGAATCCTAGTCAAAGAAGGTTTCCTACTTGAAGTAGGAAAGTTAAGCCAAGGTTTCCTATTTTGGTTCAACCTTTCCTAATCCTTAAAGACTCCATGTTTCAGCAATATCAAAGGCTCCTACCTATTCTAGGTCACAAAACAATATCCCTTGCAACCTTAAGTCATTGCCGTGTGTCCCCTTTATGTTTCCCTTCCCTGCCGTGCAAGGAAGGGCCTTGTTCCCTATTCTAACCACTTAAACACCTTCCTTTTTCATACCAAACTCAACCATAACTCACATACCCTTTTATATTCCTAAGTCCTTGCCTAATTTCAGAAAATAAATGACATTCCCTTTCTTACAAACCTTTGCCGCAAATCACCTTCCTATTCCCTTCAATTTCTGATTTTGTGTTTCCTATTCTTGAAAGATTTAGAGTTAATTCCTTTCCTAAACTAAGAAATAAAGCCTTAGGGTTCTTTCTTCCTTATAAATACCCTTATGCTGCACCACACCTTCCTATTCCCTTCAATTTCTGATTTTGTGTTTCCTATTCTTGAAAGATTTAGAGTTAATTCCTTTCCTAAACTAAGAAATAAAGCCTTAGGGTTCTTTCTTCCTTATAAATACCCTTATGCCGCACCCTTATGGACCCTAATCTCCCTTCCACACAACCTGCCTCCATTCACAGAAAATCCCATCCTTTGCCGCAGCCTTCCATCCAACTTTCTACCATTCCCCGACTTAAAAACCTTCATCCAAACCTCCCTACACCACCACTAAGCCTTGCCGCACCACCATACCTCCATAAACCCATCTAAAACCCAGAAAATCATCCATAAAACCACCCTAGACCTTGTGCCGTGACCTAGCAAAGAAGAGGAGAAAGAAGACGAAGCCTTGGACATTTATGCATTCGAGTTGGAGTGTTGGAACGCTTCTAGGTGTAATCTATCTTTTGTTTTCAATGTTTAATTCTAATTTCCTTTGTTTTGTTATGAACATGAGAGGCTAAACTCGTTTTAGCCTAGGGATGCTTTAAAGCCATGATTACGTTTATAATATGAGTTGATCAATTCCAGTTGTGATTTCATAAATTGTGAATGCAATTTACTTAACCGTTTGATGGATAACTTATTCTTGTATGTTGATTAGGGAGGCCTACTTAATTTGCATGCTTGAATTTGGTGCTAGAATATAAGGGAGTTTCACATAATCGTTTCAACCTTATATTCACAAGTAGTTAAGGTTGTTTTCACAATCATGTTAAGTAAATTCCTAGCATGCGTATCATGATGTCATAGTTACAAGTGCTTTGTCAATACTTATGATTTCCATTGAACGTAATGATCTTTGATTGTATCTCTATTATGATGTCATGTAGGGGACTTTTGAAGAATGCTTTGGGTTGTCGTATGATGTCATCCAATACAATAACTTAAGGGAAATCTGAGGGTTAATTAGTGATGTCACGGTTAATCTGGGGTGTTGAGGTTCATGGTTTATCGAAAAAGCAACTGGAAATCAACTTATGTTTGAATGTATCATGTGTGGAGAAGTATCCCTTGGCTAGTCCATCATCCATTGGTTTTACTTAATTTCGTCCAAAAATCTGTTTTAAGTTTTAAGTTACTTGTTTTCTTTTAAATTCGTCCAAAAACAAATCCCCTTTTCTTACTTGTTCCAAATCTGTCCAAAAGTGTGTTTTAGAGTCTTTTGAGTCAAAACTAATTGTATTTTCGTCCAAATTGAGTCCTAAGGTCTAAATTAAGTCTTTTTGGTTGTTTTGAGTTGTTTTGAGTCTTTAAAATCTGTTTTGAGTCCTATAAGTTAGTTAAGAGTCTTTTGAGTTTATTTTAAGTGTTTTAAAAGCTTATTTTCACATCTTTGAGTCGATTTTCATTAGGTTAGCAATCCCTCCTAATCCCCGGCCTAGAACGATCCCTACTTATATCTATACTACAATTGTCAAAAAGAGGGTTTAATTTGTGTGCTATTATATATCACATCAGAGAAGGACCCTCTAGCTAGCCTTTCACCCTTTTAATTCACCAAATTCGTTTTTATAAAGTGTTTTATGCAAAGTTTCTGTTTTAAGTTTTAAATTCATCAAAAACATTCCCCCTTTCATTTAGTCTTGTTATTTGAGTCAAAATCTATTTTCTTTTAGTGTTTTGAGTCAAGTTAAGTCTTATATTCGTCAAAATCACTTGTTAGGTTTAGAATTGAGTCTTTTTGATTGTTTATTGCTGTTTTGAGTTTGTTTTGAGTCTGTTTGGTCTAGTTTAGTGTTTTTAGAGTCTAGTTTGTGTTTCTAAGTTTAGTTAAGTCTAGATTAGCATCCCTAGTTAATCCCTGGCCTAGAACGATCCCTACTTACATATATACTACAATTGTCATAAATAGGGTTTAATTTGTGTGTCAAGTTAATTTTCACATCACAGCTTCTCGTCCTCCTTTTGGCTTGATTTCGATGGTTGTGGGTCAGTTCCAACTTGCTTGCCACTTCTCAAAGTGATGGCATTGGCGGTTTCAAATCCTCCCCTTGGATTAACAATGGTCGAACTAGGTAGTTTGCCTTGTTTTCTACACTATCCCATGAATTTCGCCATCTACCCCATTTGCTTCTTCAATTCATCCACCTCTTTAGCTTGATTTTGCATCTCTTTGGTTTGATTTTGTACTTCCTGTGTCAAAAAGGTGAGTAATTGAATAACTTTATCATTATCCAAAGACACACCTGAATTTGGTTGAACCGGGGGTGGTTGAGGTTGCATTGGTGTGAATGGCCTTTGAAATATTCGAGGGGGTGGCTGCCGAAATCCTCCTTGCTTTTGAGGTTGTTAAGGCTCCCTCCACTTCATGTTTGGGTGATCACTCCATCCCGGATTATAAGTGTTGGCGTATGGATCGTGCCTTGGTTGATTTTGGCCTTGAAAGCCCACAACATTGACACTTTCCCATCCCCCATTTTCAATCAATTGAGGACATTGATCATTGGAGTGTCCTTCCATAGTGCACACACCACAAACACTTGCTCTTTGCACTTTGGATCCATCAGCAACCTTTGACACAAGAATAGTGAGATTAGCCAATTGAGATTGAATTTTGGAAATTGTACTTACCTCATTAACTTGGTGTTGCTGTGGGGGGTCCTCTTTGTCCAACTCCCTCGTATTATTATGCATTTAAGGCTCGATTGGCTATGAGGATATTGGCAGCAACTGGGGTTTTGTCAACCAAAGCACCACCTGCTGAAGCATCTAGCATTTGTCTTTCAATTGGAATGAGTCCCTCATAGAAATATTGAATTAGAAGCTCTTCCTTCATTTGATGTTGTGGGCATAATGCAACTAAAGTCTTGAAACGCTCATAATATGCTGGAAAGGATTCTCCTTGGCTTTGTTGAATTCCACTAATCCTTTTCCTCAAAATAATGACTCTCGAAGTTGGGAAAATTTTCTCTAAGAATTCTCTTGTCATGCTTTCCCAAAAAGTGACGGTTCCAAGTGCTAGTTCATAGAGCCAATCTTTAGCCTTTTCCAAAAGAGAGAATGGAAAGGCTTTCATCTTCAAAATATTCCCATCCACATTAATGGGTGTCATACTCGAGCATACTACATCAAATTCCTTCAAATGCTTGTTCAAAATTTCCATGGATAGCCCATGGTATTTGGGAATGTGATGCAGTAAGCTAGACTTCAATTCAAACGCATCGGTCTTGTCCGGAGTTGCCCTAGGGTATTGAATGCAAATAGACACGGCATTGTCCAACCCTGAGGCTGAAAGTTCCTTGATTGTTTGATTATCCATAGCCATGTCTTGTTCTTCCTCTTCCTCTTCTTCAAATTGGGATTCAGACCTAGAACTACGTGGATTTGGTTTTGGTTGTTTCCTCTTTCTTCTCAAAGTTTGTTCAAAATTGTCGTCAAACTCCATTATATATGCACGAATAGGTTGAGAACGTCGAGTCATACACTAGTACCTAAAACAAGGAAAACAAAACAAAACAAAGTCAAAAACACAAGAAAAGTAAAAACAGACATAAATGGGAGATTAGCAATTTTGCTAATCCCCGGCAATGTCGCCAAAATTTGATGTGATAAAAGATAGCACACAAATTAAGCTGTATAATTGTTGTATGTGTAAGTAGGGATCGTTCTAGCCTGGAGATTAAAAGGGATGCTAATTTAGACAATTTAAACTCTAAAACACTAAACTAGACTCAAAAACAGAAAACTAGACTCTAACAACTCAAGATAAGCTAAAACGACTCAAAACACACAACCTAAGTTAAATTGACTCAAAACAGATACTAGAAAGTGATTTGGACGAAAATTAAACTAAAAAGACTCAAAATACTAAATGGGGACAGATTCTGACGAATTTAAACTAAACTAACACAAATAAGAACTAAGGGGGTATTTGGACAAATTTTAAATTTAAAACAAACAAACTTGCAGAAACAAAGTAAAAGGGTACGAATTTGGGTGAATGAATGAGTGAAAGGCTAGCTAGAGGGTCCTTCTCCACACATGACACATATGCAACACAAATTGATTTCCAATTATTATTTCTTTAAACCATGAATGACAATGCCCCAAATTAATCATGAGAAGCACAAATTAACTTTCAGATTTCGTAAATTCATTGAATTGGACTCAGCGACGCAATCAAATTGTTCTTATCAAGTTCCCTATATGAACTGCATGATAGAGTGATGTGAGAATTACTTGACACTCAAATTAAACCCTCGTTTGACAATTGTAGTAGAATGGATAAGTGAGGGATCGTTCTGGACCGGGGATTAGGAGGGATTGTTAATCACTTGGATTTTGACTCAAAAACGTAAAAACAATATAAAACACTAAACTAGACTCAAAGAATGTGAAACTAAACGTTAAAACATTAAGACAAACCAAAAGACTCAAAATTCTTTAAAAACACAAACTAAATTGATTTCTAACTAATTTGACAATAAAGTAAAGGGGGGATTGTGTTTGGACGAGATTAAATTAAATGGATAAATTGTAATTAAAGGCAAAACGTAAATATGAATGAGATGAAAATATGGATGATGGAATAGCCAAGGGGTTCATCTCCACACATGTTATACTTGCATACAAAATTGATTCTCAGTTGGTCTTTCGATAAATTATGAAACTCAACACTCCGGATTAATTAGGTCCTGCTTAAATTAACCGTCAAGTTTTCCTTAAGTTAATGAATTGGATGGGTTTGCGCAACGCAATTCACAACATTCTCCAAAAGTCCTTTACGTGAACAGCACAATAAAGATACAATCAAAGATCATTAAGTATTATGAAAACTATAAGTGTTGACGAGGCATTCGTTACTATGATGAGCATGAAACTTGTGCCAAGAATTCATTTAACGCGATTGTTTAAAAGCAACCTCCACTACTTGTGAATATAAGTTCATAACGATTAGGTGAAAATCACTTATATTCTAGCGTCATATTTATGCATGAAAATTAAGCGCGCATTCTTAATAAACATTCATAAATAAGTTATCAATCAAACGGTTAAACAAATTGAATCCACAACTTATGAAATTCCAACGAAAGTTAATCAATTCATATTGCAAATATAAACATAGTTTCGAATCACCCCCTAGCTAAAGGGGGTTTAGTTCCTCATACCTTTGAAATCAAAGAAACACCTAAACATTCCAACAACTCAAAACTTGAATTGTATGAACGTTTAAGCACTCTTCTCTTCCATTCCTTATACGTACAAAACAAAGAGAATTAAAATGAAACTTTGAAATCAAAGAAACACCTAAACATTCCAACAACTCAAACTTGAATTGTATGAACGTTTAGGCACTATTCTCTTCCTCGTTGTTGTAGCACAAGGTTTAAGGATAGGTTGGTTGGGGGAATGGAAGTGTGGAATGGAGTGGAATTGGAGAAGATGGAGAAGGGGAAGTGTTTGTGTATTACAATGGAAAATGAGATGCTTTGGCGAATGGAATGAATGGGTATTTATAGGAAGAGAATGGGTGTTAATGGATGTTTGTTTAAGGTATTTGGTGGATGGGAAAAGGTGTGGATGGTGGGAATTATGGTGGATGGATGGTTTAGTGGATGTAATTTAGGGTTTATTTAGGTGAATGTGGATGCATGGTTTAGTGGATGTAAAGGATAATGGGATGGTGTGGAATTAAAAGCTAAAAAAAATGGGATAATGGGCATTTAAGTGTGAATGGAATGGTGGGATGCACTAATGGAAATTATGGAATGGAATGGTGGGATGCACTAATGGAAATTATGGAATGGAATGGTGGGATGCACTAATTAGGAGGAAGAATTAGGGTGAAGGGCTTAATGCATGGATTTGGGCCAATTAGGGTGAAGGGCTTAATGCATGGATTTGGGCCTAAAATGCCCCCCCTTGCATGGCAAGGGAAAGGACTTGGGCTAAAGCCCACGACAATGGCTCTAAAATGGGCTAGGGTTAGGGTTTAGGTCATCTAAAAGCCCAAAGCCAAGAATAGAAACTCACGACAATGGAAACCTCCAAGAATAGAAACTTCCAACTTTAGAAACTTTGGTTACCAATTCCGACTTCCTTGCTCTTCACTTTCATTTCTTCATTTCTTAAGCTCCTTTGACCTTCAACCTCGTTCATTCCTCGTGCTCCATTTGCATACACCACATTCCAGCTCAGTTTTGCTCCAAAAGCTCCCAATTGCATCATTTCATGTAATATGTCCTTTAAACCTGAAAACACATGAAAGTAGCTTAAAAGACTACTTTAACGAATAAAACATAACAAAAATGCATAAGAACTAGCTAACTAAGGCGCATAAATATGCTCCTATCAAATTCCCCCACACTTAGCTTTTGCTAGTCCTCGAGCAAAACAAACAAAAGAAAGAAAACAAAACGAAACAAACTAACCAAAACCAAAAACTAAACCTTCCAACGTTCACCTCAGGGATTTCCAATGAAACATGACATGTCAAAATTCATTACTCATGATAGGAGCATATTTAGGCGACTTACTTAGCTTGTTTTCGTGCATCTATGTTGTTAATTCATAGTTGTTTTAGTAGTTTAAGCCATTTTCGTGTGTTTTTAGGTTCATATGGCTAAGGAAGCAAAAAGATGCATTTTGGAGCATTTTGGAGCAAAATTGGGCTTGGAATGGATAGCATATGATTGGAACCAAAGTGTTGGACGAATTTGAAGGCCTTGTATTCATTTTGGACATAAAACAAAGGGCCTAGCCCATTCTCTCTTAAACCAACCCCAAGGCCATGCATTTCCTTCCAATTCCAAAGCCCACAATCACTTCAAAAGCCATGCAAAGAACCATCCATTCCATCAAAAACAATCCATCAATTCACATGCAAAACCACCATTAACACACATGCACCCAAACAAAGCCAACCTAGCTAACCCTACATGCATTCTTTATGCAACTCTTCATCATTCCACCATTCATTCTTTATTCCACAAACAAGTCACATGCATTTCCACCTTCCTACTTCATCATTTCACCACATTCTCCCTCTTTAACTCATTTCATTATTCATTCACTTTGCATTCATTCAATTCCACCCCACATGCACCCTTTATTCTTCATCATTGCAACCATGGCACATTTACACCAACAAAATAACTCCCATGCCATGACCTACTCATATTCCCATTTCCTTTCCAACATCTCACATGCATTTCCACCTTCCTACTTCATCATTTCACCACATTCTCCCTCTTTAATTCCACATGCATTCACTTCATCATTACACCACCACTCATTCTTTAATTCCACATGCAATTCTTCATCATTCCTTCACACAAATGCTTAAACAAACATCCATATGTTCCCTCCACTCCTCCTATAAATACCCTTGCATTCCCATTCATTCAAATCATCTCATTCACAACACAACAACACACCACAAACACATTTCTCTCTCCCTTAGAATCCAAAAACCATCTTCCATTTCCACCACTCCTCATCCATTTCCATAATTCCCCAATCCATTCAACACACCAACAACATCCCTTAGACCTTGTGCCACAATAAAGAGGAAGAGAAGAGTGCCTAAACGTTCATACAATTCAAGTTTGAGTTGTTGGAATGTTTAGGTGTTTCTTTGATTTCAATGCTTAAATTCAATTCTCTTTGTTTTTTACGTATGAGGAATGGATGAGAAGAGTGCCTAAACGTTCATACAATTCAAGTTTGAGTTGTTGGAATGTTTAGGTGTTTCTTTGATTTCAAAGTTATGAGGAACTAAACCCCCCCTTTAGCTAGGGGGTGATTCGAAATATATGTTTATGCTTGCAATATGATTTGAGTACTTCTAATTACGTTTCATAAGTTGTGAATTCAATTTGTTTAACTATTTGATTGATAACCTATTTATGTATGTTTATTGAGAGTCGACGCTTAATTTTCATGCATGAATTTGACGCTAGAATATAAGTGAGTTTCACGTAATAGTTATGAACTTATATTCACAAGTAGTGGAGGTTGCTTATAAACAATCGCGTTAAACAAATTCTTGGCATAAGTTTCATGCAATCATAGTAACGAATGCCTCGTCAACACTTATAGTTTTCATATTGCTTAATGATTCTTGCTTGTATCTCTATTATGCAATTCATGTAGGGAACTTGTGAGGAATGCTTTGGATTGTCGTATGCAATCATCCAATTCATTAACTTAAGGAAAACTTGACGGTTAATTTAAGCGGACCTAATTAACCCGGGGCGTTGAGAATTCATGGTTTATTGAAAAGCAATTGGAAATCGTTTTATATGCAAGTATAACATGTATGGAGATGAACCCCTTAGCTAGCCATTCCATCCATTCTATCCCTTTGTTTTATAATTCTTCCTAGTTTATTAACTTGTTTTGTTATTACAATTTTCATCAAAACACAATCCCCCTTTACTTTATTGTTCAATTTAGCTAGAAATCAATTTAGTTTATGTCTTTAAAGTATTTTGAGTCTTTTGGTTTGTCTTAGTGTTTTAACGTTTAGTTTCACATTCTTTGAGTCTAGTTTAGTGTTTTATATTGTTTTTACGTTTTTGAGTCAGTTTCCAAGAGATTAACAATCCCTCCTAATCCCCGGTCCAGAACGATCCCTACTTACACACTTCACTACAATTGACAAAAAGAGGGTTTAATTTGTGTGCGTATAATTCTCACATCAACTCACATGGCTTTTAGTCTTCCTTTCCCTCAAGCACATACTTAATCATAGTCACCATTCACTAGTTCGCATTTAATCAATTAAAACATATTTTGAATGTAGTAACATGCCTTAGAGAATTCCCTCAATTCCTCACTCGTTATGCACTCAATTTTCACTCAAATTTTCTGACTACACACCCTACACTAGTTATATGTGAGAAGATTGATGTAAACATGAAAGACTAGTACTCACATACGTTATACAAAGAAAGCAATTTCGGGAGTAATTAAACGTGTATGGATATGATCTCATGAATGGGATGCTACTACTTAGATGCGAGAACCAGTGACACCATATGCTCATACCAAATTCAAACTCCACATTTGAAATGCACAACACTCAATATAGAAGTCAAGGGTTGTAACTGATGGGAGCATATTCATGCGACTTAATTAGCTTGTTCTCGTGCATTTATGTTGTGTTTACTTATCTATTTCAGTGTTTAAGGCCACTTTTGTATATTTTCAGATTATAAGGCCAAAGTGTGCAAGAAGATGCAAATTGGAGCCTTTTGGAGCGAAAGAGGAATGAATGAGTTGAAGACGTGAAGAAACGACGAATTCCTACTCCAACGATGAATTCTTACCAAAAACAACCTACAATTAATCATCCACCATCTCATTTTTAATTCTTATCCCTAAACCATTATCTTCCAATTCATATATTTACCCTAAACCGTGCATTTCAAGAGGCTAGACTAATAAACCATTATTCTTTGCAGCACATATCAACAAGCCGAGGTCCCCCCCCCCCCCATTATCCCATTTATATATCCATATCCCATTATTCTAACTCCATAACACTAAGCATCCATAACCCATTAGTGCAATCCCCCCACCATTCCACCCCCACCACTTTCCATTATCAATTTCAGCATTCCATTAACCTTAATACAATAATCAGCCACACATCCACCATATCCCATAATTCATTCCCATTAATCCGTCCGCACCATCTCCTAATTCCTCCATAATTCTAATAAGCCGTGCATTACCCTTTTTCCCATTCATCCATCCATATGTAGCCTCCATTACCATCTCCCATTCATAAATTATTCAGCCCCAAATCCCACTTTCCTTTTAATCCATTCTTTCCCATTATTAAAACCCTAATAAACCATATACTTTAGGTCGTGCATTTTCCATTAAGCCGAATACATTATTCAGCCATTTTGGCTCATTAATCCCACCATACCATATTTTATTCCCCATTTTCATTCTTCAAACCCGTAGCTCCCATTCACACCCTAATTTAAATTCACAAACTGCCGCACCACCTTATCACCTTCTACATTTTTTTCTTCCATTTTCCTTCCATAGTCCGTAGCCTTACTAGCCAATTCCCTTCTATTGCCGAGCTTTTCACCATCCAGTCCAGGAATTTCCACACTTCCCATCATTGCCGCAGCAAGGAGAAGAGGAAAGAGGAGCTTCGACGCGCACCAATTCACGTGAATTCGTTGGGCGTTCTAGGTGTAATCAATCCTTTGTGCTTTATGTTTAAATTCAATTATATTTCTCTTTTTGCGAATATGAGAGGCTAAATCCCCCTAGTTAGCTAGGGGGTGATTCGAAACCATGGTTATACTTACAATATGAATTGATTACTTTTGGTTGGGATTTCATGAATGTTGGATTCAATTTGTTTAACCGTTTGATTGATAACTTATTTATGAATGTTTATTAAGAATGCGCGCTTAATTTTCATGCATAAATATGACGCTAGAATATAAGTGAATTTCACCTAATCGTTATGAACTTATATTCACAAGTAGTGGAGGTTGCTTATAAACAATCGCGTTAAATGAATTCTTGGCACGAGTATCATGCTTTTCATAGTTACAAATGCCTTGTCGATGCTTATAATTTCCAAAGAACGTAATGATTCTAACTTGTATCTTTATCATGCTGTTCATATAGAGAACTTGTTAGGAATAATTTGTTTGCGATGCATATTCATCCAATTCAATGATTCTAGGGAAATTTGAAGGTTAATTTAAGCGGACCTAATTAACTTGGAGTGTCGAGTTCCATAATTTATCGAAAGACCAACTGAGAATTAATTTTGTATGCAAGTATAACATGTGTGGAGATGAACCCCTTGGCTATTCCATCATCCATATTTTCATCTCATTCATATTTACGTTTTGCCTTTAATTACAATTTGTCCATTTAATTTAATCTCGTCCAAACACAATCCCCCCTTTACTTTATTGTCAAATTAGTTAGAAATCAATTTAGTTTGTGTTTTTAAAGAATTTTGAGTCTTTTGGTTTGTCTTAATGTTTTAACGTTTAGTTTCACATTCTTTGAGTCTAGTTTAGTGTTTTATATTGTTTTTACGTTTTTGAGTCAAAATCCAAGTGATTAACAATCCCTCCTAATCCCCGGTCCAGAACGATCCCTCACTTATCCATTCTACTACAATTGTCAAACGAGGGTTGAATTTGAGTGTCAAGTAATTCTCACATCAGTAACGGGGCTTGGGGTTTTGGCTAACAAGGGAAGGTAAGGAATAACAAACGTTCTTTAAGCAATAATAAGTAAAGTAATGAAATTAAGACCTAGAATTCCCTTAGAATGCAGAAATCAACTTTTAAACAAATAGGGGAGATTCAAACAACTCTTAGGGCCTAATTCATTGTTTTGGGCCCTTACTTCAACACCAATACTTCTCAACTATTTTCAACTCTTTTTCCATTTTTTTTCTTTTCTTTTTCTTTCTTTCTCTCTTTCTCTCTTTCTTTTTTTTTTTTTTTTTTTTTTCCACCGTGCCTATGGCACAAAAACTCACATGAATACACTTTCCCCCACACTTATTTTCTGCACACATTAATCAAAGGGAATTCATTCATGCTTACTATGCTTCAAGAACAAGGGTACGAATGTTCCTAATCTAGGCTAGGTGAAGATAATGTGGGTTAACAAAGAAAGTAGGCTACACAAGGCTCAACGGGGTTAAATCCTATAAAACAAATGAAAAGGGAAATATGGCAATTTGGCTATGGTGTTCACTACACAACTTCATCTTGAATACGTGTTATGCAAATCAATGACATGCTTTGAATGAAATGGGCATGAGTTCTAGCATTTGGAACTAAGTGATAAAACGCCTTCTAAGTAGCAACCAAGCAAAGAATAATGAGATCATGCAACGACTTTAGAAAACAAAGAATGCACAGATTTTAACTCTCCAAATAAACGTTTAAGCTCAAGTCTCACAGGGATGTAGTGTTAGTTTGAGCTCATTCCTTCAAGCATGTTACAAAAACTAATTTTTTTCTTTGTGATTACATGTGAATTCGTGAACTATAACTACAACCAAGCATAAACCAAAGAGTATATCAAACGTCCATCCATGTTTGTAACTTTCTTTAACCGTCATGCAATTAAAAACCAAATCCTCATCATTGTGTTGGAAGGTAACCTACGACACAAACACACAAAAACAACTCTTTTTGGGTTTTTCAAAACAATTTTTCAAATTTTTATGGGATTTTCGAATTTTTAAGTCAAAACACATTAAAACAGTTTAAAAACATTTTAAAACAGCAAGGATCAATACTTGAAGTTATGGGTGATAAAATCCAACAAATTTGCCGTCCATCCATGTTTGTAACTTTCTTTAACCGTCATGCAATTAAAAACCAAATCCTCATCATTGTGTTGGAAGGTAACCTACGACACAAACACACAAAAACAACTCTTTTTGGGTTTTTCAAAACAATTTTTCAAATTTTTATGGGATTTTCGAATTTTTAAGTCAAAACACATTAAAACAGTTTAAAAACATTTTAAAACAGCAAGGATCAATACTTGAAGTTATGGGTGATAAAATCCAACAAATTTGCATTAACATACTTAGTTACCCCCCCCACACTTAAATCAAACATTGTCCTCAATGTTTTAAGCTTAAAACACACCAAACAAAAGAAAACATATAAAACAGCAACTAAACATACTAAACATGGCAGAATGTATCTAACAAAGAGAAGAGTTTTAGAGATGCAAATCTGGTTATGGAGTGTAAATTCCATCTTCTCCTTGGTGATTGCAGTGAGGCTTCATCTTGAGTGATTCCACAGGCTTACTCTTGAAATGCGCTGCTCCCATCGTTGATTTTCCTTTGTGCTACTCTTGAACTGGGTAGCAGGCTTCCTTTGGTCTCCCCCGAAGGTCTGAGCTTCCTCCTTTTATCTGTTTCTTTGTTCAATCTCTCCAATTCGTATTGAAGAGGGTTAGAGGATAGCTCAGCAAAGCTAGGTAAGCAACCAGGGAATAGAGTCCAGATAGACTCCAAGTGCCGGCTGATTGCTTCTTTCACTTTGCCATGCAAGTAATATCAAGGACAAAGGAAAAGACAGGGAAAGAGCATGATATGAGATACCTTTGCTTTTGCCCTTGATGATATGAGATACCTTTGCTTTTGAAGAAGCGGTGAATGAATCAGCACATGTATTTGTGGTGCTGTTTCCTCCTGGGTCATCTGTACTCCAGGCATCTGGTATCATCTTTGGGGAAGAAGAAAGAATGGAGTATTTTGAAAGGCTTTGCTGGGAGTGCACCCTCAGAGGTGAGAAAGAGTTGGGCATTTTCTTCAGTTCTGTCTTGCCAAAAAAAAATGAAGGTCGACATATATAGGGAATTCAATAGCAAGTGGTGATACTGTTCTTTTACCGTTGTCGACAAACATTTTGATCCCGCAAATCCGGCTTTTTGGAATAGTGACGACTCTTCGATCTTTGAAGACGCCTCTTCGATAAAGCTGCACGCGTTTTCTGAAAAGTAGATAAAGCGTCGCCGAACTTTGCGCTTGTCGGCTAAAGACGTGTAGTTGCGATGATGGCCTCCACGTGTTGAACGCGATTTCTGAAAAGCCGAGGCTTTTTGAATTTGTGGACGCGTTGCCTTGGCTTTTTATAGAGCTATCGATCACCGCCAACTTACACACTCTGAAGATTTTCCATTCTTGAAACTCCTCTCCGGCCCTTTTGAAAATCTACTCCACCCACCCCTTTTCTTTTAACTTCGTGAACAATGGCTAGCTCATCCAACCCATCGAACCTTTGCTTAGATTTGAGTCTAAGCAGTGATCCGGTCGCGTCTCGTCAGGGTAAGGTATGGTGCCCGTCTTTCTTATCTTCCCATGGCCCTCTTACAGATGAGGACTCTGTGATGACGGATCCCACAACGGCTACGATAGTGGCTCGGAACCTCCTCACTCCCAAAGACAGTCAGCTGCTTTCAGGACGGTCCGATGAGTTGGCCGTTCAAGAATCCCTGGCTCTGAGTGTTCAGTGCACTGGCTCTGTGTCCAACATGGGCCAACGCCTTCTTGCTCGCTCCCGACAGGTTGAATCCTTGATGGCGGAGGTGGAGAGTCTTAAGCAGGAGATCAAACAGCTTAAGTACGAGAACCGAAGTTTGCACGTGCTTGCCAACAATTATTCAACAGGCATGAAGAGGAAGCTTGATGAGCTTGATGACCGTCAACGGTTTGCAGCTTTCTTCCAGAGGCACCTCTTTCCTGGGTCATCCAGCGTTCCACCAAGGTTTGAGGCCTTGAATGATCTATCTTCGGTGCCTCCTGCTCCGATGCCTTCCGCTCCGATACCTCCTGCTCCGATACCTCCTGTTCCGAGAGTGTTGCCACGTAGTGGGGCCTCAAGTACACAACCTTTGTGAAGACTCCATCTTTCTGCCATGTTTTTTTTTTTTTTTTTTTTTTTAAACACTCGGAAATCAATAAACAAACTTTATTCACTGTATTGGGTTGCCTCCCAAGTAGCGCTTTCTTTTACGTCTTGCAGCCGGACGAAGAATCCATTTACTCCAAATTGGAGCCTACGGTACCCAAGGGGGTGTCATCCACGGTGTGCTCCACAAAGTTCTCATAATAGGCCTTCAAACGATGCCCGTTCACCTTAAACTCTTGACCTGTTTTGAAGCTACGAACTTGGACTGCACCATGAGGAAAAACGTTAGTAATAACAAAGGGTCCAATCCAACGTGAACGTAACTTACCCGGAAATAGACAAAGACGAGAATTAAACAACAACACTTTCTGTCCAACAGAGAAGGACTTGGTGCGAATCATCTTATCATGAAAGGCCTTCGTCTTTTCCTTGTAAAGGCGAGCATTCTCATAAGCTTCATTCCGTATCTCCTCAAGTTCATTCAATTGAAGCTTACGATGAATTCCCGCTGCATCCACATCCATGTTGAACTTCCTCACGGCCCAATGAGCCTTGTGCTCCAACTCCACAGGTAAGTGACATGGCTTGCCATAAACAAGCCGAAAGGGGGACATTCCTATGGGTGTTTTGTAGGCGGTCCTATAAGCCCACAATGCATCTTCTAGCCTTAAGCTCCAATCTTTTCTTGTTGGACCCACTGTCTTCTCAAGAATCTGTTTTATCTCCCGATTCGACACCTCGGCTTGCCCGCTTGTTTGAGGATGATAGGGTGTGGACACCCTATGTGTAACGTTGTACTTCTTGAGCAAGGCCTCAATTGTACGATTACAGAAATGTGAGCCTCCATCACTTATAAGAACTCGAGGCATTCCGAACCTAGCAAAAATGTTAGACTTCACAAAATCTGCAACTACCTTGGAATCATTAGTACGGGTGGCTTTTGCTTCCACCCATTTGGAAACATAATCCACCGCCAACAAGATATAGAGAAAACCATGTGATGAAGGAAAAGGACCCATAAAATCAATGCCCCACACATCAAATATTTCAACAGAAAGTATAGGGGTTTGTGGCATTTGATCCTTAGCATTTATATTACCCATTCTTTGACACCGATCACATGTAAGGCAAAACGTCCTAGCATCCCTAAAGATGGTTGGCCAATAAAACCCACATTCTAAGACTTTAAGGGCAGTGCGTTGGGTGCCAAAATGTCCCCCACATGCATATGAATGACAAAATGTTAAAATAGATTGAAACTCAGATTCATTCACACAACGTCGGACAATCTGATCGGGACAAAATTTCCAAAGGTATGGGTCATCCCAAACATAAAACCTAGCATCCTTTCTAAGCTTATCACATTGATTCCTATTAAGTGTGCTAGGGGTATGTTTAGACACCAAAAAGTTCACCAAATCTGCGTACCAAGGCTCACTTACCTGGATAGACATTAATTGTTCATCGGGAAAGGTTTTAGAAATTGGCATTGCTTCCTCATGCACCATTCGGCTTAGGTGGTCAGCCACCACATTCTCCACGCCCTTCTTATCCCGAATCTCAATGTCAAACTCTTGTAGAAGCAACATCCATCGAATCAATCTAGGCTTGGCCTCCTTTTTCGTGAGCAAATATTTGAGAGCTGCATGATCAGTAAAAATAACAACTTTAGTACCAAGTAAGTAAGATCGGAACTTATCTAATGCAAAAACCACAGCAAGTAATTCTTTCTCAGTGGTTGAATAATTTAATTGAGCATCATTTAGTGTCCTAGAAGCATAATAGATAACGTGGGGTTGCTTGTTCTTTCGCTGTCCCAAAACAGCACCAATGGCATAGTCCGACGCATCACACATTAACTTGAATGGAAGGCTCCAATCTGGAGGTGTGATAATAGGAGCCGAAGTGAGAGCTTCCTTCAAGTGCTTGAATGCCGTGGAGCATGCTTCATCAAACTCGAAAACCACCTCTTTTTGAAGCAACCGGCATAGTGGCTGTGCAATCTTGGAGAAATCCTTAATGAAACGCCTATAAAAACCTGCGTGGCCAAGAAACGAACGAACCTCTCTAACCGAAGTTGGAGAGGGTAAGTGGCGAACAAGGTCTACCTTAGATTTATCTACTTCAATGCCTTTTTCAGAAATGATATGGCCTAGAGCAATACCTTGCTTAACCATGAAGTGGCATTTTTCCCAATTAAGTACAAGATTCGTTTCAACACAACGTTTCAAGATTAAAGTCAGATTATTCAAGCAATGATCAAATGAATTGCCAAACACGCTAAAATCATCCATGAATATCTCAATAATCTTCTCCACATAATCAGAGAATATACTCACCATGCATCGTTGAAACGTTGCCGGAGCATTGCACAAGCCAAATGGCATGCGTCTATATGCAAAAGTGCCAAAGGGGCACGTAAATGTTGTCTTCTCTTGGTCCTCCGGAGCGATCACAATCTGGTTATATCCGGAATATCCATCAAGAAAGCAATAAAATTCATGACCGGCTAACCTTTCCAACATTTGGTCGAGGAATGGTAATGGAAAGTGATCCTTCCTTGTCATGGCATTTAACTTCCTGTAATCAATGCAAACACGCCAACCAGTCACAACACGAGTGGGGACAAGCTCTTGTTCTTCATTCTTCACCACTGTGACGCCAGACTTCTTTGGAACAACCTGCACAGGTGACACCCAACGACTATCAGAAATAGGATATATAACACCACAATCAAGTAATTTTATAACCTCCTTTTTCACTACTTCCATCATAGGTGGATTAAGGCGACGTTGAGCTTCACGAGATGGCTTGGCTTCCTCCTCCAAAAGGATGCGATGCATGCACGTGGTGGGACTAATGCCTTTGATATCCGCCAAAGTCCATCCAATGGCAGACTTGTGCTCTTTGAGAACCCTCACCAATTTCTCCTCCTCTTGTGCCGTGAGTGATGAAGCTATAATGACGGGCAATGTGTCTTGCTCGCCCAAAAACACATACTTCAAGTGATTTGGCAATGGTTTGAGCTCAAGTGTAGGTGGTTGTTCTATAGAAGGAAGCAACTTATTAGTCGAAATTGGAATTGAATTTGGACTAGGGGACTTACCTTGGAGCCGTGGCAATGACTCTAGGGCTGCCACGGTCTCAATCACATCTTCATCAAAGGCCACGGCATGGGTATTCAATTGTGTGCCGTGGGGTGTTATGTGGTCCTTCATTTCGATGCCATTTGTAATGACCGTTTCAAGTGCATCACCATGTAATTGATCAAGGTGTGCCTGCGCCAAAGAATCAAGAAATCAATAGAGAAACATGAGTGATCATCATTAGGAAATTTCATAGTTTCAGAAATATTAAAATCAATCACTTCCCCATCGAATTCCATTGTTAAAGTGCCTTTAAACACGTCTATCTTCGTTCGGGCCGTCTTCATGAATGGCCTCCCAAGAAGAATCGGCAAGGATGGAGCATGGGTGGTTTCCTCCATTTCAAGGACATAGAAATCCGCCGGGAAGATCAAATTATTCACCTGTACTAAGACATCTTCCAATACGCCCTTGGGATAGGCATTAGATCTATCGGCCAACTGAATAACCACACCATCATTTTTCAATTCACCAAGGTTCATTGAAGCATAAATAGAGTATGGCATGACGTTAATTGAAGCTCCTAAATCTAACATAGCATGTTCGAACTTAGTTTGACCAATAATACAAGGGATTGTAAAGCTACCTGGATCTTTGCACTTTGGTGGTAACTTTCTTTGTAAAACAGCGGAAACATTCTCACTTACCCTTACTACCTCTTTGTGTGACGCCCTCTTCCTCGTAGTACACAATTCCTTCAAGAACTTAGCGTATTTGGGCACTTGCTTTATGGCATCTAGGAGCGGGATATTGACTTGAACTTTCCTAAACGTTTCAAGAATGTCCTGCTCATGCTCCTCCTTCTTTGTTTGCAAAAATCTGTGAGGAAAAGGAACATTGGGTGGAACAAGGTTAGAATTAATCAAATTTGAACCCAACTTACCTTTGGTGGCCGAATGTGGTGCATTGGATGAATTTGGGTCCTTGTGTGCTTGCGGCAAAGGAGGTTGTGTCCCTTCTGCCTCCTTTCCATGTTGCAACTTTTCTTCTTCGTTAGGACTTGTTGTGGGTGGTGTAGATGTGGTGCCAACCTCTTTTCCACTTCTCAACATGATGGCTTTAGCGGTTTCAAATCCTCCCCTTGGGTTCATAACGATTGAACTAGGCAATCTGCCTTGTTCTCTAATTTGCCCCATGAACTCGGCAATTTGTCCCACTTGCTTCTCCAAGTTGTCCACCCTCTTGTCTTGGATTTGCCTCTCTTTGTTTTGAGTTTGGACTTCCTGCGTCAAAGTAGTAAGTAATTGAAAAATCTTATCATTATCACTTGAATTACCTACATTGCTTTGGGCAGGTTGTGCTTGGGCTTGTGGTGGTGCCAACGGCTTTTGATAGAAACCCGGGGGTTGTTGCCTAAATCCGCTTTGTTGTTGACCTTGTTGGGGATCTCGCCATTTGAAATTCGGATGATCACGCCAACCGGGATTGTAAGTATTAGAAAACGGATCACCACGTGATTGGTATTGGTTGCCATATCCCACGACATTGAGTGTCTCCCACCCTCCATTCTCGATCAATTGTGGGCACGTGTCCGTAGGGTGTCCTTGCATGGAGCATACTCCACAAGAAGCTACGGTTTTGACTTTTGGATCTTCCACCACCTGAGAAAGCAACGTAGTAAGGTTAGCCATTTGATTTTGAAGTTCGGTTATGGCACTTACCTCATTGACTTGGTGTTGCCGTGGGGGGTCTCTTTGTCCAAGTCCTTCATATTGTTGTGCATTTAGAGCACGGTTTGCAATTAGGGTCTTGGTTGCCATAGGAGTTTTATCCACCAATGCACCTCCTGCCGAAGCATCGAGCATTTGCCTTTCAATGGGAAGAAGGCCCTCATAGAAGTATTGAAGGAGAAGCTCCTCCTTCATTTGATGTTGAGGACATGATGCAACAAGGGCTTTAAAACGCTCATAGTATGCCGGAAAAGATTCTCCTTGACTTTGTTGGATTCCGCTAATTTTCTTCCTCAAGAGAATGACTCTTGAAGTAGGGAAAAACTTCTCCAAGAACGCTCTCTTCATGCTTTCCCAAGAAGTCACTGTCCCGGGTGCCAATTCATAAAGCCAATCCTTAGCCTTTTCCACAAGAGAGAATGGAAAAGCTTTCATCTTCAAAATATTCCCATCAACATTAATGGGTGTCATGCTTGAGCATACAACTTCAAACTCCTTCAAATGCTTGTTTGGATCTTCCATGGACAGCCCATGGTACTTAGGAATATGATGCAGCAAGCTTGACTTCAATTCGAACTCATCGGTCTTGCCTAGAGCCGCCCTAGGATATTGAATACATAGGGGTGCGGCATTGTCCAATCCCGAAGCGGAAAGTTCTTTGATTGTTCGGTTGTCTGCTGCCATGTCTACTTCACCCTCTGTTGTCCTGGGTTTCTCTTCTTCAAATTCAGAAACGGACTCGGAGCTTTCACTTGATTCGCTAGGTTCTGGGTTCTTTCTCTTTCGTCTCAATTCTCGCTCGAAATCGGCGTCAAAGACCGAGATAGGTTCACGAATCGGATGAGAACTCCGAGTCATAAACTAGTACCTAAAACAAGAAACAAAACAAGATTAAGAATCTGGAATAAAATAAAAACAAAAGAAAATACAACAATCCAAGAGATTAGCAAAGTTGCTAATCCCCGGCAACGGCGCCAAAATTTGATGTGAGAATTATTTGACACTCAAATTAAACCCTCGTTTGACAATTGTAGTAGAATGGATAAGTGAGGGATCGTTCTGGACCGGGGATTAGGAGGGATTGTTAATCACTTGGATTTTGACTCAAAAACGTAAAAACAATATAAAACACTAAACTAGACTCAAAGAATGTGAAACTAAACGTTAAAACATTAAGACAAACCAAAAGACTCAAAATTCTTTAAAAACACAAACTAAATTGATTTCTAACTAATTTGACAATAAAGTAAAGGGGGGATTGTGTTTGGACGAGATTAAATTAAATGGATAAATTGTAATTAAAGGCAAAACGTAAATATGAATGAGATGAAAATATGGATGATGGAATAGCCAAGGGGTTCATCTCCACACATGTTATACTTGCATACAAAATTGATTCTCAGTTGGTCTTTCGATAAATTATGAAACTCAACACTCCGGATTAATTAGGTCCTGCTTAAATTAACCGTCAAGTTTTCCTTAAGTTAATGAATTGGATGGGTTTGCGCAACGCAATTCACAACATTCTCCAAAAGTCCTTTACGTGAACAGCACAATAAAGATACAATCAAAGATCATTAAGTATTATGAAAACTATAAGTGTTGACGAGGCATTCGTTACTATGATGAGCATGAAACTTGTGCCAAGAATTCATTTAACGCGATTGTTTAAAAGCAACCTCCACTACTTGTGAATATAAGTTCATAACGATTAGGTGAAAATCACTTATATTCTAGCGTCATATTTATGCATGAAAATTAAGCGCGCATTCTTAATAAACATTCATAAATAAGTTATCAATCAAACGGTTAAACAAATTGAATCCACAACTTATGAAATTCCAACGAAAGTTAATCAATTCATATTGCAAATATAAACATAGTTTCGAATCACCCCCTAGCTAAAGGGGGTTTAGTTCCTCATACCTTTGAAATCAAAGAAACACCTAAACATTCCAACAACTCAAAACTTGAATTGTATGAACGTTTAAGCACTCTTCTCTTCCATTCCTTATACGTACAAAACAAAGAGAATTAAAATGAAACTTTGAAATCAAAGAAACACCTAAACATTCCAACAACTCAAACTTGAATTGTATGAACGTTTAGGCACTCTTCTCTTCCTCGTTGTTGTAGCACAAGGTTTAAGGATAGGTTGGTTGGGGGAATGGAAGTGTGGAATGGAGTGGAATTGGAGAAGATGGAGAAGGGGAAGTGTTTGTGTATTACAATGGAAAATGAGATGCTTTGGCGAATGGAATGAATGGGTATTTATAGGAAGAGAATGGGTGTTAATGGATGTTTGTTTAAGGTATTTGGTGGATGGGAAAAGGTGTGGATGGTGGGAATTATGGTGGATGGATGGTTTAGTGGATGTAATTTAGGGTTTATTTAGGTGAATGTGGATGCATGGTTTAGTGGATGTAAAGGATAATGGGATGGTGTGGAATTAAAAGCTAAAAAAAATGGGATAATGGGCATTTAAGTGTGAATGGAATGGTGGGATGCACTAATGGAAATTATGGAATGGAATGGTGGGATGCACTAATGGAAATTATGGAATGGAATGGTGGGATGCACTAATTAGGAGGAAGAATTAGGGTGAAGGGCTTAATGCATGGATTTGGGCCTAAAATGCCCCCCCCTTGCATGGCAAGGGAAAGGACTTGGGCTAAAGCCCACGACAATGGCTCTAAAATGGGCTAAGGTTAGGGTTTAGGTCATCTAAAAGCCCAAAGCCAAGAATAGAAACTCACGACAATGGAAACCTCCAAGAATAGAAACTTCCAACTTTAGAAACTTTGGTTACCAATTCCGACTTCCTTGCTCTTCACTTTCATTTCTTCATTTCTTAAGCTCCTTTGACCTTCAACCTCGTTCATTCCTCGTGCTCCATTTGCATACACCACATTCCAGCTCAGTTTTGCTCCAAAAGCTCCCAATTGCATCATTTCATGTAATATGTCCTTTAAACCTGAAAACACATGAAAGTAGCTTAAAAGACTACTTTAACGAATAAAACATAACAAAAATGCATAAGAACTAGCTAACTAAGGCGCATAAATATGCTCCTATCATAGAGATACATATCAAAGATCATTAAGTTCTATGAAAATCATAAGCATTAAGAAGGTATTCGTAACTATGAACTGCATGATACTCCTGCCATGGATTTACTTAACACAATCATGACTAGTGAATTCCACTACTTATAAATATAAGTTCATAACGATTAGGTAAAATTCCCTTACATTTTAGCATCAAATTCATGCATGCAAACTAAGTATGCATCCATAATCAACACACAAGAATAAGTTGTCAATCAAACAGATAAGTAAATCGCATTCATGTTTTACGAAATAATAACAGGAGGATATCAATTCATATACATATATGTTCATGGCTTTGAATTCGTCTCTAACTAAAAAGAATTTAGTTCCTCATGTTCATCATAATTGAAAACCAAATTAAAATAAACATCGAACTAAAACTAAGGATAGAAAGAATCCATAAACGCTCCAACACTCCAAAGTAGGCAGCGACAATCCCTTGGATGGTGGTGATAGGAGCATATTCATGCGATTTAAATGGCTTGTTCTCGTGCATTTACGTTATGTTTCTCTCGTTATTTTAGTCCTTTATGCTTCTTTTGTGTGTTTTCAGGTTCTAAGGGCTAGGGAGCAAGAAAGTGCATTTTGAGGCTATTTGGAGCATTTTTGTGCATGGATTGGATAGCTTATCCATGGAGCCAAGTAGATGGACGAAATTGACTTTCACTTATCAAACCATTCACTTATCACTTCCATTCACTTATCACTCACCACATATCATTCATTTATCACTTAACATATCATTCATTTATCACATAACATATCATTCATTTATCACTTAACATATCATTCACTTATCACTTATCATAACCATACACTTATCACTTATCATACTCATAATCATCTACACATTTCAACCATTTAAACATATGCATTTCAACTCACATGCACACCCACCTCTTTCCAACCTAATTCACATGCATACCTATTCTTTAAATCAACACATGCATTCACATGCTTTCACAACCTTTCCACATGCAATTTCTTCCACATGCATTCCCACTTTCCTAGTTGACATCCACATGCAAACACTTCACACACTCAAGCACCCTTGTGACATGTTTCCCCCTTTGTTCCCACCCATTCACACACACATGCACTCACATGCATTCACATGCATTTCCACCTTCCTACTTCATCATTTCACCACATTCTCCCTCTTTAACTCACATGCACCCAAACAAAGCCAACCTAGCCACACCCTATAATCATCCCCCCTTTAAGTTATGATTTTATTTCCTAACCCTACATGCATTATTTATTAACTCTTCATCATGCATCCACATTCATTCCAACACAAAACACACACATGCATTTCCACCTTCCTACTTCATCATTTCACCACATTCTCCCTCTTTAACTCACATGCATTTCCAACCATTCACACCCCTTTAATCCTTCTCCTAGCTATCATTCACATGCTCTCCCATCCATTCTCTCCCTATATAAACCACACACACTTCATTCATTGGATCATTCAATTCACTCTCCATTCTCACACCACAACTAATACAAACACTTCCCCTTAGAATCCAAAAACCATTCTTCCATTTCCACCACTCCTCATCCACTTCCATAATTCCACACTTCCATTCCCCCAAACCAACTATCCTTAGACCTTATGCTACAACGAAGAGGAAGAGAAGAGGGCCTAAACGTTCATACAATTCAAGTTTGAGTTGTTGGAATGTTTAGGCGTTTCTTTGATTTCAATGTTTAATTTCAATTCTCTTTGTTTTGTACGTATGAGGAACTAAACCCCCCTTAGCTAGGGGGTGATTCGAAATATATGTTTATGCTTGCAATATGATTTGAGTACTTTTAATTACGTTTCATAAGTTGTGAATTCAATTTGTTTAACTATTTGATTGATATCCTATTTATGTATGTTTATTAAGAATGAACGCTTAATTTCCATGCATGAATTTGACGCTAGAATATAAGTGAGTTTCACGTAATAGTTATGAACTTATATTCACAAGTAGTGGAGGTTGCTTATAAACAATCGCGTTAAACAAATTCTTGGCATAAGTTTCATGCAATCATAGTAACGAATGCCTCGTCAACACTTATAGTTTTCATGTTGCTTAATGATTCTTGCTTGTATCTCTATTATGCAATTCATGTAGGGAACTAGTGAGGAATGCTTTGGGTTGTCGTATGCAATCATCCAATTCATTAACTTAAGGAAAACTTGACGGTTAATTTAAGCGGACCGAATTAACCCGGAGCGTTGAGAATTCATGGTTTATTGAAATGCAATTAGAAATCTTTTTATTATGCAAGTGTAACATGTGTGGAGATGAACCCCTTGGCTAGCATCCATTCATTCCATTTCATCACTTTCATATTTACATTATGTTTTAATTGCAATTTGTTCATTTAGTTTAATTCCGTCCAAAACTCAATCCCCCTTTACTTTATTGTTCAATTTAGTTAGAAATCATTTTAGTTTGTGTTTTTAAAGCATTTTGAGTCTTTTGGTTTGTCTTAGTGTTTTAACGTTTAGTTTCACATTCTTTGAGTCTAATTTAGTGTTTTATATTGTTTTTACGTTTTTGAAATCAAATCCAAGTGGTTAACAATCCCTCCTAATCCCCGGTCCAGAACGATCCCTACTTACATCCATACTACAATTGTCAAAAAGAGGGTTTAATTTGTGTGCGTATAAATCTCGCATCAGGTGGCAGGCACGACACTCTTCCTCTTCTTCCTTCCTTGCACGGCACAAGTCTGTAAAAACTCTTAGAAACTTGCGGCACACTCTCTGCATTTCACTGAATTTCTCTCATGTGTGTTGCTTCTCTTTTCTGTGGCAGATTTATGTATTTATATGCTAGGGTTTTGCACAATTTCTGAAGGGAAAAGGATTGCACAATCCTAGGGGGAAAAGGTTAGGGTTACACGGCAAAAAATGGGCCATCGAGAAGGAATAGGTGCGGCATAGAAATAGGAGAAGGATAGGGCTTCTAGAACCAAATATTTATGTATTAATATGAAATTAAGTCCTCTTTGTAGCCGGAATTAAGGTGGAATAAGATTAGGTTAGGATAAGATAAGATAAAGTTGGATAAGGTTTGGATAAGATAAGGTAGTTTGGATAATGTTTCCTTCTTCTTAGCTGATTCATTATCTTCCAAGCTTCCAAATTTGTTTCTCAGATATTAAGCACATCTCTAGCCTCTCTTGAACTTCAAATTCGTCCATCCATCTTGCTCCATATGCAAGCTATCCATTCCAGCCAATATTGCTCTAAATTGCACCAAAATGCACTTTTTTGCCTCTTTTGCCATTTAAACCTACAAACACACGAAAATAGTTTAAATCACTATAATAAATAGAAACTAACTTACTAAATGCAAAGAAACAAACTAACAAAGTCGCATAAATATGCTCCTATCACTAGTGACGTGGTTCCCACGTGGACAATGACTGGGTGCCATATGTCAATATAGGGCCCACATAGATAGTAAAAAAAAAATGTCATCCTCTCCAACTTAACCCCCTACTCCCACCCAACCTTTCATCCCTTCTATCTTCTATGCCTACCCAACCCTCCATCTCTTCTATCTTTTACGCCTACCCAACCCTCTTCCATTCTCTTATTTGCGCCCACACAACCCTTATTCCCTTCTATCTCCGTAGTCGCCCCGGCATCATCTCTTAGCGGTTCCGACAACCTGATTACCTGATGGGTTATCGGATCGAATTGCAGAGTGCACAGGGTCTGGCATACCCAGATTCAAGTCACTACCGCCACCCTCACTACCCACTTCTCCTTCCTGCATATCTCCATCTTACTACTTTGCTATCCCACCTGGGTTAAGCCCAGCTGAAAACATATATATATGTATTTGTGTGTGTATGTTATGTTTATATAATTTGAATTTCATTTTTTGGGGTTTTGTAATTTTCCCAGTTGGGATTATGAAGACATTGAGATAAAAAGGTAAAAAGAAAATTTTAAAAAGATGATATTTTTGTGATATTTTTCATTTTTGAAGTCAAAGTCTTCTGCTTTTTTAAACTTTTCTAGGGTTGGGTTTGTTAATTTGATGTTTAACTATTAGGTTATGTTTTGTTAGTTGTAATATTGTTTTGTTTTGTTTTGATGATTTTATTGATTAGGTTTCTCTTGTTTTGTGTTTTTTGTTTGGAGATTATTTCATCTCCAACTATTCGAAGCATTGCAACTCATAGGGCCTTCAATTGGAAGAACAACCAATAAGATGTAAAACAGGGGAGCAAGAACTACTCTGATTTCTGCTTCCAAACCCAAGCAATACCTCTTATCCCTTACCGCCACCTAAGGTAGACAGCGGAGCAAGAGCCTCCTTCATCTCTCTTTCTCTCAAGGCTTTTGTTTGGTGAAAGGATATGAACGGTGGTGTGGCAAGAAAGGAGGTGCGGCAGCCGAGATGGGCTATTGTTGAGAGTTGGGTTGTTGGGTTGTCGGGAAGGGAGGTGTGTTGTAGAAAATTCAGTTATGAGGGGAGGTAATCAAGTTGTTAGTGCCAAGGGAAGGTAACGCTGGTGGCAACTGTGGAAAGAGAAGAGAAGGGAGAGGGAGGGAGGGTTTGGTGGGCGTAGAGGAGAGAATAATGGAAGGTTGGGTAGGAGAGAGGATGAGGTAGGAGAGGACAGCAGGTTTTTTAATTTTTTTAATATCCACATGGCTTATACTGACACATGGGGCCCAATCATTATCCACTTAAGGGCCACGTCACCAGTTAACGGCTGATTTAACAACTTTAATGGATGTATGAAAGTATCTTAAAATTATGACTTTACGTACTACTCTGGGATGTAAAAAACTTCTTGTACCAAATGTTGAAAACCAAGGAACTTTAGAGTAGTAAACTGAGATTAACCTTAAATTTTATGTCATATCATCTTTTCATTAAAATTATACCGGTGATTTGATTCTTTGTCTTGGAGATATGTAGGCAATCATTCTCGGATTCAATCACACCCCATGTAAACCAACTTTACTTGGATCATGAATAAAGAGCATATGTTTGTCTTAAATATGTGTTTTTTCTTTATTTTTCAGGCGATGCAGGGAGTACCCTACTCGTTCAAAACGAGGCCCCAACTCTGAAAACTTTGTAGTAATGCAAGTCTAAAAACGTTCAAAGTTACACTGTCAGATGAGCCTCCCTTAACCCATATCAGACGCATAGGGTCCAACAAAGGATTCAAAAAGTGTTTCCGACCCACATGTTAGTGATCATGCGCCAAAGAACTTTCGCTTAAGATTCATTAGAAGCAGACATGCAATCCAGTTTGGAAAACTCATTCCTGGACTACGTTGCACACATTGAAGATCTTCAATCCGAAACGGGGCAAAATATTGCACAAATATTTGTTATCTTATTCCTTGTAGGTTACTCCAAGAATAAGGCAGCTGTCTTAAGTCCGATAAATGCATGAATAAGTTCAGAGTAAAGGATTCCTCATGGGTTCAAACGCTTGCATTCATGGTACTGGAGTAAGGTGGTACTCTAGCTATCTCGATGAGAATCTTTTGTGGATGCTAGTTTAGGAATATTTCTTCGAATAAATATTACCAAGTGGATTTTTCACTAAAAACTATGTCCCGGGCCTACAAACTTACTCGCATTCCGTTCCGCTGCTTATTCTATTCTTTAAAGTTAGCTTACTTTGGAAAGATTTATCAAATTGAGAATTTCACACAAAGAAGATGTATGACAGAGAAAAATCTTTACGCAAATACAAGTCTATTATCAAAATTCTCAACAGAGATCAACACAGTATAGCAATTTGGGGGAAACAAACCCTTACCTCTAGCAATAAAGTATTTGAAAAGGACTACATAAATCTCTGGATCAATGTCATCAGGGGTTGTTGTTGAATCAGCGATCTGCTACGCCCACTTGGCTGCATACCACGCATGATACTACATCGAGGGTGAATATTTTAATGAAGGTCTAACACCATCGTCGTCCATGTGTGGAAGAGATGGAGAAGCCTAGAGACGAAGAGTTCTTAGGGAAACCCCATCGTTTCGAAAGGACCAAACATCAGTACATGTTATGCACAAGGTGTCTGGTGAGAAGAAAATGGGTGACTGGCAACCCAGTGAAATTCCAAATACTCAAGCTATATGAACAGCTTATGGGCAAGTGTTTGAACGAATGACCACCATTGTCACTGTCAGCAAGCATCAGATGATGAACAAAGTGGTGATAGAAGGGCTCTTTGTTGGATTTCCACGCTTCGTGCCAATCCAACCCTTTGGTAAAACCCATACGGAAGCCTTACGAAGGGATGAATGTTATAGAACGAGGTGCAAGAAATGTGCAAAATTATAGAGCGAGTTGCATGAAGAAGGAAAACATCTTTGGAAGTTTACAGTAGGCAACGATATTTTATGGGATTGCATCATTTCTTAGCAAAAAGACTCATAAAAGGATTAAGGTACAAGGAAGACACATGCATCATGGCAGAAAATAAGAAGGGTTTGAAGGAAACCGCTACTTAGTAAGGCTATCTAAAGGGAGATCATTATGAAATCCCACCATTGGAAGCGAAGGAACGTGTATCTTGGGATATATACACGAAGATTGAGGATTAATCAATAAAGCACATGGAAAAAGTAACCGCAAAAAACGGAGGCGTTTGTCATCATGGCAGTGGATCTTTTTTGCAATTCCAAATATTATGTGGTGGAAATCAAAGTGACTCAACTACCCAACATTAATGACGATTCGGACATAACTGCAAAGAGTGTGAAGACCAAACAATACGTATTCCAGCTTACTCCGAAAGGCATGGTCATTGGTAACAATCCATCTTCGAAGGTGATGTGTAAATTAACTTGACACACAAATTAAACCCTATTTGTGACAATTCTAGTATATATGCAAGTAGGGATCATTCTAGACCGGGGATTAACTAGGGATGCTAATCAACACAAATAAGACTCAAAATCACTAAACTAGACTCTATAAACTCAAAACTAACTTAAAACACTCAAAACAGCAACAAACAATCAAAAAGACTCAATTCTAGACCTAACAAGTGAATTTGACGAAAATAAAACTTAACTTGACTCAAAAGACTAAAAGAAAACAGATTTTGACTCAAATAAGAAGACTAAATGAAAGGGGGATTGTTATGACAAATTTAAAACTTAAAACATAAACTTTGCATAAAACACTTTGTAAAAAACGAATTCGGGTGAATTAAATGGGTGAACGGCTAGTTAGAGGGTCCTTCTCCACACATGATATATGCATACAAACCAATTTCCAATTATTATTCCTTTAGACTATGAATGACAACGCCCCAAGTTAGTTGCATCGCACAACTAACCATCAAATTTTCCTTATTTCATTGAATTGAATGAATACGCATTACAACCAAATTATCTTTCTCAAGTTCTTTATATGAAATGCATAATAAAGATACATATCAAAAGTCATTAAGTTTTGTGAAAATTATAAGCATTGACAAGGCATTCATCACTATGAAACACATGAGACTTATGCCAAGGATTCACTTAACATGATTATGACTAGCAACCTCCAGTACTTGTGAATATAAGTGAATAACTATTACGTGAAACTCCCTTATACTCTAGCATCAAATTCATGCATGCAAATTAAGTGTCAACCCTCAACCAACACACATAAACAAGTTTTGATAACTTAGATAAGCAAATCACATTCAAGACTCAAGAAACAATAACTGGATGTAATCAATTCATATAAAACATATAACCATGGCCTCGAATTCACCTCTAACTAAAAAGAAATTAGTTCCACATGTTCATCATAATTGAAAACCAAATTAAAGTAAACATCAAACTAAAACTAAGGATAGAAAGAACCCATAAACTCTCCACACTCCAATGGCATGCACGACACTCCCTTGGATGGCAGATTGCACAAGTCCTCTTCTCCTTCCTTCCTTGCTTGCGGCACTAGGGTGATGTGGTGTGAATTATGGTGTTTGATGGCTGAATGTATGAATGAATGAATGAGTGAATGGATAATTAAAACCTACGGCAAAGACTTGTATTTATAGGCTAGGTTTTGCAGAATTTCTGAAGGAAAAGGATTGCACAATCCTAAGGGAAAAAGGTTATGGTTTGGCAGAAACCGAGGGGGAAAGGGATAGGGAATACACGGCAGGGATTAGGGTTTCTAGAGGGAATAGGTGCGGCACCTTTTTAGGAGAAAGATAGGGCTTCTAGAAAGAATGTTTTAGAACATATTTCTGGACCTAAAGGGACAAGGACACACGACATAGGTGTAGAATGAGGATTAGAACTCCTAAACCTCCAAGGAATGGCATATATGCGGCACATAAGGGATTAGGTTTCTAGAATTTGAGTTATGTGTTTAAATGTATAACTAATCCCTTCTAAATAGCTAGAATTAAGGCACAAACTGATTTGGATAAGATAAGATAGGATAATGCTAGATTTAGGAAAGGATAAGGTTGATTAAGATAGGATAAGATAAGGTTGGATAATGTTCCTTATTTCTTGCTCTTTCCTTATCTTGTTTGTATTTGAACTTGTTTCTCCAGATTTGTAGCATTTCCTAGCCTCTCTTGACTTCAATTTCGTCTATCCATCTTGCTCCATTCATAAGCTATCCAATTGATGCCCAAAACTGCTCCAAATGGCTCCAAAATGCACTTTCTTGCTCCTTTTGCCATTAAGACCTACAAACATACGAAAATAGCTTAAAAGACTATAATAAGTAGTAATTAACTAACTAAATGCAAGGAAACAACATAACTAAGTATCATAAATATGCTCCTATCAAATTCCCCCACAGTTAGCTTTTACTAGTCCTCGAGCAAAATGAAATAAACAAAACAAACAAAACACAATCTAAACCTTCCAACATTTACCTCAGGGATTTCCAATGCAACATGACATATTAAAGATCACCACTCACTTAGATTTTAGTTATCCCTACCCTCGAGCACATACTTAACCATAGTCACCACTCACTAGCTCGCATTAAATCAATGAAAACATGATTTTGAATGTAGTAACATGCCTTAGAGAATCCCTTATTCCCCACTGGATATGCTCTCTGTTTTCACACAGATTTTCTGACTACACTCCCTACACTAGGTATATGTGAGAAGATTGATGTAAACATGTAGACTAGCACTCACATATGTATAATCAAAGAAGGCAATTTTTGGAATTATTAACATGAATATATATGATCTCATGAATTGAATGCCATTACTTAGACGCGAGAACCAGGGATACCATATGCTCAAACCAATTTTAAACTCCATATATTGAAACATATAACAATCAAGATATTGGCTAACAAAGAAAGGTAAGGATAAACAAAAGTTCTTAAAGCAATAGTAAGCAAAGTAATGAAATAAACACTTAGAATTCAATTTTGAATGCAGAAATAAACTTTGAACACCAAGGGAAGATTCACACAAAACTTAGGGTTAAATTCAAACTTTTGGACTCAACAATCAACACTTGTGAGTTCATTCTCACTTATTTTTAACTCTTTTTTTCTTTTTCTTCAACTTTTCTACTTCTTTTTATTTTATTTTATTTTTTCTTTTCTTCTTTCGTGCCCTTTCTTTCTTTGGCACACAAAACACAACTTCATAGATTTCAAAACAAAAACCCTTCCCCCACACTTGTTTTTCTGCAATTTGTAGAACAAAAGGAATTCCTTCTGTGTCATGCTTCACTATCCTCTAAGAACAAGGGTATGGGTACTCCTATTCTAGGCTAGGTAAGGATAATGTGGTTAACAAAGAAAACAGGCTAACTAAGGCTCAAAGGGGTTAAACCTACAATACATATGCAAAGGGTAAGGCTTTTTGGCTTTGGTTTAACTAAACAACTTCATCTTATTATTTGTTATGCTAATCAATTTTATGTTTTGAATGAAATGGGTATGAGTTCTTATATTTGGAACTATAGTGATGAAAACGCATTCTAAGTAGCAACCAAGCAAAGAATAATGAGATCATGCAACGACTTTAGAAAACAAAAACATCAAGATTAATAACTCTCCAAATAAAGTTTAGGCTCAAATCTCTCAGGGTTGTAGCATTAGTTTGAGTTTCTTCCTTCAAGCATGTTACAAAAATGGATTTTTTTTACTTTTTGATGACATGTGAATTCGTAAATGTCAACTACAACTAAGCATAAGCCAAAGATCATATCAAACTTCCACCCATGTTTGTAACTTTTTTTAACAGTCATGCAATTCAAAACCAAATCCTCATGATTGTGTTGGAAGGTATCCTAAGACACAAACACACTATTTTTCGATTTTTTTTTGTTTCAAATTTTCGGATTTTCTGTTTAAGACACATAAAAACACTTCAAAACACACTAAAAACACTTAAAAATAGTGAATAACAACTTTAGAAGTGATAGGTGATAAAATCCCACAAAAATTATGCAAAAACAGCTTGTTTACTCTTCCCCCCCAACAGTTAAACCAAACATTGTCATCAATGTTTAAGCATAGACTCACAAACAAACAACCAAATAACACAACTAATCAACATGACAAACATGACAAACATGGCAAAGTAAAAGCAATAAAGAGTAGGGTTTAGGAACGCAATTTTGGTTATGGAGTATTGGAGATTCCTAGTTCTTTATTTGCGTGGGTTGCCTCCCAAGAAGCGCTTACTTGAACGTCTTCCAGCCAGACGATACTTCCTCTTAAGCTTCCTTGGAGCCCACGACATGGAAGCTTGCACCATCCACGACATGCTCTTCAAAGTTCTCATAGTATGACTGATAGGAGCATATTTAGGCGACTTACTTAGCTTGTTTTCATGCATTTATGTTGTTGTTTCTTAGTTCTTTAAGTGTTTTAAGTCATTTTCGTATGATTTCAGGTTCTAATGGCTAAAGGAGCAAAGAAGTGCATTTTGGAGCATTTTTGGGCCAAGAATGGATAGCTTATGCTTGGAGCCAAAGTGTTGGACAAAATTGAAGCTTTGTGTGCACTTTAGAACATAAAACAAAGGGCCTAGCCCAATCAAACAAAGACTTAGAACCAGAAATTCTCATGCCAACACATAAACAAAGCCCTTTGACATGCATTCACACACATTTACACCTAACACACATGCATTCACACACCAACAACAATTCCTTGCTGTGAGTTCCCTACAATTCCAGCATGCATTCACATACAAAACAGCATGCATTTGCAGCTACATATTCACCCTCATGCACTTTAATCATTCAACATATGCATTCACACACCAACAACCATTCTATGCCATGCAATCCCATTACCTTTCCAGCTTTCCCTTTCAATTCCAGCATGCATTCACATACAAAAACAGCACCATTCATTTTGTGCCGTGCATTTCATCACCTTTCCAGCTCTAACTCTTCATCATTGCAGCCACAAACACTTTAAACAAACAGCCATATACATCTCCACTCCTCCTATAAATACCCTTGCATTCCATTCACCAAAACATCTCATTTTTCATACACAACACAAACACTTCCCCTTCCATTTCTGTGCAGTTTTTCTCCTCCATTGCAGCCACTATCCAACCACTTCCCATCCCTCCAAAACACTTCATACCATCACACAACCTATCCTTAAACCTTGTGCTACAACAACGAGGAAGAGAATAGTGCCTAAACGTTCATACAATTCAAGTTTTGAGTTGTTGGAATGTTTAGGTGATTCTTTGATTTCAAAGTTTCATTTTAATTCTTTTTGTTTTGTACGTATGAGGAATGGAAGAGAAGAGTGCCTAAACGTTCATACAATTCAAGTTTTGAGTTGTTGGAATGTTTAGGTGTTTCTTTGATTTCAAAGTTTCATTTTAATTCTTTTTGTTTTGTACGTATGAGGAATGGAAGAGAAGAGTGCCTAAACGTTCATACAATTCAAGTTTTGAGTTGTTGGAATGTTTAGGTGTTTCTTTGATTTCAAAGTTATGAGGAACTAAACCCCCTTTAGCTAGGGGATGATTCGAAACTATGTTTATATTTGCAATATGAATTGATTAACTTTCGTTGGAATTTCATAAGTTGTGGATTCAATTTGTTTAACCGTTTGATTGATAACTTATTTATGAATGAAAATTAAGCGCGCATTCTTAATAAACATTCATAAATAAGTTATCAATCAAACGGTTAAACAAATTGAATCCACAACTTATGAAATTCCAACGAAAGTTAATCAATTCATATTGCAAATATAAACATAGTTTCGAATCACCCCCTAGCTAAAGGGGGTTTAGTTCCTCATAACTTTGAAATCAAAGAAACACCTAAACATTCCAACAACTCAAAACTTGAATTGTATGAACGTTTAGGCACTCTTCTCTTCCATTCCTCATACGTACAAAACAAAGAGAATTAAAATGAAACTTTGAAATCAAAGAATCACCTAAACATTCCAACAACTCAAAACTTGAATTGTATGAACGTTTAGGCACTCTTCTCTTCCTCGTTGTTGTAGCACAAGGTTTAAGGATAGGTTGTGTGATGGTATGAAGTGTTTTGGAGGGATGGGAAGTGGTTGGATAGTGGCTGCAATGGAGGAGAAAAACTACACAGAAATGGAAGGGGAAGTGTTTGTGTTGTGTATGAAAAATGAGATGTTGTGGTGAATGGAATGCAAGGGCATTTATAGGAGGAGTGGAGATGTATATGACTCTTTGTTTAAGGTGTTTGTGGCTGCAATGATGAAGAGTTAGAGCTGGAAAGGTGATGAAATGCACGGCACAAAATGAATGGTGCTGTTTTTGTATGTGAATGCATGCTGGAATTGAAAGGGAAAGCTGGAAAGGTATGGGATTGCACGGCATAGAATGGTTGTTGGTGTGTGAATGCATATGTTGAATGATTAAAGTGCATGAGGGTGAATATGTAGCTGCAAATGCATGTGAATGCATGTTGTTTTGTATGTGAATGCATGCTGGAATTGTAGGGAACTCACGGCAAGGAATTGTTGTTGGTGTGTGAATGCATGTGTGTTAGGTGTAAATGTGTGTGAATGCATGTGTGTTAGGTGTAAATGTGTGTGAATGCATGTCAAAGGGCTTTGTTTATGTGTTGGCATGGGAATTTCTGGTTCTAAGTCTTTATTTGATTGGGCTAGGCCCTTTGTTTTATGTTCTAAAGTGCACACAAAGCTTCAATTTTGTCCAACACTTTGGCTCCAAACATAAGCTATCCATTCTTGGCCCAAAAATGCTCCAAAAGGCTCCAAAATGCACTTCTTTGCTCCTTTAGCCCTTAGAACCTGAAATCATACGAAAATGACTTAAAACACTTAAAGAACTAAGAAACAACATAAATGCACGAAAACAAGCTAAATAAGTCGCCTAAATATGCTCCTATCAGATTCCCCCACACTTAGCTTTTGCTAGTCCTCGAGCAAAACAAAACGATAACATACAAACAAAACGACACTAAACAAGTAAAACACAACCTAAACCTTCCAACAATCGTCTTAGGGATTTCCAATGCACATGACATGTTAAAAATCATCATTCCCACAGATTTTAGTCATCTTCACACTTAAGTACATTCTTAATCATCGTCACCACATACTATTTCACAATTAAGCATTTAAAACCATGTTTTGAATTTAGTAACATGCCTTAGAAAATTTGCTCAATTCCTTACAAGATATGCACTCGATTTTCACTCAGATTTTCTGACTACACACCCTACACTAAGTATATGTGAGAAGATTGATGTAAATATGAAACTAAACACTCACATACTTAGTTACAAAGAAAGCAATTTCTAGAGTTAATAAGCATGTTTAGATATGATCTCATGAATGAAATGCTACTACTTAGACACGAGAACCAGTGACACCAAATGTTCATACCAAGTTCAAATTCCACAAATTGAAACACATAACACTCAAGATTGAAGTCACGGGTTGTAATGGGGCTTGGGGTGTTTGGCTAACAAAGAAGGGATATGGAAAACAAAGGTTCATAAAGAAATAGTGAGCAAAGTATTCGAATCAACTTAGAATTTACTTTTGAATGAAAACTCAATTTTTGAACAAAAAGGGAGAAGTTGGACAATTTAGGGCCAGAATTGGTGTTTTGGACCCTTTCTTCAATCACTCATTCTTTCATTTTTTTTTTTCTTTCTTTCTTTCTTTTCTTTTCTATTCTTTTGAATCTCAAAACATACTTAAGAACAAGCATTACTTCCCCCACACTCATTTTCTTGCATAATGTAACTCAAAAGAAATTCATTTAAGTCATGCTCACCATCTTTTAAGAACAAGGGTGCAGACTGTCCTAAACTAGGCTAGGTGAGGATAATTGTGGATTAACAAAGAAAGTAGGCTACACAAAGCTCAACGGGGTTAAATCCTACAAAACAAATGAAATAGGGAAATATGGCAATTTGGCTTTGGTGGTGGTCACTACACAGCTTCTTCTTGAATATGTGTTATGCAAATCAATAACATGCTTTGAATGAAATGGGCATGAGTTCTAGCATTTGGAACTATATGATGAAACGCCTTCTAAGTAGTAACCAAGCAAAGAATAATGAGATCATGCAACGACTTTGGAAAACAATAATGCACAGATTTTAACTCTCCAAATAACGTTTAGGCTCAAGTCTCACAAGGTTGTAGCGTTTGTTTGAGTTCCTTCCTTCAGGCATGTTACAAAAACTAATCTTTCTTTTTTGATTGCATGTGAAGTCATACATTATAACCATAACCAAGCATATACCAAGAGTAATCAAACTTTTCTCCATGTTTATAACTTTTTTTAACAGTCATGCAATTAGAAACCAAATCTTTATCATTGTGTTGGAAGGTGACCTACGACACAAAAACGACTCAAAACACTCTTTTTAGGCTTTTCAAAACAATTTTTCAAATTTTTATGGGATTTTCGAATCTTTAAGTCAAAACACACTAAAACAGTTTAAAAACATTTTAAAACAGTAAGGAACAATACTTGAAGTTATGGGTGATAAAATCCAACGAATTTGCATCAACATACTTAGTTACCCCCCTACACTTAAATCAAACATTGTCCTCAATGTTTTAAGCTTAAAACACATCAAACAAAAGTAAACATATAAAACAGCAACTAAACATACTAAACATGGCAGAATGTATCTAACAAAGAGAAGAGTTTTAGAGATGCAAATCTGGTTATGGAGTGTAAATTCCATCTTCTCCTTGGTGATTGCAGTGAGGCTTCATCTTGAGTTTTTCCACAGGCTACTCTTGAACTGAGCTGGAGATTCTTTTAGTTTCCTCCGATCGTTGATTTTCCTTTGTGCTATTCTTGAACTGGGCAGCAGGATTCTTTTGGTCTCCCCCGAAGGTCTGAGCTTCCTCCTCTTATCTGTTTCTTTGTTCAATCTCTCCAATTCGTATTGAAGAGGGTTAGAGGATAGCTCAGCATATGCTTGTCTCCTCATGCTTCAATGTATCATTTTCCTTTGCCTTACTTGCTCCCCTTTGCAGAAGCGGTCCCTTCTCTGAAAGTGTATCAACCGTTGAAGATGACTACTCGAGAGCAACGCTAGGTAAGCAACCAAGGAATAGAGTCCAGGTAGACTCCAAGTGCCGGCTGATTGCTTCTTTCACTTTGTCATGCAAGTAATATCAAGGGCAAAGGAAAAGATAGGGAAAGAGCATGATATGAAATACCTTTGCTTTCGCCCTTGATGATATGAGATACCTTTGCTTTCGAAAAAACGGTGAATGAATCAGCACATGTATTTGTTGTGTTGCTTCCTCCTCGGTCATCTGTATTCTAGGCATCTGGTATCATCTTTGGGGAAGAAGAAAGAATTGAATGTTTCGAAAGGCTTTGCTGGGAGAGCGCCCTCAGAGGTGAGGAAGAGTTGAGCATTTTCTTCAAGTTTGCCTTGCCATAAAAGATGAAAGTGGACATATAAAGGGATTTCCCAATAGCAAGTGGTGGTACTGTTCTTTTACCCTTGTCGACAAACGTTTTGATCCCGCAAATCCGGCTTTTTGGAATAGTGACAACTTTTCGATCTTTGAAGACGCCTCTTCGATCTTTGAAGACGCCTCTTCGATAAAGCTGCACGCGTTTTCTGAAAAGCAGATAAAGCGTCGCCGAACTTTGCGCTTGTCGGCTAAAAACGTGTAGTTGCGCTGATGGCCTCCACGTGTTGAACGCGTTTTCTGAAAAGCCGAGGAAGCGTCGCCGAACTTTACCACAGGATTTTTTCCTTCGACTAGGATTTTTCCCACAGGGTTTTTCCTATCAATGTTTTACCAAGGCAACATAAGCATACTTAACATTATATCAACAATCCAGGTAAACTTATACCCTTTTTCTTTCGCTATGGTTTTTTCCCACTGGGTTTTTCTGAGCAAGGTTTTAACGAGACAACTGATGTTGATATGTGGGCATCCAAGGGGGAGTGTTATAGAATTAGTGGGTGAATACCCACTCAAAAAAATGCCCAAAAACTTAGTAGTAATGAGTAATAGTGTTTGATACTTTCAAAAGTATCATCATTGTATTTTGATGGTTGTAGTTACGAGAATCGCTCCATAAATAGAGCACTCCGTTTGTTATCAAATGCACTGTAAAAGAAAGCAAGATAAATAATATCAGTATCCCTCCCACTCTTTATCTACTATCCATTTTTGTGTTATAGCTACTAAAGTTATAGTGTAATATTTTGCATCTGCTTCGCTCCTGTCCTTAGAAAGGTTATCTCTTCAACTTTTGTCTATTTATAACATACATGAGATTCATACAATCTTTTCATATATTGCATAAAAATTAAAACATTAAAAAAATTAAAATAAATAATAAAAAAATAAAAACGAAAGAAAAGTACCCCTTGCCCATACCCCTAAGGGTGGGCACGGGCAAGGCGGGGCTAGGGATAACACTTTGTAATACAGGAACTAGACCTTACCCTGCCCGGCTAAAATGGGTCGAGTCCACCGGTCCATTGGTTTTTTTTTTTTTTTGGTGGAAAAGATAAAAAAAATAAACGGAATACGTTCAAATATTCAGTTATGCCTTGTAAACGGAATATGTTCAGATAAAATTTACATTGAAAGGGTGTGTGAGCTCTAAATTTCTGCAAAAAAATCTCTGAACAATAATCATTTATTTCTTTTGTGTTTGGAAATTCCTTAAAATTCAGTCCAAACATGGCTTTCAATTGGAAAGACTACGCAGAACCAAGCATGAGAAGAGTGTCCGATAAATCCCTTTTATTTCGTTGAATATCACATAAGTACTGGAACAAGTAGAAGTCTAGAATAAATGTAAGGATTGAAGAACCCCAATGGCAATGCACTAACTTGAAATTCAGATCACATTCAAACCAACACGAAAATGCACCATATGCAAAACCAAAGTTAACTTGATTTATATTGAGAGAACAATACTTAGATACCATTTGTTGCAGGTGAACTTGCCGCTGTTCATTTTCTCTGCTAAGATCTTTCCACTGAGCTTCAAATTTCAACAGGCCCTACCCTGCTCTAAGAATGACTTCTCAAGGTGATACCTCAATTCCTGAAAGTTTTGATGCAATTTTGCTATTTAACAGCATAAAAAATGAACAAAAATAAATCTAGTAAGCTACTACAAGCCAATCAAATTGTAACAAAAAGAAGTGAAATTTAAAACATGCAGCCATTATCAAGGGCAAATGGAATCATGGGTATTTGATAAAAATAAAAATAAAAAAATAAAAAAAACACTCAAAACTCACCAATTGCATTATCCAATTTCTCTGAGCAGTTGGCCATTTCAGAACTCCAACACAAAAACCCACCTGAGTTTTGTGCCCTTATGGCAGATTAAGCTTGTGGAAGGATCTCTAAAACTGCAATTTTCGAGGAATTAGAAGATCTCACATAAAAAAAAAGTGCTTTGGACAATTGGATAGAAAGCAAAAGTAGATTGAAGGAAGAGGAAGCAAAATTTACAGTCAACTATGGTGACTGTAATGGAAATTGAGGGCAGTAAGGTGAAGGGGACTTCGATTCCTCCGCCTACCAATTAGCTCTGTTGCATGAATTCATGAGGAGAGCTGGGCTTTTATATTTTTTATTTTTCCATTTTTGGGGTGAGAATAGAGCTGGGTTTTGTGAGAGAAGAAAATCACAGAAACAACCTTCACAACAGAAAGCTAAAAGATAGAAAATTGATGGGAATCGGAAAAAGCCATCACAACAAAAACAGCCTTCAGAGGCAAAACATATCAAACACTTGATGCGCTACTCGAAAAAAACCATCATAATAGAAAGCTAAAAGATAGAAAATTGATGGGAATCGAAGGTTACCGAAGGAATTGGGGCTGTCAAGAAGTGACAGAGGAGGTGGAGGCTGATAGGAGCATATTTATGCGCCTTAGTTAGCTAGTTCTTATGCATTTTTGTTATGTTTTATTCGTTAAAGTAGTCTTTTAAGCTACTTTCATGTGTTTTCAGGTTTAAAGGACATATTACATGAAATGATGCAATTGGGAGCTTTTGGAGCAAAACTGAGCTGGAATGTGGTGTATGCAAATGGAGCACGAGGAATGAACAAGGTTGAAGGTCAAAGGAGCTTAAGAAATGAAGAAATGAAAGTGAAGAGCAAGGAAGTCGGAATTGGTAACCAAAGTTTCTAAAGTTGGAAGTTTCTATTCTTGGAGGTTTCCATTGTCGTGAGTTTCTATTCTTGGCTTTGGGCTTTTAGATGACCTAAACCCTAACCTTAGCCCATTTTAGAGCCATTGCCGTGGGCTTTAGCCCAAGTCTTTTCCCTTGCCATGCAAGGGGGGGCATTTTAGGCCCAAATCCATGCATTAAGCCCTTCATCATAATTGGCCCAAATCCATGCATTAAGCCCTTCACCCTAATTGGCCCAAATCCATGCATTAAGCCCTTCACCCTAATTCTTCCTCCTAATTAGTGCATCCCACCATTCCATTCCATAATTTCCATTAGTGCATCCCACCATTCCATTCCATAATTTCCATTAGTGCATCCCACCATTCCATTCACACTTAAATGCCCATTATCCCATTTTTTTTAGCTTTTAATTCCACACCATCCCATTATCTTTTACATCCACTAAACCATGCATCCACATTCACCTAAATAAACCCTAAATTACATCCACTAAACCATCCATCCACCATAATTCCCACCATCCACACCTTTTCCCATCCACCAAATACCTTAAACAAACATCCATTAACACCCATTCTCTTCCTATAAATACCCATTCATTCCATTCACCAAATCATCTCATTTTCCATTGTAATACACAAACACTTCCCCTTCTCCATCTTCTCCATTTCCACTCCATTCCACACTTCCATCCCCCCAACCAACCTATCCTTAAACCTTGTGCTACAACAACGAGGAAGAGAAGAGTGCCTAAACGTTCATACAATTCAAGTTTGAGTTGTTGGAATGTTTAGGTGTTTCTTTGATTTCAAAGTTTCATTTTAATTCTCTTTGTTTTGTACGTATAAGGAATGGAAGAGAAGAGTGCTTAAACGTTCATACAATTCGAGTTTTGAGTTGTTGGAATGTTTAGGTGTTTCTTTGATTTCAAAGGTATGAGGAACTAAACCCCCTTTAGCTAGGGGGTGATTCGAAACCATGTTTATATTTGCAATATGAATTGATTAACTTTCGTTGGAATTTCATAAGTTGTGGATTCAATTTGTTTAACCGTTTGATTGATAACTTATTTATGAATGTTTATTAAGAATGCGCGCTTAATTTTCATGCATAAATATGACGCTAGAATATAAGTGATTTTCACCTAATCGTTATGAACTTATATTCACAAGTAGTGGAGGTTGCTTATAAACAATCGCGTTAAATGAATTCTTGGCACGAGTTTCATGCTCATCATAGTAACGAATGCCTCGTCAACACTTATAGTTTTCATAATACTTAATGATCTTTGATTGTATCTTTATTGTGCTGTTCACGTAAAGGACTTTTGGAGAATGTTGTGAATTGCGTTGCGCAAACCCATCCAATTCATTAACTTAAGGAAAACTTGACGGTTAATTTAAGCGGACCTAATTAATCCGGAGTGTTGAGTTTCATAATTTATCGAAAGACCAACTGAGAATCAATCTTGCATGCAAGTATAACATGTGTGGAGAAGAACCCCTTAGCTAGCCTTCATTCCATTCATTCCATCACAAATTCATATTTACATTCCGCTTAGTTTGTTACTTTGTTTTGTTATTTCAATTTTCGTCAAATCAAAACTTTTTCCCCCCCCCCTTTTACTTTCTTGTTCTTTAGTGCTTAGAATCTGTTTAGTTTATGTTTTAAAGTATTTTGAATCAAGCCATAATCTTAAATTCGTCCAAAATTAGTTTTGAGTCTTTTGGTTTGTCTTAATGTTTTAAATTTTAGTTTTGCATTCTTTGAGTCTAGTTTAGTGTTTTATATTGTTTTTACGTTCTTAAGTCAATTTAGAAGGTTTTAGCAAGCCCTCCTAATCCCCGGTCTAGAACGATCCCTCACTTATCCATTCTACTACAATTGTCAAACGAGGGTTTAATTTGAGTGTCAAGTAATTCTCGCATCAAATTTTGGCGCCGTTGCCGGGGATTAGCAACTTTGCTAATCCCTTGGATTGTTTTATTTTCGTTTGTTTTTATTTTTCCAGATTCTTAAATTTGTTTTGTTTCTTGTTTTAGGTACTAGTTCATGACTCGAGTTCTCATCCGATTCGTGAACATATCCTGGAGTGATTGGGTTCATCGTCCGGCTGTACGACGTTAAAGCAAGCGCTACTTGGGAGGCAACCCAATACAATGAATAAAGCTTGTTTATTGATTTCCGAGTGATTGTAATTAAAAAAAAAAAAAAAAACTTGTTCATTTATTTTTGAGAAATTACAATTGTATCTAAACATGGCAGAAAGATGGAGCCTTCACAAGGGTTGTGTACGTGAGGCCCCACTACATGGCAATACTCTCGGAGCAGGAGGTCTCGGAGCAGAAGGTATCGGAGCAAGAGGCATCGGAGCGGAAGGCTTCGGAGCGGGAGGTACCAAAGATAGATCATTCAAGGCCTCAAACCTTGGTGGAACGCTGGATGACCCAGGAAAGAGGTGCCTCTGGAAGAAAGCCGCAAGCTTTTGACGGTCATCAAGCTCATCAAGCTTCCTCTTCATGCCTGACGAATAATTGTTGGCAAGCACGTGCAAACTTCGGTTCTCGTACTTAAGCTGTTTGATCTCCTGCTTAAGACTCTCCACCTCCGCCATCAAGGATTCAACCTGACGGGAGCGAGCAAGAAGGCGTTGGCCCATGTTGGACACAGAGCCAGCGCACTGAACGCTAAGAGCCAAGGACTCTTGAACGGCCAACTCATCGGACCGTCCAGAAAGCAGCTGACTGTCTTTGGGAGTGAGGAGGTTCCGAGCCACTATCGTAGCCGTTGTGGGATCCGTCATCACAGAGTCCTCATCTGTAAGAGGGCCATGGGAAGATAAGAAAGACGGGCACCATACCTTACCCTGACGAGACGCGACCGGATCACTGCTTAGACTCAAATCTAAGCAAAGGTTCGATGGGTTGGATGAGCTAGCCATTGTTCACGAAGTTAAAAGAGAAGGGGTGGACGGAGTAGATTTTCAGACGGGCCGGAGATGATTTCTGGGCAATTTTCAAGTGTGCATGCTAGAGGTGATCAATCACCTCTATTAAAGGAGAGGCGTTCACCAATTCAGAATGAAGAGACACCACTCTTCAAAACCGGAATTTCCGGCGTAAAGATCGCCAGCTCGTCAGACGCAATCCCAGCTTTTCAGAAGACGCGTGGAAGGCGAGAAATCAGCTGCACACTTTAGCCGACAAATGTGGGAGACAAAGCCGAAAGCTCCCGGCTTTCCAGAAAACGTGTGCATATTTGTCGAAAACTCCCGGCTTTGCAGAAAATGCGTGCCACTTGTCAAAAGATCTCAGACAGAGCCGCATCCGCGCTACTACGTGTCGTTCAGAAAGCGAAGGGCATCGTTCAGAAATCGAAGGGGCGACTGCTCAGAAATCGAAGAGGCAAATTCAAAGATCGAAGAGTCGTCACTATTTCAAAAAGCCGGATTTGCGGGATCAAAACGTTTGTCGACAACGGTAAAAGAACAGTACCACCACTTGCTATTGAATTCCCTATATATGTCGACCTTCATTTTTTGGCAAAGCAGAACTGAAGAAAATGCCCAACTCTTTCTCACTTCTGAGGGCGCACTCCCAGCAAAGCCTTTCGAAATACTCCATTCTTTCTTCTTCCCCAAAGATGTTACCAGATGCCTGGAGTACAGATGACCCAGGAGGAAACAGCACCACAAATACATGTGCTGATTCATTCACCGCTTCTTCAAAAGCAAAGGTATCTCATATCATCAAGGGCAAAAGCAAAAGTATCTCATATCATGCTCTTTCCCTGTCTTTTCCTTTGTCCTTGATATTATTTGCATGGCAAAGTGAAAGAAGCAATCAGCCGGCACTTGGAGTCTATCTGGACTCTATTCCCTGGTTGCTTACCTAGCTTTGCTGAGCTATCCTCTAACCCTCTTCAATACGAATTGGAGAGATTGAACAAAGAAACAGATAAAAGGAGGAAGCTCAGACCTTCGGGGGAGACCAAAGGAAGCCTGCTACCTAGTTCACGAGTAGCACAAAGGAAAATCAACGATGGGAGCAGCGCATTTCAAGAGTAAGCCTGTGGAATCACTCAAGATGAAGCCTCACTGCAATCACCAAGGAGAAGATGGAATTTACACTCCACAACCAGATTTGCATCTCTAAAACTCTTCTCTTTGATAGATACATTCTGCCATGTTTAGTATGTTTAGTATGTTTAGTATGTTTAGTATGTTTAGTTGTTGTTTTATATGTTTTCTTTTGTTTGGTGTGTTTTAAGCTTAAAACATTGAGGACAATGTTTGATTTAAGTGTGGGGGGGTAACTAAGTATGTTGATGCAAATTTGTTGGATTTTATCACCCATAACTTCAAGTATTGATCCTTGCTGTTTTAAAATGTTTTTAAACTGTTTTAATGTGTTTTGACTTAAAAATTCGAAAATCCCATAAAAATTTGAAAAATTGTTTTGAAAAACCCAAAAAGAGTTGTTTTTGTGTGTTTGTGTCGTAGGTTACCTTCCAACACAATGATGAGGATTTGGTTTTTAATTGCATGACGGTTAAAGAAAGTTACAAACATGGATGGACGTTTGATATACTCTTTGGTTTATGCTTGGTTGTAGTTATAGTTCACGAATTCACATGTAATCACAAAGAAAAAAATTAGTTTTTGTAACATGCTTGAAGGAATGAGCTCAAACTAACACTACATCCCTGTGAGACTTGAGCTTAAACGTTTATTTGGAGAGTTAAAATCTGTGCATTCTTTGTTTTCTAAAGTCGTTGCATGATCTCATTATTCTTTGCTTGGTTGCTACTTAGAAGGCGTTTCATCACTTAGTTCCAAATGCTAGAACTCATGCCCATTTCATGCAAAGCATGTCATTGATTTGCATAACATGTATTCAAGATGAAGTTGTGTAGTGAACACCATAGCCAAATTGCCATATTTCCCTTTTCATTTGTTTTATAGGATTTAACCCCGTTGAGCCTTGTGTAGCCTACTTTCTTTGTTAACCCACATTATCTTCACCTAGCCTAGATTAGGAACATCCGTACCCTTGTTCTTGAAGCATAGTAAGCATGAATGAATTCCCTTTGATTAATGTGTGCAGAAAATAAGTGTGGGGGAAAGTGTATTCATGTGAGTTTTTGTGCCATAGGCACGGTGGAAAAAAAAAAAAAAAAAAAAAAAAAAAAAAAATGGAAAAAGAGTTGAAAATAGTTGAAAAGTATTGGTTGTTGAAGTAAGAGCCCAAAACAATGAATTAGGCCCTAAGAGTTGTTTGAATCTCCCCTATTTGTTTAAAAGTTGATTTCTGCATTCTAAGGGAATTCTAGGTCTTAATTTCATTACTTTACTTATTATTGCTTAAAGAACGTTTGTTATTCCTTACCTTCCCTTGTTAGCCAAAACCCCAAGCCCCGTTACAACCCTTGACTTCTATCTTGAGTGTTGTGCATTTCAAATGTGGAGTTTGAATTTGGTATGAGCATATGGTGTCACTGGTTCTCGCATCTAAGTAGTAGCATCCCATTCATGAGATCATATCCATACACGTTTAATTACTCCCGAAATTGCTTTCTTTGTATAACGTATGTGAGTACTAGTCTTTCATGTTTACATCAATCTTCTCACATATAACTAGTGTAGGGTGTGTAGTCAGAAAATTTGAGTGAAAATTGAGTGCATAACGAGTGAAGAATTGAGGGAATTCTCTAAGGCATGTTACTACATTCAAAATATGTTTTAATTGATTAAATGCGAACTAGTGAATGGTGACTATGATTAAGTATGTGCTTGAGGGAAAGGAAGACTAAAAGCCATGTGAGTAATGAATTTTGACATGTCATGTTTCATTGGAAATCCCTGAGGCGAACGTTGGAAGGTTTAGTTTTTGGTTTTGGTTAGTTTGTTTCGTTTTGTTTTCTTTCTTTTGTTTGTTTTGCTCGAGGACTAGCAAAAGCTAAGTGTGGGGGAATTTGATAGGAGCATATTTATGCGCCTTAGTTAGCTAGTTCTTATGCATTTTTGTTATGTTTTATTCGTTAAAGTAGTCTTTTAAGCTACTTTCATGTGTTTTCAGGTTTAAAGGACATATTACATGAAATGATGCAATTAGGAGCTTTTGGAGCAAAACTGAGCTGGAATGTGGTGTATGCAAATGGAGCACGAGGAATGAACAAGGTTGAAGGTCAAAGGAGCTTAAGAAATGAAGAAATGAAAGTGAAGAGCAAGGAAGTCGGAATTGGTAACCAAAGTTTCTAAAGTTGGAAGTTTCTATTCTTGGAGGTTTCCATTGTCGTGAGTTTCTATTCTTGGCTTTGGGCTTTTAGATGACCTAAACCCTAACCTTAGCCCATTTTAGAGCCATTGCCGTGGGCTTTAGCCCAAGTCTTTTCCCTTGCCATGCAAGGGGGGGCATTTTAGGCCCAAATCCATGCATTAAGCCCTTCATCATAATTGGCCCAAATCCATGCATTAAGCCCTTCACCCTAATTGGCCCAAATCCATGCATTAAGCCCTTCACCCTAATTCTTCCTCCTAATTAGTGCATCCCACCATTCCATTCCATAATTTCCATTAGTGCATCCCACCATTCCATTCCATAATTTCCATTAGTGCATCCCACCATTCCATTCACACTTAAATGCCCATTATCCCATTTTTTTTAGCTTTTAATTCCACACCATCCCATTATCTTTTACATCCACTAAACCATGCATCCACATTCACCTAAATAAACCCTAAATTACATCCACTAAACCATCCATCCACCATAATTCCCACCATCCACACCTTTTCCCATCCACCAAATACCTTAAACAAACATCCATTAACACCCATTCTCTTCCTATAAATACCCATTCATTCCATTCACCAAATCATCTCATTTTCCATTGTAATACACAAACACTTCCCCTTCTCCATCTTCTCCATTTCCACTCCATTCCACACTTCCATCCCCCCAACCAACCTATCCTTAAACCTTGTGCTACAACAACGAGGAAGAGAAGAGTGCCTAAACGTTCATACAATTCAAGTTTGAGTTGTTGGAATGTTTAGGTGTTTCTTTGATTTCAAAGTTTCATTTTAATTCTCTTTGTTTTGTACGTATAAGGAATGGAAGAGAAGAGTGCTTAAACGTTCATACAATTCGAGTTTTGAGTTGTTGGAATGTTTAGGTGTTTCTTTGATTTCAAAGGTATGAGGAACTAAACCCCCTTTAGCTAGGGGGTGATTCGAAACCATGTTTATATTTGCAATATGAATTGATTAACTTTCGTTGGAATTTCATAAGTTGTGGATTCAATTTGTTTAACCGTTTGATTGATAACTTATTTATGAATGTTTATTAAGAATGCGCGCTTAATTTTCATGCATAAATATGACGCTAGAATATAAGTGATTTTCACCTAATCGTTATGAACTTATATTCACAAGTAATGGAGGTTGCTTATAAACAATCGCGTTAAATGAATTCTTGGCACGAGTTTCATGCTCATCATAGTAACGAATGCCTCGTCAACACTTATAGTTTTCATAATACTTAATGATCTTTGATTGTATCTTTATTGTGCTGTTCACGTAAAGGACTTTTGGAGAATGTTGTGAATTGCGTTGCGCAAACCCATCCAATTCATTAACTTAAGGAAAACTTGACGGTTAATTTAAGCGGACCTAATTAATCCGGAGTGTTGAGTTTCATAATTTATCGAAAGACCAACTGAGAATCAATCTTGCATGCAAGTATAACATGTGTGGAGAAGAACCCCTTAGCTAGCCTTCATTCCATTCATTCCATCACAAATTCATATTTACATTCCGCTTAGTTTGTTACTTTGTTTTGTTATTTCAATTTTCGTCAAATCAAAACTTTTTCCCCCCCCCCTTTTACTTTCTTGTTCTTTAGTGCTTAGAATCTGTTTAGTTTATGTTTTAAAGTATTTTGAATCAAGCCATAATCTTAAATTCGTCCAAAATTAGTTTTGAGTCTTTTGGTTTGTCTTAATGTTTTAAATTTTAGTTTTGCATTCTTTGAGTCTAGTTTAGTGTTTTATATTGTTTTTACGTTCTTAAGTCAATTTAGAAGGTTTTAGCAAGCCCTCCTAATCCCCGGTCTAGAACGATCCCTCACTTATCCATTCTACTACAATTGTCAAACGAGGGTTTAATTTGAGTGTCAAGTAATTCTCGCATCAGAGGCAATACAGAGGTCAGTTCTTAAGGGTTTTTGAGCTCCAAAGGTGGTGGTGAAGGTGAAGCCGGCGACTCAGAGTTTGAGTCCGACGACAGTGATGTCGTTGAGGAGGAGAGAAAAAGAATTGAGAAGATCTTGCATACCCACATGCGGATTGGGAAAATCCGCCAATACGATTTGCTACCCATTTGAATTCTCACCCAGCTGCCAAATCCCATTGAACTGACGGAGAGTGACGGAGGGGAGAGGACGATGCACGTTAGACGGCGAGAGGTCTAGTCTCCAATGACACAATCGAGGGCTCGAGATGAGAGAGATTGAGAACCTAGGTAAAACTAAAACTAACAGTTCAGATTAGAGATGGTAGCTTACTCTTTAATCTGGTCCATCCATTTCAATTATAAACGGGCCAGTCTGGGTACCCACAATTCTTATATTTCAGGAACCGGCCCGAATCGAAAATTTCAAAGGCCCACCCCGTTTCTCTTTTTTAAAATTAGGAACCGGCTCGTACCCGACCTGAACCTTGATTACCTACCCCGACCCACAGTTTCTGTACTCGTTTGCCCACCCCTACCTACCCCTGCTTCTTGAAAATCCCAAAAAAAAAAATCCTAAATACCAACAAATATAGAAGCAATTCAATAATTACCAAAGAGAAATCCACCACGCATGAAATAGAAATTAAACAAAAAAATATAGAAAAAAGAAAAGGGTACCTCATACGTTGCCTGCAGCTACTCTTCATAAACCAAAAATCTTAGATCCTAAATACCAAGAAAACACATAAGCTATTCGATAATTACCAAGAACAATTAGAGGTGTTGTTGTCGAAGAGAGGGAGAGACGCGCAAAGAAGACGATACCATATGACTTGAAGATGTCCTTAAAGTCATGTGGAAAAAAAAAATTAAAATTAAAGCCCAACATAACCACCAAAATTGATGATGACAGAGGAGATAAACATGAAAATTGAAGAATAATAAATTTCACAACCCAGAAGCTAAAATTAGTAGATAATTAGTAGCTGATGAGATAAACTATATATATATATATGATTAACAATCCAAGAGTTAAATTAGCACAAATTCATATACTTTGAAGCTAAAATACCCGTTTACCACAAAAAAAATTCATGCAAAGATTTAGCCTTTAAGCATGAATATTGAAAACCCCAACTTAAAAGACAAAAATTAAATTAACAAATTAATTAAAAAAAACCCAAATGTCACCTGCTTTGGGATTCATAAATCAGACTCTTGATAGCCATGATCAAAGGCTTCTTGAAATCGGAAGCACTCGTGCTTCAATTCGTCTTCAGTGCTCCAAAGCCATTTTTGGGTTTTTTTAGAGAGAGTTGAATGAAAGGGATTTCTTGGAGAGAGATAGTTGAATGAGAGATGCAGATCGTGCTTTTTGGAAGCAATTAGAGTTTTTGCATCCTCTCCTCTTTCCACGATGATGGACATGCGCATAACGTTCTCCGTAGCTGGGTTCAAAAAACTATGAACAAACCAAAAGAAAGGCTCCACCGATCATGGACACCTACATAGCAAGGGCAAATCCGGTACATCACTGGACACCTGGATAGCAAAGGCAAATCCGGCACATCACTAGAAAAAGTGGCAAAAGCAGACGCTGAAGACCAATGTTGGGAAGCATTACCGTCATTTCACTATTCACAAACAGTGAAAAACAGTGCTATGAAAACCCAGTTTTAGTATACGTATAATTTGAAGTGCCTAAAATAAAAAATCGCTAGCGTAAAGCGTATATAGAACGACGTATAGGCGTGAGAGAGTTTGTAAAGTGACACAAAACGACATCACACGGTCACACGCGTAGGCCCAAATCTAATCCTCCATAGAAAATTCAGAAAAAGCAAAACCAACACAAAAGGAATACGAGAGAAGAGACTCAGTGGAAAGCAGCCTACTGAGAGAAAACCACCTCTCTTTCTCTCTCCTCTCAGTTTCCCTCACTTTCAATCTAACCTCCCAACCACTTCAATCCAATACAAAACCAACATCTATAGATATACACTTATACACACATAAAGCCCACATTTTTTTTCCTCTGTTTTCTGTGGCCGACGCGTTTTAATGGCGGCTTCACATTCGTATCCATCCAATCTGGCTTCCAAATTTCCAATCCCAATACAGTGTCAGTCCCAGTTCCATACGCAAACACCCATGTTATCTCTATGCACCTTCGTGTTCCTCGTCACCTTCTCCCTCTTCCTCTTCTCCTTCTCTGTTTTCAAAAAGTTGCAGAAAACAGAGCACAAGCAGCAGACCTACGACGACCTTTTCGAGCTCAAACGTTCATTGTCCCAAACTCTGGGCAAGACCCATCCGGGCCGTGAAAATAACCCGACCCATTTCGACAATCCGCCCCACAAACTCCTCGTGGAGATCCTGCCCTCTGATTCTTCCAAATGGGCGAGCTTGTTCGTGAACAGTGAGGGTGGCGGCCCGGATAACGCCGGGTCGGGTTTGGACGGGGAGACAGTCGGGTCGGAGGGGCATAAGGGACCTAAGAAGAAGAAGAGGAGGGCCAAGAAGAAGAAGTCGTCGCATTTGGAAGAGGAAGAAGAAGATGGGAGTGAAGATTTGTGCGGTCAGGGGAATTCGGGTCCGGGTTTGGGCTCTCGGGTGAAGGAGGAATTGGTATGTTTTTACCCGTTTACATCATCGAGTAGTGCTACTCAGAGGAAGATCAAGCAGCAATACGATGAGCTCATGAAGTGCCATGAGTCCGAGAAATTGACACTCGCTCAGGTCAGGCTCTTAAATTTTACTCCCAAAAGTTTCGTAATTTATTTTTGGAATATATTTTCTTTGAGTTCTGGTTTTATTGCTCGTGTAATTTTGTTTGAGATTAGTTGTAATTGTATAGCGATATCAGAAAACATATCTTGCGGGCGCCCTAAAGTGCTCATAGTATCATTATCAATGTACAAACCAAAAACTACACATAAAGTTCTTGTTTTGGCAATTCAAATGTAGGAGACGGCTTTTTACTAATAAATCGATATTCAAATCATTCCATTCCGCGAGAGTCCAGTAGTCGAAAGCATCACTGAATTGATTTGTGACTTGTTCTATATCGCCTTTGCCTTTAATAGAGTTTAAGATACACTTGAAATTAGGTATTTGAGCAACTTGAGTTAAATTCCATTCTTTTCCTAGCAAATTTGCAATGGGGAAATACACAGGATGGAGTGTTTGTGCTGCATTGGTAGGAGTAATCGGATTATCATGTATATGCTAGAGTCAGAAGATTTGGTTACGCCATTGGTGCGCAAGTATAGGGTTGACTTTGTTGGTTAGATGGTTAAGCCAAATGACATGTCTGGTATCCCTAGTTGAAAATAAGAGGATTTACAGTAGTTATTTGAAAGTAATGTCTATGGAGTCTTGAGCAGGTTGAGAATGAGGTAAAATGTTGGCCATTTGCTTGATTCCTCCTCCCTCCCACTGCAATTTGGCTTTTGAGATTATCATAGGGTTGCTCTTGGAAACAAGCAACCCCAAGTCTAAGTTTATAAGCAGAATAAGGTTTAGTAGTAACCAAAAAGCACTTAGCTCGGTTTATTTAACTTTGTAAAATCTATGAAACGCCTCATTAGTCATCACACAATAATGAATGATAAATTTTGACTTGACGACTTGATGGAATTTCTTCTGGAGTAAAATGTCTAATTGATATCTCCGCATCGTTGTTCTTTCTGATTATTTCTGCGCTTTTTATTCTTGATTTATTCTTATAGATAAATCAGATAACTTGATTCAAACTGCTCTACACTCTCACACATGAGGAGTGCAGATGGTCATCTAACGGTGTTTATGGAGTGCCAAAATCATCATTCGTCACCCTATGTTTATTATTTAGAGTACACAGCATGGGGAATTAGTGTAATTCATTGTTTGTTTGTGTCTTTGTCGTGCTATACAAGCAAGATTATGATTTTTTTCTGCTCATTTTACGCTATAATTTTTTCAGAAGCCTCGTCGTGATTCTGTATATTCAGAATATGGTTAATTGAGAAAGTGGATAAAGAAACATCGGTAGATACCTTGAACCATATAATAGATATTCCATTCTTGTTCTTCTCATTCCCTCAGGGTTTAGCGTGACTTGCCAGGCATAATCTGTTTATAGTTTAATGATAGAGGGGGTAGTTAAATTAATCCTTTTCGTTCTCTTATATGCAGGTTGGACAGTTCGCTAATTGCTTGGTGGACGCTAGAAATGAGCTACAGCACAAGTATGTTCTCGAATTGTTTCCAAGGGACCCCTTTCCCCTGTCGTTTTAAAGATGAAACACATGATTATTTTTCGGAGTCTTTTATAGAAAGTTTACTATGCTTGTCCTGCCCTTATGTTTGTTCTTTTTTGTGACAGAGCTGATGTCATTCAACGTAAATTCACAATAACAAAAGCTCTCTTGTTCAAGGCAGACAGATCTTCTTTTGACCGCCTACATCAACAGGTTGGCTGGTTAAATTCAAAAAAAGGTTTTGGAATTTGGTAGGTAGAAATGTTACCAAGTACTCGTGTCATCTTTCAAGCGGATTTATTCATTGATGTTACAGATGTGCAAGCTAGAGTTAGAACAGAAGAGACTGGAAGAGGATGCATCTGTCTACAATTGGCTCCAACAACAGCTTAAGCTTTCACCAGCATACAAGAAAGTATACATATAAAATCCTTAGTTCACAGAATGATAAACGATAAGAGGCCTTAGATATACCTATTGAGATGGCCGGTTAAAATAGATGGCGCTGGTCTAATTTTCCTCGTTCACCTAAGATCCCTTGAAAGTTGGTTCTAAAGAAGTTTGGCTTCATATATGAGCGAAACTGACCTTGGTCTCCTTGGTCTCTTGAAGACTATTGTCCTGTTTTTTGTTCTGTAAATTAAGTGTCTTTCTTGCTTGCCCTCATCTCATAAGATAAACTGATAAATAGCTTTTTCGTATGATCGCAGATGTTTGAAATTAGTACCCACATCGACTTGAAAGCCAAATCCAGAGAACAAATGGAGAGCACAGATGTGGAATTTACTGAAATATCATTTGAAGAGTTACTAGCACAAGAAAAGAAGGATTCATTCTGGTTCGTAACTAATATCCAACCCTCCATTTTTCCCAAATCAACGAAATCCATCTTCATTGGCTTGAATTTTCAATTGCAAAATCACATGCAGGCAGAAAAATAAGAAATCAAGATCGTGCTCTAGCTGATGGCTGTGTCTTACTGTTGATTGTGATCTCTTGCGCTTCAGAAATGCACTGTAACGGCAGCGAGTACCATCAACTACCCTGTGGTTTTTCAGGTTAAGCTGGCTGGATGACGATATGTTGGCATCACGAAGTCATGGATTTTGACCTAACCCGAATGTTGTATAAGAGGAAGCTCGACCGATTTTACATTTTTAAGCTCCTGGGATTTGCCACAGTTTTGTAAAAGGTAAATCAAAATAGAAAGTTTTGGCTGAATTCTTATAAACCAAAGTTCAATACTTCAAGCACGAGCAAATGAAATTGTACGGTTTCTCAGATATGTAGATGTTAGCTTGCTGAGCAAGCAATTCCACTATTATGTCTGAAAACAATGCATTACAATACTGGTTGTGATATTTATGTTTGCCTCTGTGTAATCACAGACGGGAAAGAACGTTTTCCCATAGCCAGCAGGGAGCAGTAGTCGTCGTAAATGGACGGGTTAACGACCTCTCTTTAAGGTTCTAGTACAAATGTTATGGTTTCAACTCTCGCAAATGGAGAGAACTAATGAAACAAGTACAAGAAACAGAATCGTTATGTAAAAGTGCAGGGCTGATATATATAGAAGCAACAAGCTTAAAACTACATAGTAGAGTTTCACAACAGCGTAAATGAAAAGAACAGGTCAAGCTCTATTCTACAATACACATAATAGGAGATTTCAGTGAGATTCGGAAAGTCTCTTATCCTCGTCTTGTGAAAGCCAAAGAAAACTTGAACACCCTTCTGCTTTCTCATGTAGATCTCATCTCTTGTATCTTGCCCTCAACCTCTACATGCATCTTTAGCTCAGTCAATCTTCACAGAGGAGTAGATCTTTCGAACGAACCAGAAACACGCGTAGAAACCAATGGTTCCGGTCAGGACGAAAAAGGCATATGAAACAATTAACATGTACCCAAAGTAAAGGATGCCCGAAACAAACTTTGTAATCTCCAACTTGGTAAAGAAGTAGAAACCAGAGTAGAGGAGAAGGTAAAGAGCAGAGGAGCCAGCGGTCAGGTAAGATCTCCACCACCAGTGGTAGTCTTCACTGCATAACTGGAAGTAGCACAGCACGATTGTTATCTCCGCACAAGTGATCAGAAGGATAACAAACACTATGAAAAGGAAGCCAAAGATGTAATAGAACTGGTTCAGCCAAATTGATGTTAAGATAAAGAACAGCTCGATGAAAACCGCTCCAAATGGAAGAATGCCTCCAATAAGGATAGAGAATACTGGTTTCATATACCACGCCTGCTCTGGCACCTGCCGAGGAATTTTGTTGGTCTTTACAGGGTCTTCAACAGGTGGTTTTTTGAACCCCAAATAACTACCCACAAAGACCAAGGGCACTGATATTCCAAACCATAAGCAAACCAAAGCAATCATTGTCCCAAAAGGCACAGCCCCAGAAGACTTCTCCCCCCAAATTAGAGCATTCAGCACAAAGAAGACAGCAAAAAGAATTCCTGGAAACATGAAGGCAGTCTTTAAGGTATTCCTCTTCCACTCTGTACCCTTGAACATTTTGTACAATCGTGCAGAGGAGTAACCAGCAAATAAGCCCATGAAAACCCACAAGAGAACCATGGCAGTCATGAGACCCCCTCGGTTGGAAGGAGACAAGAAACCCAACAATGCAAATATCATGGTTACGAGTGTCATTGCAAAGATCTGAACCCCTGTCCCAACGTAGACGCAAAGTAAATTGGAATTGATTGGTGGCCTAAAAACATCTCCATTAACAAGTTTCCATCCAGTTTCTTCTTGAGCCTCATCTTGGCTGTCCAGCTGATTATAGTTGGCAATGTCTCTGTAAAGAGTTCTCATCATGATCATAGCCACCATACCAGATAAAAAGAGGACAATCATCAATGAATTTATAATTGAAAACCAGTGGATCTGATCGTCATTCATGAGGAGGTACGTGTCCCAACGAGATGCCCACTTGATCTCACTTTCCTTGGGGGAGGGAGGGGTAAGGCAAGGTTCATAAGTTTGTAGAAATGAAGAAAAGCAAAGTTCATAAGTTTGTAAAAGGAAGAAAGAAAAGTAGCCAAAGGGTTTAAAAATCATGTACCTTAAAGGAGACATCATATGTAAACACAACCTCCTTATCTTTGTCAACTTCTTGTGGAACACTGCTTCCCGGTGGTAGATTTTTCGTGTCTTTATTGCACGTTGCCAACTGAGTATTGTTACCATTCCACTCCTTATATTCGTGATTGATACTATTGAAAAGAGGCGTATAAGAAAATAAGAGAATCATAATAAAGCTATTCACAATCTTAATGAATAGAAAGCGATCCTTTTCAAGAACTTTTGGTTTCTTCATACTGAATCTTGTTCGCAAAGCATTATTTTTGGAAGGTCAATTAAAACGAAGAGGTTATATAACTAAGGAATTCACTACTTGGCCAAGAAACCCATTACATGCTTTAAAATGGGCATACAGCGTGATGGAACACAAAAGAACAACAAGAAATCTTACACCCTTCTTTACTATGCAGCTAATTATAAAGTCAATCTTATAAACATCTACATTGAAAGACCTAGACTTTTGCAAGGGAAAGACCCTCCAGGAATCAAGAATAGAATACCACACTTTCTTTCTCTAACTTCAAAATTATAAGTAAATGACCACACAAAATATGTACTCAGCAGAGGTCAACTGGACATGCATCACAAGAGAAACGTATGCAGATTCTTTTCTTTTACTTTCAAGTTTCAACTGCATTACAGTATTTCTATCATCCAAACATACAAGCCTGTGCTTAATCAAGGTCAAGTGGCATACATTAAACGAGAAGTGCAACAAACTGACCAGAAGAGGGAGAAGGAAAAATATATAGCACCTGTTTGGAGTAACCTCAAATCCAACAATTCGAGCAGAATCAGTCTCAGGATCTTTGTGATACATAACTCGGAAACTCAAGTGGTTGTTAATAAAATATTTCTCCTCTTTATTCTGTATAGCATATAAAACATAAGATAACATAAATGAGTCCTACTTCAACATTAGCAACTAGTTTGTAAGGCATACCCCAGCATAATTTCCCTTGAATCCAACAGTGAATCCATGTTCATAAGTTGTTGAGGGACTTCCATCACGCCTTTGTCTGAGAACAGCGACTGGAAGGTTATCCAAAATCCTGCAGTCCAATTCAGAGGTCACAATCAAACCGTTAAGAAACATAAAATGATCTTTGCCTTCAAAATAAGTGAATGTGACCAGGGAGAGAAATTAAGTTAACATAAATCTAAAGCAGACAAATCATACAGGAATGACACTTAGAAATTCAAAAAAGAGAATACTTGAAATTACAAACTAAAAAAAAATACAGGAATGACATTTTTGCTTTACATTTGTACTCGATATTTATCTTCAATTTTTTCCTTGAAGTTTTTTGCAGATTCAGCATCAAGGTTTACTCGACAAGCTACTACACAGGACTGCTCCTCCCTCATTTTGAACTGGAAAAGAATTTACAAATAGTAGGTTTCAAAAGCAAAGTTAAATAAATGAGATTGAGATTGAAAATATTGTTAAAAAAACTTCTATACTAATTGAGTCGCCAAAATGAAAAAAGGGTTATAACAGCTCACCATGTATACAGAATTCTCGATGCGATCACCACGGAGAACTTCCCCCAGATTTTCTGCACTGTTTACAATCTGTGGGGGAGTACAATATCTCAAGAAGTAAAAATCATATGGAAGTTGCGTCTTTGTAGATGACAATTTGTTCACTTTGATAGAAAGTTCATCTCCCTGTCAGAAAGAAGACAACCACAGTAAAAACATTAGTATTCTGTGTAGTAATATAGCAAACAAGGAAAGGGAACATAATAGTGTTCCAAAGTCAAAATTGATTCAACGTGACATTCAGGCTACAAGCTGTAATCATACTTTTAAATATAAACTTATAGCCAGACACAATATGGCACCCAGAAGAAGGGGGACGGCTTAGCTCATGTATGTTGGAGAAACAGCCAGGGAACTGTAACATGAGTTCAAATACTATGTATATACATCTAACTTGTTTAGGAAAGAACTTGACCCCAATGTTCGCTAACAACTTCGACAGAAAATAATTACAATGAAATGACAAATGCTAGATGATGGTGCAAGCTTGAAACAATCAGATCTTCTGAAAGCCAAAAACAATGATTCTAATAATCAGCAACAGATGGATGGTCACACTTCAATGAATATTCTGGCATCATTCTTATGATAGACACAACAGAAAACTATCGAATTAACAGAAATCCCAACAACATTCACCAATGCATGCCCACAATTTTAGAGACGAGCAGACTATAAAATTTAGCTTGATCATTATATGCACGTGTACAAATCTAGTACATCGATACTTCACTCTCTCCAAGCATACACTTCCACAATCCCATTATGTTTGAAAAAAAAAAAAAAAAAAAAAAGAATACAACAAATCTTGAACAAATATGAATTCATATTTCTATGAGTGCATTAACAAGCTCCTCACTTTTGGAAGCGGTGAACGATTTGTTGCTTTTGGATTATCTAAATTTCGTTTGATGGTGATATCATATCATAATTCCAACCATATTTTACACTCAATACCGTAAAAAAGTTGACCTCCTAACATTTTTACAAAAAAAAAATGCTGTAATCCTGCACCCAAAACGGATTCTTAGAATCACTTTTCACCAAAAAAATACTACTAAAGCCGAATTCAATCAAAACTTTAGAAATAAAAGCAACTACTCCACTAAATACACAAAAACCTTAACTCTAAGGCAACTACGGGGGGTGTAGTCAAATTTGGATTTGATGATATTTTAATAGACTTTAAAATCAGAGTGTAGTCAATTAGGAGTTTGATGGTGGATTTTAAAAGATTTAAAATCAAGGTGTAGTCAAATCAGGATTTGAGAGGATTTAAAGAATACATCCAAATCTATGGGTAATCAATAGTCAAACTTGGATTTGAGAGGATTTTAAAAGACTTTAAAATCCTAGTGTAGTCAATTAAAAGATTTTAAAGGATTTTAGAATCCACTCAAATCTAGGTGTAGTCAATTAAAAGATTTTAAAGGATTTTAAAATTCATCCAAATCTAAGCGTATTCAAAAAATTAAGATTTTGGAGGATTTCAATAAGTTGTGGATTTTGTGGGATTTGAGAGCCAAAAGTATATATAACCAATACCAAAAAGAATCCAACCTCACCCCCTAGGATTTCAAATCCTTCCACCACAATCCATTCAAATTCTTAAAAATCCATTTGAATTTTGTAGGAATCTTTAATCCTCTTAAATCCTATCAAATCTATCACTTTTAAAATCCTTTAAAATCCTTTAAAATCTTAATTTGACTACACCCCCCTAAAATTTTAAAAGTCCATACAAATCTAAGTGTAGTGGGAATGCTAAAGATTTGCTAGGATTTTGGTGGATGAAGGATTTTGATGGATTTGAGGGTGGGTGGTATAAATACCAAATCCCATCAACAATCCAACCCTCCCCCATCTGATTTCTTTTCATGCCAAACCATAAAAGACGAATTGTCCTAGCATGAGTTCCAAGCATTCCCCACTAAACTCCCATTTCGCATTTTTGCTATATTTTTTTCTGCATTTGGTTTGTTCCTCTGGGAAGATGAGTAACAATTGGAGCATGATTTTTCTGAATTGGGATTTTATCTTTTTCTGGCTTTATAATCCGTGCTCTTTCCACTTCTCATTTGCAATTTTTTTGGGGCTGTCGAAAAGAATTTAAATTATCAAAACTGGAACAAATTTTTGGTGGGTTAGATGAATGCAATTAAAAAAATTTGGGTTTTTCGTTGATCTGGATTCAATACGTGAAAATGGCAATTGAGTTTGTTTTTGTTTAATCAGAAAGTGGAAAGAAATTGTTTTTCGGGAATTCCCTATACTGGTTTGGTGAACTAGGGTTATGCAATTTTGGCCTACAAGCTGTTTGTTTAAATGCCACAAAGAAGTATCTGATGAATTGGTTGAGCTTTTTTTCCTCCGCCTTTCGTCTAATGAAGTTTCTGTTGGTTTTAATTGCTTTTCGTATAATGTGTGTAATGTTGTGGCAATTTTTAACATGAATTTGATACTACTGAGATTTTGGGTCAATATGTTATGAGATGTGATTAGATAAAAATTGGGGAAAAAATATATTAGCCATTTGTAACTTTGATAAAAATCCATGAAAAATGTCCACACAAATCCTTAGAAATCCATGAAAGAATTTCATACAATCCATAGAAATCTATAATGAACATTCATATAAATCTTTCAAAATCCATATAGAACTGTAGAATCTATTAAAATCCTTTAAAATCTGTCCCTTAACAAATCTATTAAAACCCTGTGAAATCCAAATTGACTACACCTCCCTAAAAGTAACGACAAGATTAAACTACCAGCTCAAAAATCCAACCCCAACCCCATAACCCAGAAAACCCATATCGCAGATCTAATTAAAAGGAAAAACAGATCAAACCCAAAACCCCAGATCCAGCCACTGGTTCAGTGGAAACGAAGACAAACCCAAAACGATTCAGCCACAATGTAGCGACTAAGGACGAAATAAAAAGCAATTAAAGTGATAAACAATTAAAGGGTCATCGAATTCGAAGAGAAAAAAAAAATGGAGATTTGAAGAGAGCTTACAATGTGGAAATCGCGAGGAGCGACGCCCGGGAGGTAGAAGCAGTGGGACGAGGAGATGAGGAGGAGCACGGTAAAGATAAGGGTCGTTCTGGTGGTGGTTGTAGGGGCGGAGATCCTCCTACCCATCTTCTTCTTGTTCTTCTTCTACCTCGATTCGATCGAGAGAGAGAGGTGTTTACAGAGATTTTCGCAGGGACAAAAGCGCATAAGCTAATCTCCAGTCCTTCATTGATCAGGTAGAGTTGTATTATGGATCCTTCTTTTTATTGTCAAGATGTGACGTTATTATAGTGTTTATATGCCAAATTACTTCTCCCTCCTCATACCAATTTTCGACTATAAAATCCGATAAATTAAAGGAGATACAAAAATTAAAAGATGTATTAAAGATAAAAGTAAGTATGTAAATAGCACTACTTTTTTGTCAATTCCGCTTTAATATTTTTTTTCTTCTAATTCTACTATAGATTTGTTTTTGGTCGTATGATGGTTGAGTTGAAATAATGAATGAAGTTATAAGTATGAGTTAAGTTGTAAATACGTCTCTTGTCTTTCTTCTTTCCCTGCTTGTGTCTCTCATCCTTTACAGCGTGCCTTGTATTTATAGAAGCAAGGATCCTTCCAGGTTTCAACTTTGGGAATCTCCTGGTTTCTTTTTCTCTTCCAAATCATCTAAGTCTTCCTTCATCATGGATGCAGTTACAGGTTTCTCTTTTAGTATAATGCTGCAAAGGTTAGGAGCCCTGTGAAGCCTGATAGAGCACACTGCCCAAAGTTTCTCTTTTCCTGGACCAAGTTCCACAACACCTTTCTTGGACCATGTCTCATGGCACGACTTTATCTTTGGTAACGCTCATCCTTGCTTTCTCTCCTATTTTTCCTGTGTGAGCTTGGAAAGGAAAGATTCATTTCTACGCAAGAAAAGGGGTGCGCGACTCTGATAGGAGCATATTTAGGCGACTTACTTAGCTTGTTTTCGTGCATCTATGTTGTTAATTCATAGTTGTTTTAGTAGTTTAAGCCATTTTCATGTGTTTTTAGGTTCATATGGCTAAGGAAGCAAAAAGATGCATTTTGGAGCATTTTGGAGCAAAATTGGGCTTGGAATGGATAGCATATTTTTGGAGCCAAAGTGTTGGACGAATTTGAAAGCCTTGTATGCACTTTGGACATAAAACAAAGGGCCTAGCCCAATCAAACAATCCTTTGAGCCATGCAAAACCTCTAGCCCAATCAACAAGCCTTAGCCACATGCATTCATATGCATCACAACCCCAAAACCATCAAGAAACACCCATTCACACACACATGCACTCACATGCATTCACATGCATTTCCACCTTCCTACTTCATCATTTCACCACATTCTCCCTCTTTAACTCACATGCACCCAAACAAAGCCAACCTAGCTAACCCTACATGCATTATTTATTCACTCTTCATCATTGCATTCATCACCAAAGAACTCCCCATCATTGCCATGCATTCCCCCTAATTCCATCCATCTTCCACACCTTTCCAACCTAGCCACACCCTATAATCATCCCCCCTTTAAGTTATGATTTTATTTCCTAACCCTACATGCATTATTTATTAACTCTTCATCATGCATCCACATTCATTCCAACACAAAACACACACATGCACTTATTCTTTCATCATTGCACCACCAATTCACCCACATGCATTTCCAACCATTCACACCCCTTTAATCATTCTCCTAGCTATCATTCACATGCTCTCCCATCCATTCTCTCCCTATATAAACCACACACACTTCAATCATTCAAATCATCTCATTCACAACACAACACAACACCACAAACACATCCACCTTCCTTAGCCGTGAGTCTCCCTTAGAATCCAAAAACTATCTTCCATTTCCACCAATTCTCATCCATTTCCATAATTCCCCAACACTTCCATCCCCCCAACCAACTATCCCTAGACCTTATGCTACAATAAAGAGGAAGATAAGAGGGCCTAAATGTTCATACAATTCAAGATTGAGTTGTTGGAATGTTTAGGCGTTTCTTTGATTTCAATGTTTAATTTCAATTCTCTTTGTTTTGTACGTATGAGGAACTAAACCCCCCCCCCCTTAGTTAGGGGGTGATTCGAAATATATGTTTATGCTTGCAATATGATTTGAGTACTTTTAATTACGTTTCATAAGTTGTGAATTCAATTTGTTTAACCGTTTGATTGATAACTTATTTATGAATGTTTATTAAGAATGCGCGCTTAATTTTCATGCATAAATATGACGCTAGAATATAAGTGAATTTCACCTAATCGTTATGAACTTATATTCACAAGTAGTGGAGGTCGCTTATAAACAATCGCGTTAAACATATTCTTGGCATAAGTTTCATGCAATCATAGTAACGAATGCCTCGTCAACACTTATAGTTTTCATGTTGCTTAATGATTCTTGCTTGTATCTCTATTATGCAATTCATGTAGGGAACTTGTGAGGAATGCTTTGGGTTGTCGTATGCAATCATCCAATTCATTAACTTAAGGAAAACTTGACGGTTAATTTAAGCGGACCTAATTAACCCGGGGCGTTGAGAATTCATGGTTTATTGAAAAGCAATTAGATTCGTTTTATATGCAAGTATAACATGTATGGAGATGAACCCCTTAGCTAGCCATCCTATCCATTCATTTCCGTCAAATCCGTATTTACAATTTGTTTTTATTTCCAAGTTTCCATTTTAGTTTAAATTCGTCCAAATCCAATCCCCCCTTATTTTGTTTAAGTTTTAGTCTTAATCTTTCTTATTTAGTTTTGCTTTCAGCATTAAATAGTGTATATTGTGTTTTCTGTATTTAAGTCAATTCGAAGTTTTAGCAAGCCCTCCTAATCCCGGTCTAGACTGACCCTCACTTACCATTCTACACATTGTCAACGCGGGTTTTCATTTGAGTGTCAAGTAATTCTCACATCAGACTCTAGATAAACATGTGATTTGGTTAGCTCAGGTTTAGGTTTTTGTTGTTTCCTAAGTATCCTAGTTGGTTTGCAAGGGAAAGGGTAAGGATAAACCTATTCTCTCTCAAGCCTTCCCACGTGAAGCCAAAATCATGGGCTTGCACTTTTGGTACTCCCATGTAGTCCAAAAGTCTTCCACAATTCTAATTCCACATAGACCCAGTAAACTTCCATAACCATCCACACCACGAATCACTCGACAAGCCTCGTTAAGTGGCTTGGGCTCATTTTAGCATGGCGTGACTCATATCATAATATTAAGTATTATAATTTGCATGGACTTGGCATCCAATAAACTACTATTTTATTGGCGCAGCATGATCGTAAATTTGCATACTCTTCATTTCATACTTTATGCATGAATTTAAGTTTGGCTTGTGACGCTTCCACAATGATTGGGCCTTGAGACATGATCCCACTGAATTTTTCCTACTTGACTAGGTTTCAATGGGGAACCCATCATTGGCTGGTCATACCCTTATGTGCATTCTACTTGCGTCATGAAGGCGTTTAGTGTTGACTTAATGCATTTCTCACTTTTCTCCTTAGACTATGAGTTTTTATCCCACTATGAGTTTTACCATGGTGAGGGTTTGTGAGTTTTACTACCTATGCATCCGTTTATTGTTGATACTCGCATTTGCTCATTTTACATTTCTCAATTTCATCAACTGCTTCTACTTTTCTTGATGATCTGATGTGGCATCCACTTTTGTATTTACACACTCAATGGAGAGTGTTGTGAATATACTTATATGATATGATTGCGTTAATGTGTAGCAAATTCAATATAGAATCCTATGAAATCTAGGGAATCTTTCATTCTACAAGTTATACTACTTGGATAACAAGTTTTTCTCTTCCTATTACTTACCATAGAAAGCACAAGCGTACCTTTACCTAGTATAAGAAAATGAATTTTTTTTTCTTTTTTGACCAAACAATGAGTGCAAACTTTGTCTAAACTACTAACAAGGGAAATTTTGTTTAAGCCCATCTAACCTCTTTTTACACTCAACTTAAATTTTAAATGTTGATTGTCTATTTTATCCTATTGCATAATTACTATTAAGTACAAAATGAAATTAATAATAAAAGTCAAATTTATCAATAGACCCACATACTATAATTAAACCCTAGCAATCTAGCATCACCCTTTATTTAATTCTATGTTCATTCCAATTAAAACCCTAATAGCTCTGATAGAGAAAAACAAGCTTTTCTATTGATGGATGACGATTTTGAAGTTTTTAATCCTCCAACTAAGGTATGACTTGATTTTTGGGTATTTTGTTTGTTTGCTTTTTCTTTAGATTAATTCCATACTTTTTATATTATATTGTATTTGTTTTTCTCTGCCGTCTGTATGCGCCCCAAAACACCAGTGCAAGGACTTTTGATTAGTACTGCAAAGACATAAAACTTGATTCTTGATGCAAATAAAGATTGCTCAACCTTAACCACTGAACTAGCAGGTGGCATGTCTTGCACCTTTTTTTATTCAAAATAACTCCAATTTGTTTATTTGTTTATTAATATAGCAGCAAAACACCCAACCTATGTCACTTTCAAAGTTTCTTAAAAAGTAGATAAAAATGCTCGATTTAAAAAGAGATTGAACTGGAGCTTGCATAACATTCTCTTGGCAAATTCAAGTCTATGGACTGATCTCTTGGATCCCAAGTCCATAGATGGGTTGTGGTTGCCAAAAGAAAAAAAGCAGCCATGGAAATGCTAGTCCTTACGGCATATGCAACTATAGAGGGGCAAAAGACGCACTTGAAAAAAAAAAAACATCAATTAGAAAATGATTTTATAAGAGAGAGGTAAAATAGTTTACATTTGAATTGAGTTTTAGAGGGAGTTTAGGTAAAAATTTAGGTTTAAAAATTCTATTTAATAACAAGATGGTGAAGAAGTCAGTTAAATGTAAAAAAAAATGGATCAAAATTTCTTACGTTCAAACGTTTTTGATTTAGCAAAAACTAAAAAGAAGAGCAAAAGGAACAGAGGCAGGGAGCCACGCCCACTATTGAGAAAACAATCTCTCTTCTCCTCTAGATCTCCTCTTCTCTCTCCCTCCCATCGTCTCTGCTCTGTCTCGCACACATTTCGAAGCCCGTCATCACAATCTCGTCGAAGCCAATCTCACCCGCAAATGGGTACCTTCTCATTCCTCTGATCCATCTGATTTATATACCTTAATCATAATTATAACCAGACGTTTATTTTTTCATTTGTTTAATTTTCCGTTTTTCATTAATTAATTGCGATTTAGCACCTGATTGCCATCAATTTCAGACGTTTACTGATTATGATACCTGGAGCGGTCATGGGTATTTAGCATTTTCTGCATTGGGTTTCAGTTTTTGTGTTTACTTGTTCATGTTTTTATAATTTAATTGAGTCCTGATTTTGCCTCAGTTGGATGCAAATTTTGGGGTTTTGAAATGGTACATTGAGGGGAAATGATTGATCGTAAAATCCCATTTCTTTTTTCTGTTAGTCAGAAAGTGTAGGAAAATATAACAAAATCTTCTCTCATTTATTTATCGAGTTTAGCTTGAGACGCCAGAAATGTAATTCGATGGTCTTCTGTGGGTTATGGGATTCTTTTTGGCTTAGTTGAGGTGAGCTAGAAAAATTTGTAACACAAATGTAATTGATTTAACTTTGTCTTCAGCAATGTAATATCGGGGTATGGTTAATTAGCATGATACTTGCAGATCAGTGTCGAAATTTTACCTTTTCTAAATTCAAGACTACAAAAATTATGTTTTTGTTGTGATACATGCAAAAGGCATGCAGAAATATATACAATTGGATGAAATTTTAAGAGCAGTGAGAAAATGGTAGCTATTTTGATTGCTTTTACACTGTGTCTTTGCAGATTTTGGTTTTTGGTAAATGCTTTCGATGATATTTGAATCAGCAAACCTAATGTGTTGGTCGGCAGATTAATTTTTTGATCAGTTTCTTTAGGATGTTTTGTAGCTTTGAAATCCGTGGATTTTGTTTCTTATCTTAACATTTGAGCACACTCTCATCCAGCAAAAAGTGAGGAGTGCTGTTCTACTCAGCTTATCGACGGGGATGGTACATTCAATGTCAGCGGAATTGACCGGTTTATCAAGGAGGCAAAATTGCCTGAATGCGGGCTTTCTTATGCGGTTGTCTCCATTATGGGCCCACAAAGTAGTGGTATGCATTCTTATCGTTTCAAGCATAGCATAAAAGTCTTCATTTTTCCCTGGTTACTTTATTGATGGTTTACATATGATGAAGTGTATTTTATTAAAGGATAAATTAGGTTCCCATCCCTCAGTTTTTCTTTCTCATTAATCGAAACCTTTTTCCTTTTTCATTTTTGATCAACGTCCTGTGCCTTTTCTCCATGTTATTATTTGAATATTAAATTATTTACAAGTCATTATATGTCAATTTTAAAAATGAAAAACTTATTAATCATTTTCAAATAAATCCCAGTGCTAGCCAGCTGGCCACCGCTCCGATTAGTCTCTAGGTGTTTGAAAATTAAGAAAGTGCACCTAGACCTGCTTAGGCGTCCGCCGTGCCTGCTTAGGCGCCCGCCTAGCCCATCTAGACCGCCTAGGTCGCTACTCTCACTTAGACAGAAAATCGTGAGGTAGGAGGTGGAGGAGAGGAAAGAGTTGGGGACGGCGAGGAGGGTGAGTGAGGAGTGGGGGAGGAGGTTGGAGGAGATGGAGGAGTTGAGGACGGAGGCGAAGGAGGAGAGGTCGGGGAAGGGGGAGAGGAGGGTGGAGATGTTGAGGGCGTGGATGGAGGAGGACGAGGAGAGGAGGAGGAGGAAATAGAGGAGGGCTGTAGGGGTACAGTGGGAAATGTATTGGCCGTTGTGGTTTGGATTGGGTAGGGGTGGTTGTTTGGCTCTCTCTCTCTCTTGTTGAGAGAGTGTTCATTTTGCATTTTATTTTGTCAATAAAATATAAGAGACTTGTTAAATACTTGGATGAACATGTATTATATGTTTGTTCCCCATGTTTTCAATATGTTCTAATACTTTATAATCTATATGTCATTTTATTTTGCAATTGATGTATCACGATCCAATTATGTGTTTTTTTTTTTTTAAAGTATAAAGAGGTACTTATTTACACAATATATAATAAATTTACTTGATCTGCCTAGTTTGCCTAGGCGCTAGACCCCAGCTCACCGCTCGACTAGCGCCTAACGTCTTCTAGCTTTTTAGTATTTTTTATATATTTATAATTTGTATCATTTTTTTAATTTATACCAATATTCTTTTTAGTTGTAATTTGTACCCATAATTTTGAATTTTAATAAGTACCTATATGTTTAATTTAATTTGTACACATATTGTTTTGTGAATGTACCCATAATTATATGTATTTATGTTTTAAAATATATCAATAGTTATTTCTTATGCTATGTTAATATTATGTGGGTATGGATCAAAAAAAATAAAAAAATTATGTGGGTACCTTATTTTTATGGTAGAATTATTGTTCATTTCTAAGTATTTGTTATATTGTAAGTTTGTTTAAATTTCATAATTTGTAGGATATTGAATGCATAAATGCATGAGTTAAATCCCTTAAATGATGCTAGCGACCTGGATCAAACTATTTAAACAAATAAGGTTTCATCTAACAATCAGGTTGACTAGGGACCGGAACCAAGGTTTAGTCACAGGAATATGTTAAGGTTTCCCTTAATTTTTTTTTTTCTTTTTTTTTTTTCTACTAATGGTCTGGCCAGGGAAGAGCACATTATTAAATCATTTATTTGCTACCAACTTTCGCGAGATGGATGCTTTTAGAGGAAGGCAAGTTCTCATGATGCTCAATCTGAAATAAATTAGTTATATTTTGTTTAATGGACCAGTAATATGATTGGCACATGTTTTTTTTTTTTTTCCAGGTCACAAACAACTAAAGGTATTTGGGCTGCAAAATGCGCTGGCATTGAGCCTTGCACTCTTGTAATGGATTTAGAGGGTACTGATGGAAGAGAACGAGGAGAGGTGGACACCCCACTATAGTTTTCTTTAAATTTTGATTTATGGTTGTACTTAGATTTTATCATCATTACCAGTTCCCTGTTTATATTCCTCCACGCCCTTGTGCTTGGATTCTCAAAAGTTCTTAGTCTTTATTAACTATTCCATCCAACTTTTACCAGAATGCATTATTCTGTCAAAATTCTTTTTCAAGGTTCAAGTATTTTGAAATGGAATCTTAGAGTACAGGTGGAGAAGAAATGACATAACTGTTTGATTATTATTAATCGCTTTTCTTTTAAAGGATGATACTGCGTTCGAGAAGCAGAGTGCCCTCTTTGCTCTTGCTGTTTCAGATATAGTGCTCATAAACATGTGAGCTTTCTCCCTTTTGAAATATGTATTTATTCTCTGCACTTTTCTTTTAACTATTATATTGTTTGGGATTTCATTTTTCATAGTCTGTGAGTTAATCTCTGAAGCAATTTTTATCAACCAGGTGGTGCCATGATATTGGCCGTGAGCAAGCTGCAAACAAGCCTCTCCTGAAGACTGTGTTCCAAGTATTTTTATACCTAGCTTTCGTGTTTAAGCAATTAGTATAAGTTTCATAAGATTGATTTTTTAAACTTTATGCTTCACAGGTGATGATGCGATTATTTAGTCCACGTAAAACAACTCTGATGTTTGTCATCCGTGATAAAACAAGGGTTAGTTCTTTTCTTTTAGCGTTCTATGTCGTAGCTTGAGATAAGGCCAATTTTACTTTGCATTTATTATTCATTTTTTAGTTTATGTTACATCGCTTTGTTTCTTCGCAAGGCTTTTCAAATCTGGCTTGAGTTTTTGATAGTATCCTCGTCTCTTTTTAGACACCATTGGAAAATTTAGAACCTGTTCTTAGAGAAGACATTCAGAAGGTAAGTGATTTGTTTCCTTGTTATTTTCTGACTTATGTTGAAGTTTATTTTCAACCTTCTCGATCCTTTGCTGCAGATATGGGACTCTGTTCCTAAGCCTGAAGCCCACAGGGAAACTCCACTAAGTGAATTTTTTAATGTAAGATGTCAATACTTTTCTGACATATGAGCATAGAGATGTGCTTATTTTTGTGGCGTAAACTGTTAAAGAATGGCAGCAATTTGATGTCACTGTGGTGAAAACTATCAACCATGTTTTCGACATATTTTGATGATTGAATGGTTAGGTTGAGGTTGTTGCTCTTTCAAGTTATGAAGAAAAAGAAGAGCAATTTAAGGAGCAGGTATATATGCATATGTGTGTCTGTTGACCTCATAGAATTCTTTTTGGTCTTGTACAACAGGTCAAATTAAAAAAATTAATATTTGCTTCTTTGTTCTTGGTGTACAAAGAACTTTAGCTTTTCTCTAGATACATTTATCTAACATTTTTGTTTTCGTTCTTTGGTAACCTATGTTTATAAATTAAGGTTACTAGCTTGAGACAGAGATTTTATCATTCTATTGCACCCGGTGGTCTTGCTGGAGACCGACGGGGGGTAGTTCCTGCTTCAGGGTTTTCGTTTAGTGCACAACAGATATGGAAAGTCATCAAAGAAAACAAAGATCTTGATCTTCCAGCCCACAAGGTAACACTGCGAATATATTTTCACTTATGACATTCATGTCATATGCATGCTGTTTTTATTTAGTCATCTTTTGTTCATTCACTGTAGGTCATGGTGGCTACTGTACGTTGTGAAGAAATTGCAAATGAGAAGTATGCTGCTTTTGCAGGAAATGAGGTACCTATCTTTCACAGTACCACATTTTTCTTCTTCTTAAAGTTGATGTTGTGATTTTTGTGGCCCTTGAACTCCTTAATTATCACAGGAGTGGAATGAGTTGAATGAGGCTGTTCAGTCTGGTCCTATTTCTGGCTTTGGGAAGAAGCTCAATTCAATCCTTGACACTTGTCTTTCAGAGTAAGTATCTTCATCTGTTTCTCTCAGCATTATAGCTTTAGGATACAATTTGATCTAATGAGAGAGAAGTTCTTTAACTGTTTTGTGAGTATCCTCTTAATTAGGTAGTATGCACTTTCAGTGAACATCTAGAATTTACTTTGATGGTCATGTTAGGTTTGGTGTGACATCCCACATCGCCCAGGGGTGATCCTTAAATTTATATTCCCATCCCTACCTAGCACGAGGCCTTTTGGGAGCTCACTGGCTTCGGGTTCCGTAGGAACTCCGAAGTTAAGCGAGTAGCGCGCAAGAGCATTCCCAGGATGGGTGACCCATCGGGAAGTTCTCGTGTGAGTTCCCAGAAACAAAACCGTGAGGGCATGGTCGGGGCCCAAAGCGGACAATATCGTGCTACGGTGGTGGAGCGGGCCCGGGAAGTGGTGCGCCCCGGGCCGGGATGTGACATTTGGAGTAGACACTTGCATCCAGGTTCTAGAATTCATGATGCATAAGACTCTTAAGTGAGCCTCACTTAATTGAACTAGAAGATCTAGTTTACTGGTTACAAGAAGAAGGCTTGTTGGTATGCGATAGGATTTTTACCAATTGCAAAAGTAGGGATAAAAATATTTAAAAATACTTGCAAGAGAACAAGGGTTGTAGTATAAATGGCTCAAACAAGTTCGTTCTCCACAAGGATTGATATGAATAACTTGTATTTAAAACCAATACTTAATTAATCATTTAAAACAAGTTTTGAAAAAGTTTTGGAATTGTGAATTAAAATAAAAAGACATAAAATAATTAAAATTGATTTTAATGAAAACTTGGCAACAAAGAGAAAATAAAATAGTTTTGGAAAAATCAAATGCAAAAAGCCCTAGGGTTTAGCCGTCGCCAATAACAATCCTATGTAGTTTTACCAATTACTTATGAATTACACATGCAACTTTGAAGGTTAGGTTTTCCTTATCATATTCTCGTGATATTCAAGTAAGAACGTATATCTAACATGCAATATGTCTAATCAAATGTAAACATGCAAGACGCATTAAACTTTGTGAAAACCTTTTGAAAAACCATGCAACCATTAAGAGCGTGATATTCGCCTTAAGTGAATTACAATTATCAACCACAAGAAGCCCTACTCAATCCTCCGGTGATATTTTGACCAAATGCATCAAATTACTTATCTAAACATCCTAATGGTGGCCAGTCATCAAGACATATAGATAGTTTAAACACGATATGCATAAAGTCATAAGCAATTCAATAAAGCTACATATTCATGGTAAGGCTCGTGGTCTTGCCCTAGCAAAATGAATTATATTAAAAAAAAAAAAAGGATTATTAGAAGAGTGGATAGAAAACACCTTGAAAGAAGAATACAAATTGCCAAAGCTTAACGAAGTTCTCTAAAGTAGTGTGGATAGAACCCTAATACACAATACTCAATATTTATAGTGTTTTATTCCTTATTCTACCTAAACAAGGCTTTTCGACCGACCAAATAAAAGGTTTCCTAATCTGGAAATCTAAATAAATAAAAAATAAAAGGTTTCCTATTTAAAGTTAAATTCGGATTGTAGAAAGAATCAGACTTTTGACCGACCAAATCAACTCCGATTTGGTCCCAAAATGTCTTTTTAAAGCTTCAGACTAGACCTAGCATTTGTGTCGTGTTTCTTATGTTTGTATTGTTTTCGTATCATACCCAATAGTTTAACGAGTCGTGTCGTGTAACACTTGTTAAAATAAACGGGTAATATGACCAGACCCAAAATTGACCCGTTAATATTATCAGGTAATATGACTCGATCCGTTACCTGTTAAGAAAAATATATTTTAAATCAATAAATATTGAAAATGATAAACATAATTTGACCTAAAAAAATGCAAAACATAATACTAAATTAGTATATACATGCCACATTGTCACATAAATATTACTTCAAAACATTAAAAAAAAAAAAAAAAATTTGTCTTTCCAATTTACATACCCCAAAATAAGAGCCTAATGAAAAAAGTTAGTGCATACTACAAAATACAAATGTTCAAAGATATGCAAAATGAAGAGTTGTGTTTCAAGGTTGAGGAACGTTGCACGTTTTTGATAATAAAACCCTTCAATTTTCATCAATCATCAAGGGAAACAGTATTGAAACTTTGGCTTGATATATTGTCTTCAAGGGTTTTTCACTAAGGTTTTCCATATTCCATAAACTATAGATCTAAATTTAACCATTGATTGTCGTTTATATTTACGCTCCATTCTTCTCATCAAATTTTGTTTCTTTTTTTTTTTTGGATTTTCTTTTTGAAAACATGATCTCTTAGAGGATGCAGGAAGATGAACGGTTCGGATATTATGTTCAAAGTTTTTACCATTTGTGAAAATATAGCTCGAAGTTTATAAGGTCTTTAGAAACTATATAACATAAACTCATATTTTAGTTAACTGTAAATATTGGAATGTCATATCAATGGTCTGAACCGTTCATTTTTCTACATCTGCTAAAAGTTCACTTTTCAAAAAAGAAAATCTAAAAAATGAAATTCGATGAGTAGAATGAAGTGTAAACTACAATGGACGGTTAAATTTAAATTTAAGGTTTATGGATTATGGTGAGTAGAATAATGATACAATAATAATTAATAAACAATATATACATATGACATATTTGCTATATCTATTGTATTTTATAGTAAGTTTCGTAGTTAAAAAAATTAAAATCATCAAAAATAACTTTTTTCTTATCGTGTCGAAGCAGGTTACCTAAGTGTCACTCTCATGTAAACATGTTAAGCACCCGCTATTAACGGGTTCTTATCATGTAATCCGATTAGTTATTGTGTTGACTCGAAATCCGTTATTTTCGTGTCGTGTTAACGAGTCGTGTAAGAAATTGCCATGTCTACTTGAGATGTCCCAACAAATCTTCAGAAGGAACCTTCCTCAAAATATGCCATCTTGACTTTCAAAATACCCAAAAGTCCAAAAACGTCAATCTGGGAAAGTTGCGCACTAGGCCTTCTTTTCTTCACCACATGCAAACCCACTCCAATTGGAATTACTCCAAAGTTCATCTATTTCATCGCTTTATGTCCAAAGTAGATTCGCATGTCCTACTATTGAAATTTACAACAAAGTATCGAAATTCATCCAAAATATCCAATAAATTATAACTAAGAATAGGGTAAAGTAAATGGTTTGGTATCAACTCATCAGTATGGTAGCCTATCCAACACAACTGATATGTCAATTTGTATTCAGATTTTCATTAAATTTCTTGTCAGAAATATGCGAATGACATTCCTTCGCTTTAATTATACTGAGCAGTTTAAAGTTTCTGTTGCAGTCCACCTTTTGACTTGTGTGGCTGAATAGTTCTTTGTATTTAGTTGATTAATATGTTTATTTGTGCAATTTTAGGTATGATGCAGAGGCTACGTATTTTGATGAAGGTGTTAGAACTGGGAAGCGCAAGCAGCTTGAAGAAAAATTGCTGCAAGTAATAATCCCGATATATATATAAATTGAGTTTCAATTCCATCTTACTCATGTCTTCGCTTAGTCACTTTTTATGTTTTTTTTTCCTTCTCTTATTTTTTTCTGTTAGCTTGTACAACCTGCGTTCCAAGCTTTGCTGGGACATATAAGATCTGGTACTCTGGATAAGTTCAAGGAAGCATTTGATAAGGCCTTGAGTGGTGGGGAGGGATTTTCAGCGGCTGCTCATAATTGCTCCGAGTCCTTTATGGCTCAGTTTGATGAAGGATGTTCAGGTGTGTTTTGGGAATTCCATTCCTTTAGCTAAATTTGGAAACTAAAAATAAAATAAAAAATTGAATTACAAAATAATAGAAGCCTTTAAATTGATGAAGTGAAGAATATGTGAACAATTTACAATTTGGAATGTACACTCCGAAAAACTGAATTACAAAATATGAGAAGCCTTTAATTTGATGAAGCGAAGAATGCACAAGTCATTTTTTAGAACACATTCAAGTACAAGTTGAGTGACCTGTTGCTTCCTGCTGAGTAAATGTGTTCTAAGGGCGAGACTTCAAAATAACAGATTTTGGATTTGGCTCCACAGATTTGAGTTTTACATGCTTCTAATGTACAATGTGGTATTCACACATTTTGTGCAGATGCTGTTATCACACTAGCAAACTGGGACACATCTAAAGTAAGGGATAAGCTTAAGCGTGATATAGAAGCCCATATTGCTTCAGTTCATGCTGCTAAGCTATCTGAACTTACTGCACTTTATGAGGTATAGTTGCATGTTTTGTCCATTGTTCCTTGTGAAATGATTGGGGCAACAGGTAGTTAAAAGCCCAAGCAAAATTCGACTGCAAAAGAAAATTAAAAGGGAAGTGGGTTCAAGCAATAACTTAGCTAGTTGGACTGGTTACATTGTGTCGGATATAGTTGCGAGAAGTTTTTCTCAATGATTTTCAATCCTGATATTCTTTATGATTGAATTGTCTAATGGACCTGGCTGATAATTGAACTATATTTTCAGGCAAAGTTGAAGGATGCATTGTCAGCACCAGCAGAAGCTCTTCTAGATGGAGCTAATAGTGAGACCTGGCCCTCAATAAGAAAACTTTTCCGTCGTGAGACAGAATCAGCTGTCTCTGGGCTCTCTAGTGCACTTTCCGGTTTTGATATGGATGAACAAGCTAAGGGCCAAATACTTGCAAATCTAGAGGCATATGCAAGAGGTGTGGTAGAAGCGAAAACAAAGGAAGAGGCTGGAAGGGTTTTGATTCGTATGAAGGACAGGTAGGAAATCCTTTCAATGGTCGCATTCAGTTGTCTAATTATTTCATATTTTATAATATGGAAATTAAGATTGGATTTGCCCACAGGATTGCAACACTACTTAGCCATGGTTCTGAGACATTCAGTGTCAAAATGTTTTCAAGAGTTTATTTTGTGGAAATTAAGTTTGGATTTGTCCACAGGTTTGCAACATTACTTAGTCATGGTTCTGGTGGTTTAAAATTTCCTACAGGTTTACGACATTATTTAGCCATGATTCTGATTCAATGCCACGTGTGTGGACTGGGAAGGAAGATATTAGAGCAATTACCAAAACCGCTCGTTCTGCTGTATGTCATAATTTCTGTTGTATTATCTATAGTTTGTGTTTCAATTTTCGCTAAAGCTTCCTTAACTATATATTCAATTTTGCAGTCTTTAAAATTGCTTTCTGTTATGGCCGCAATCCGTTTGGATGACGATGACGTTGATAATATTGAGAATACTTTGTCCCTTGCCTTGGTGGATTCCACAAATGCTGCTGTTAAAGATAGGAGTATCACAGCAGCTGACCCACTGGCTTCAAGCACTTGGCAAGAGGTGGCTTTCTTTTTTTCATTTCTTGCATGTGAATTTATAATCTGCGTTGCAGTGATCCCATCTATTAGAAAGCCATGTTAGCTTAGGTATTTCAAGCCTTGAAAAAACTGGTCCCTTTTGGTCTTTTAGCGTCAAAGCTGAGTATTTTTCCAGAAGGCCATGCGGACTTGCGCCTTTCTGTGAAATCAGAGACACACTCAGACTTAAGTATGCTTATTTGATAAATAAGTTCATAAGTTACTCTGGCAATGTATTCTCTTGTTTGCTTGTTCTGTGGTACTGCTGGTAGCCTTTAGTTTTGCCTGTAAGCACCAAGTAGCTTTAGTGACTTTTCCCCCTTCTATGCAGATTTCAGCATCAAAAACATTGATCACACCTGTCCAGTGCAAATCTTTGTGGAGGCAATTCAAAGCAGAGACCGAGTACAGTGTTTCTCAGGCTATTTCTGCACAGGTATGATAGACTACCTGTAATGCTGGCTATTATTTCTCTTTTTCCTTTTTCTATGATTTCTTATTTTTCTTAATGGAAACCATAAACTGTTTTGTCTTCTATAAAGCATTATTTAGTGGCCTGTTATTGTTTTAGTGTGTTTTAGCTTTGTAGGTTAGATTTAGATTTAGATGGTACCATTCATTACATTTATACCTGTATTGATCTAATGCCTTACTAGATTTTGTTATGTTTTTTAGAGTTTCAGACAGAATTTTCTTAATTAAATTACTCAGTAAGCTTGATATTACATCTTTTTGTTTTTGTTGGTAAATAACAAAATTAAAGAACAGTTCTTAGGAGTTAAAGAGTTAAAAACAAATCATTAAAGAGGCTTCTTGGCTTATATTTTGTAGTTGAGTCGTGCAGTGTTGCTATTGCCTTGCATAAATGATTACTGTTTCTCAGCACATATCAGATTCAAAATGTCACCACGGTTGAGATGAATACATTGACCAATTCACGTGGTATAAATATTTTTATCAATTGCTCTTTAATGGTTAGTATTTCTCTGCGTTTAACTTACTGATAATCACACCTAGTCCATTCCTATGCTATTTTACTTTTCAGGAAGCTAACAAGCGTAATAACAACTGGCTGCCACCTCCATGGGCAATTGTTGCCTTGATAATCCTGGGATTCAATGAATTTATGACACTTTTAAGGTACATGCTTCCCTTTAGTGGAGGTAGATGACGATGCTGGTGTTCTACCTTTTTATCCATTACCACTATTCTCACAAATTCATATACCTTCATGGCAGAAATCCTTTGTATCTGTGCGTCATCTTTGTGGGATTTTTACTCGTTAAAGCCCTATGGGTGCAGCTAGACATTGCGGGTGAATTCCGTAATGGTGCTGTGAGTATCAAATTTTATTTTAAGTTTATCTCTCCTCCCTCATCCCTTGCCAATCTATTTAAGATAGGACTGGTCATATAATACCAATAACCACAATATCTTATTGCAAAAGGTGATTTAGAAGTTGACCTCTAACTGTGATACTGTGCCTACAGCTTCCCGGGCTTCTATGCTTGTCGACCAAGTTGGTTCCAACTATCATGAACATGATGAAAAGACTAGCAGAAGAAGGGGCAAAGCCTGCAGCTAATGATCCTCCGAGGAACCCTGCACTAGCATCAACAGGCTATAGGAATGAAGGGAGTTCTAGCAGTGAAATGTCATCGGAAGTGACAGAATCTGAATACTCCAGCCCCTCAAAACATAACTAGTTTAAACAATGCGATCGAAGACCAGTTTCCTGTTTGAAGATTCTGGTGTTCCACGTACTTAATGTACGGGTGTTAGTCAGTGGTAATAGTTTTGTAGGCATCATTTTTGAGCGAGATCCGCATACAAGAGAGGGAAAAAAAGGAGGGGGGGGGGGTGGGTTGGTGTTGTGACTTTGTGAGGGAGCCCCATCAAATAGTAATAGGTGGGTTTTTGTTTTGTTGTTTCGTGTTGTTGGAGAAGCTACTAAAGTTCCTCCTTTCAGTGATCGATATTGATAATGATGCTGTGCATTGATTAATTCCTACGGTGATCGTCAGTTTTGTATTGCTAAGTTGTAACCATGCTTGGTCTTGGGAGTTATCTGAATATTGTCAAATCAATTATCCACTAGTTGATTTTCCTTTTTGTATTTTTGTTAATATGTAAATTGTTCTCAAGGAGTAAAGTTTGCATATTATTTAGGGACATTGTAAAGAGTGATTCTTTTTCTTAATCTTAGGATTGAAATAGGACAAACGAAATATGCACAGAGCATGCATGTGCAATGCACAACAATGGGACATAAGTATGATTATTTCTACACCTTGAAATAACCTAATTGCCCATGTATATAAATGGATTAATTTGTCAAACCGGTTAGCATTTGCACCTTTGTGCGAAAGTCTCGGTGCCCAACCCTTGGCTTCAAGAACCCTAACCTTAAACGGCGTGGTCCTTTTGCCCCTTATTTTTTGACTGACGCTAACTTTTGAATCCATACTATGTAATTCGCGGCCTAGGCGATTGTGTTATCCATCCTTTTAAAAAATTTCAATGGCAAAATAAAAAAAGAGGTATAGTTTGAAATGAAATTTCATTATTTCAACCTAGGTGTTTTTAAAGTTGGGAATTTTAGGTGCAGTTTAGTGTTTTGTATTGTTAAGTTGTTCAATATTAATTTGTGGTGTGCATGTGGTTTAGAGGTTGCACCTTTGTTCGAAAGTCTTTGGTGCCCAACCCTTAGCTTGAAGAACCCTAACCCTAAACGGCGTGGCCCTTTTGCACACTATTTTTTGATCGACGCTAACTTTTGAATCCGTTCTATGTATTTCGCAGCATAGCGATTGTGTTATCCATCCTTTCAAAAAATTTCAAAGGCAAAATAAAAAAAGAGGTACAGTTTGAAATGAAATTTCATTATTTCAACCCAAGTTTCTTAAAGTTGGGAATTTTGGGTGCAGTTTAGTGTTTTGTATTGTTAAGTTTTTCCATATTAATTTGAGGTGTGCATGTGGTGTCACATCCCCGCCCAGGCCCCCACCACAACCCAGGGGCCGCTCCACCACTGTAGCACGATATTGTCCGCTTTAGGCCACGACCACGCCCTCACGGTTTTGTTTTTGGGAACTCATATGAGAACTTCCCGATGGGTCACCTATCTTGGGAATGCTTTCGCGCGCTACTTGCTTAACTTCAGAGTTCCCATGGAACCCTGAAGCCAGTGAGCTCCCAAAAGGCGTAGGGATGAGAATATACATATAAGGATCACACCTCTGGACGATGTGGGATGTCACAGTCCACCCCCCTTAGGGGCCCGACGTTCTCGTTGGCACACACGCTACTAGGTTAGGCTCTGATACCAAATTGTCGCATCCCAGCCCAGGGGGATCATTTTCTGGGCTCGCTCCACCACCGTAGAACGATATTGTCCGCTTTGGGTCCCAACCATGCCCTCACGATTTTGTTTTTGGGAACTCACAAGCAACTTCCCAGTGGGTCACCCATCATGGGATTGCTCTAGCCCCCTTCTCGCTTAACTTCGGAGTTCTTACGGAACCCGAAGCCAGTGAGCTCCCAAAAGGCCTCATGCTAGGTAGGGATGGGAATATACATATAAGGATCACACCCCTGGGCGATGTGGGATGTCACATGTGGTTTAGAGGTTGCTGGAAATTAATTGATTCAAATTTGTTCATCAATTCATGCATACTACATGCATAATCCATGCATGCCTATATTTGGGCACACTTGAATTTGGTTCATGAATTGGTTGAATTTGTGCATACTGTACATATATTGATGCGAAAATTAACTTAACACACAAATTAACCCTCTTTTGACAATTGTAGTATATAGGTAAGTATGGATCGTTGATGTGAGAATTACTTGACACTCAAATTAAACCCTCGTTTGACAATTGTAGTAGAATGGATAAGTGAGGGATCGTTCTAGACTGGGGATTAGGAGGGTGATAGGAGCATATTTAGGCGACTTACTTAGCTTGTTTTCGTGCATCTATGTTGGTAATTCATAGTTATTTTAGTCTTTTATGCTTCTTTTGTGTGTTTTCAGGTTCTAAGGGCTTAGGGAGCAAGAAAGTGCATTTTGAGGCTATTTGGGGCACTTTTGGGCATGAATTGGATAGCTTAATCATGGAGCAAAGAGGATGGACGAAATTGAAGCCTTGTATGCTCTTTGGGGACATCAAACAAAGGGCCTAGCCCAATCAAACAAATCCTTTGAGCCTTGGAAAACCTCTAGCCCAATCAAACATATTATGCCATACAAACCAACCTATTTTAGGCCCATTCTATGTACTTAAACCCTAACCCTTTAAACTAGTCCATTTATCACTTATCATTTCCATTCACTTATCACTCACCACATATCATTCATTTATCACTTATCATACTCATAATCATCTACACATTTCAAACATATGCATTTCATCTCACATGCACACCCACCTCTTTCCAAACTAATTCACATGTATACCTATTCTTTAAATCAACACATGCATTCACACACATGCACATCATTCACTCACATTTCCACCATTCATTCTTTATTCCACAAACAAGTCACATGCATTTCCACCTTCCTACTTCATCATTTCACCACATTCTCCCTCTTTAACTCATTTCATTATTCATTCACTTTGCATTCATTCAATTCCACCCCACATGCACCCTTTATTCTTCATCATTGCAACCATGGCACATTTACACCAACAAAACAACTCCCATGCCATGGCCTACTCATATTCCCATTTCCTTTCCAACATCTCACATGCATTTCCACCTTCCTACTTCATCATTTCACCACATTCTCCCTCTTTAATTCCACATGCATTCACTTCATCATTACACCACCACTCATTCTTTAATTCCACATGCAATTCTTCATCATTCCTTCACACAAATGCTTAAACAAACATCCATATGTTCCCTCCACTCCTCCTATAAATACCCTTGCATTCCCATTCAATCATATCATCTCATTCACAACACAACACACCACAAACACTTCCTTAGCCTTGAGTTTCTCTCCCTTAGAATCCAAAAACCATCTTCCATTTCCACCACTCCTCATCCATTTCCATAATTTCCCAACACTTCTATCCCCCCAACCAACTATCCCTTAGTCCTTGTGCCACAATAAAGAGGAAGATAAGAGGGCCTAAACGTTCATACAATTCAAGATTGAGTTGTTGGAATGTTTAGGCGTTTCTTTGATTTCAACGTTTAATTTCAATTCTCTTTGTTTTGTAAGTATGAGGAACTAAACCCCCCTTAGCTAGGGGGTGATTCAAAATATATGTTTATGCTTGCATTATGATTTGAGTACTTCTAATTACGTTTCATAAGTTGTGAATTCAATTTGTTTAACTATTTGATTGATAACCTATTTATGTATGTTTATTGAGAGTCGACGCTTAATTTTCATGCATGAATTTGACGCTAGAATATAAGTGAGTTTCACGTAATAGTTATGAACTTATATTCACAAGTAGTGGAGGTTGCTTATAAACAATCGCGTTAAACAAATTCTTGGCATAAGTTTCATGCAATCATAGTAACGAATGCCTCGTCAACACTTATAGTTTTCATGATGCTTAATGATTCTTGCTTGTATCTCTATTATGCAATTCATGTAGGGAACTTGTGAGGAATGCTTTGGGTTGTCGTATGCAATCATCCAATTCATTAACTTAAGGAAAACTTGACGGTTAATTTAAGCGGACCTAATTAACCCGGGGCGTTGAGAATTCATGGTTTATTGAAATGCAATTAGAAATCTTTTTATTATGCAAGTGTAACATGTGTGGAGATAAACCCCTTAGCTAGCCATCCCATCCATTCATTTCCGTCACATTCATTTTTATAATTTGTTTTTATTTCCAAGTTTCCATTTTACTTTAAATTCGTCCAAATCCAATCCCCCTTTATTTTGTTTAAGTTTTAGTCTTAATCTTTCTTACTTTTAAGTTTTGCATTTTTCGAGTTTAGTATAGTGTTTTAAACTTGTTTTTACGTTTTTGAAGTCAAATCCAAGTGGTTAACAATCCCTCCTAATCCCCGGTCCAGAACGATCCCTACTTATACTTATACTACAATTGTCAAAAAGAGGGTTTAATTTGTGCGCGTATAATTCTCGCATCAAATTTTGGCGCCGTTGCCGGGGATTAGCAACTTTGCTAATCTCTTGGATTGTTTTATTTTCGTTTGTGTGTATATATTTTTAGTTTTATTTTGTTGATTTTAGAAGCAAGACATGGCACTTGATAGTGCTTCTCTTTTGTCACAGCTTATGGAAGAGTACCAAACGCAAAGAGTTGGTACATTTGATCATAATCAATCAAGGAACGACGTGTTTTCCAATACTTACAATTCGGATTGGAGTGATCATTCAAACTCTATATGGTGGGAACCTCAACATATTCAACAAGAAGGATATTGGCAGCCTTATGAGGAGTTCTATTCAACGTCTATGCATCCACCACAACCTCATATTCAATATGCCCAACCAAACTCAAGTTCGTCAATAGATTATAATCAAAAGCTTAATGAATTACTTTGTTTGGTGCAGGGCTCACAAAACCAAGTCGAGGAGGCTCAACAAAGAGAATATTGGCAACCATATGATGAGTTTTATACGACACCTATGCAGCCACCACAACCTGCCCAAAGCAATGTAAGTAATTCAAGTGATAATGATACGATTTTTGAATTACTTACTACTTTGACGCAGGAAGTCCAAACTCAAAACAAGAACGAACAAAATCAAGACAAGAAGTTGGGTAAATTGGAGGAGCAAATTGGGCAGATTATGGAGTTCATGAAACAAATTCAAGAGCAAGAAGTGGATGAGGAGCTGCTAATTGAGGAAGAGGAATACACCCAACCCACGGCAAGAGTGGAAACACCTTTGCCGGAGGCACCTATTGCTCCCACGCCATCTAATTCAAGTAAGGTTGTTCCAAATTTAATTAGTTCTAACCCCATTCCACTGAATGTCCCTATTCCTTGCAGGATCATGCAATCCAAGGAAGAAGAGGGTGAGAAATGCATCTTCGAATCCTTTCCAAAGAATCAAGAGCAAGATGTGACTGGGGAATATCTAGAATTCATCAACGACGATATACTTGAGGCAAACAACCCCAAAGAAGTTGAATTTTATGACACAAGACAAGGACCAATTCTCACATGCAATCTGGCCAAGTCCAATATCCCTGAAACTTTAAAGGGAGTGGTATTTATTCTTGAGTTTATGTCAGAGCACACAGGTAAGCCGCCTCCCCGAATTTCAATTTTCTTTTATATTGATATGTTGTTAATGATCCAGGCACCCACTCTAGAATTTAAACCATTACCGGATCATCTCAAGTATCACCCGCCATTCAGAGATAAATTCCATGTCATGGGTCCTAAATGAGCCTAAGAAGGTTTCGTCCGGCTGCAAGACGTAAAAGAAAGCGCTACTTGGGAGGCAACCCAATACAGTAAATAAAACTTTTGCTTGTTCATTGATTTTTTCGATAAATTACAATTGTATCTAAACATGGCAGAAAGATGGAGCCTTTACAAAGGTTGTGTACGTGAGGCCCCACTACGTGGCAACACTCTCGGAGCAGGAGGCATCGGAGCAGGAGGCATAGGAGCGGGAGGCACCGAAGATAGATCATTCAAAGCCCCAAACCTTGGTGGAACGCTGGATGACCCAGGAAAGAGGTGCCTCTGGAAGAAAGCTGCAAACCGTTGACGGTCATCAAGCTCATCAAGCTTCCTCTTCATGCCTGTTGAATAATTGTTGGCAAGCACGTGCAAACTTCGGTTCTCGTACTTAAGCTGTTTGATCTCCTGCTTAAGACTCTCCACCTCCGCCATCAAGGATTCAACCTGACGGGAGCGAGCAAGAAGGCGTTGGCCCATGTTGGACACAGAGCCAGCGCACTGAACACTCAGAGCCAGGGATTCTTGAACGGCCAACTCATCGGACCGTCCGGAAAGCAGCTGACTGTCTTTGGGAGTGATGATAGAAGCATATTTATGCGCCTTAGTTAGCTAGTTCTTATGCATTTTTGTTATGTTTTCTTCCTTAAAATAGTCTTTTAAGCTACTTTCATGTGTTTTCAGGTTTAAAGGACATATTACATGAAATGATGCAATTTGGAGCTTTTGGAGCAAAACTGAGCTGGAATGTGGTGTATGTAAATGGAGCACGAGGAATGAACGTGGTTGAAGGTCAAAGGAGTTCAAGAAATGAAGAAATGAAAGTGAAGAGCAAAGAAGTCGGAATTGGCAACCAAAGTTTCTAAAGTTGGAAGTTTCTATTCTTGGAGGTTTCCATTGTTGTGAGTTTCTATTCTTGGCTTTGGGCTTTTAGATGACCTAAACCCTAACTCTTTGTGGACCCTAAGCCTATGCCACACCTAAACCATAACCTTAGCCCATTTTAGAGTCATTGCCGTGGGCTTTAGCCCAAGTCCTTTCCCTTGCCATGCAAGGGGGGCATTTTAGGCCCAAATCCATGCATTAAGCCCTTCACCCTAATTCTTCCTCCTAATCCATGCATCCACATTCACCTAAATAAATCCTAAATTATCATCCACTAAACCATCCATCCACCATAATTCCCACCATTCCATTCACACTTAAATGCCCATTATCCCATTTCTTTAGCTTTTTAATTCCACACCATCCCATTATCATCCACTAAACCATCCATCCACCATAATTCCCACCATCCACACCTTTTCCCTTCCACCAAATACCTTAAACAAACATCCATTAACACCCATTCTCTTCCTATAAATACCCATTCATTCCATTCACCAAATCATCTCATTTTCCATTGTAATACACAAACACTTCCCCTTCTCCATCTTCTCCATTTCCACTCCATTCCACACTTCCATCCCCCCAACCAACTTATCCTTAAACCTTGTGCTACAACAACGAGGAAGAGAAGAGTGCCTAAACGTTCATACAATTCAAGTTTTGAGTTGTTGGAATGTTTAGGTGTTTCTTTGATTTCAAAGTTTCATTTTAATTCTCTTTGTTTTGTACGTATAAGGAATGGAAGAGAAGAGTGCTTAAACGTTCATACAATTCAAGTTTTGAGTTGTTGGAATGTTTAGGTGTTTCTTTGATTTCAAAGTTATGAGGAACTAAACCCCTTTTAGCTAGGGGGTGATTCGAAACTATGTTTATATTTGCAATATGAATTGATTAACTTTCGTTGGAATTTCATAAGTTGTGGATTCAATTTGTTTAACCGTTTGATTGATAACTTATTTATGAATGTTTATTAAGAATGCACGCTTAATTTTCATGCATAAATATGACGCTAGAATATAAGTGATTTTCACCTAATCGTTATGAACTTATATTCACAAGTAGTGGAGGTTGCTTATAAACAATCGCGTTAAATGAATTCTTGGCACGAGTTTCATGCTCATCATAGTAACGAATGCCTCGTCAACACTTATAGTTTTCATAATACTTAATGATCTTTGATTGTATCTTTATTGTGCTGTTCACGTAAAGGACTTTTGGAGAATGTTGTGAATTGCGTTGCGCAAACCCATCCAATTCATTAACTTAAGGAAAACTTGACGGTTAATTTAAGCGGACCTAATTAATCCGGAGTGTTGAGTTTCATAATTTATCGAAAGACCAACTGAGAATCAATTTTGTATGCAAGTATAACATGTGTGGAGATGAACCCCTTGGCTATTCCATCATCCATATTTTCATCTCATTCATATTTACGTTTTGCCTTTAATTACAATTTGTCCATTTAATTTAATCTCGTCAAAACTCAATCCCCCTTTACTTTATTGTTCAATTTAGTTAGAAATCATTTTAGTTTGTGTTTTTAAAGTATTCTGAGTCTTTTGGTTTGTCTTAGTGTTTTAACGTTTAGTTTCACATTCTTTGAGTCTAGTTTAGTGTTTTATATTGTTTTTACGTTTTTGAAGTCAAAATCCAAGTGGTTAACAATCCCTCCTAATCCCCGGTCCAGAACGATCCCTACTTACATATTTACTACAATTGTCAAAAAGAGGGTTTAATTTGTGTGCGTATAAAACTCGCATCAAATTTTGGCGCCGTTGCCGGGGATTAGCAACTTTGCTAATCCCTTGGATTGTTTTATTTTCGTTTGTTTTTATTTTTCCAGATTCTTAAATTTGTTTTGTTTCTTGTTTTAGGTACTAGTTCATGACTCGGAGTTCTCATCCGATTCGTGAACATATCCTGGAGTGATTGGGTTCATCGTCCGGCTGTACGACGTTAAAGCAAGCGCTACTTGGGAGGCAACCCAATACAGTGAATAAAGCTTGTTTATTGATTTCCGAGTGATTGTAATTAAAATAAAAAAAAAAAAAAAAAAAAAAAAACTTGTTCATTTATTTTTGAGAAATTACAATTGTATCTAAACATGGCAGAAAGATGGAGCCTTCACAAGGGTTGTGTACGTGAGGCCCCACTACATGGCAATACTCTCGGAGCAGGAGGTCTCGGAGCAGAAGGTATCGGAGCAAGAGGAATCGGAGCGGAAGGCATCGGAGCAGGAGGCACCGAAGATAGATCATTCAAGGCCCCAAACCTTGGTGGAACGCTGGATGACCCAGGAAAGAGGTGCCTCTGGAAGAAAGCTGCAAACCGTTGACGGTCATCAAGCTCATCAAGCTTCCTCTTCATGCCTGTTGAATAATTGTTGGCAAGCACGTGCAAACTTCGGTTCTCGTACTTAAGCTGTTTGATCTCCTGCTTAAGACTCTCCACCTCCGCCATCAAGGATTCAACCTGACGGGAGCGAGCAAGAAGGCGTTGGCCCATGTTGGACACAGAGCCAGCGCACTGAACGCTAAGAGCCAGGGACTCTTGAACGGCCAACTCATCGGACCGTCCAGAAAGCAGCTGACTATTTTTGGGAGTGAGGAGGTTCCGAGCCACTATCGTAGCCGTTGTGGGATCCGTCATCACAGAGTCCTCATCTGTAAGAGGGCCATGGGAAGATAAGAAAGACGGGCACCATACCTTACCCTGACGAGACGCGACCGGATCACTGCTTAGACTCAAATCTAAGCAAAGGTTCGATGGGTTGGATGAGCTAGCCATTGTTCACGAAGTTAAAAGAGAAGGGGTGGACGGAGTAGATTTTCAAACGGGCCGGAGATGATTTCTGGGCAATTTTCAAGTGTGCATGCTAGAGGTGATCAATCACCTCTATTAAAGGAGAGGCGTTCACCAATTCAGAATGAAGAGACACCACTCTTCAAAAACCGAAATTTCCGGCGTAAAGATCGCCAGCTCGTCAGACGCAATCCCAGCTTTTCAGAAGATGCGTGGAAGGCTAGAATTCAGCTGCACACTTTAGCCGACAAATGTGGGAGACAAAGCCGAAAGCTCCCGGCTTTCCAGAAAGCGTGTGCATATTTGTCGAAAACTCCCGGCTTTGCAGAAAACGCGTGCCACTTGTCAAAAGATCTCAGACAGAGCCGCATCCGCGCTACTACGTGTCGTTCAGAAAGCGAAGGGCATCGTTCAGAAATCGAAGGGGCGACTGCTCAGAAATCGAAGAGGCAAACTCAAAGATCGAAGAGTCGTCACTATTTCAAAAAGCCGGATTTGCGGGATCAAAACGTTTGTCGACAACGGTAAAAGAACAGTACCACCACTTGCTATTGAATTCCTTATATATGTCGACCTTCATTTTTTGGCAAAGCAGAACTGAAGAAAATGCCCAACTCTTTCTCACCTCTGAGGGTGCACTCCCAGCAAAGCCTTTCAAAATACTCCATTCTTTCTTCTTCCCCAAAGATGATACCAGATGCCTGGAGTACAGATGATCCAGGAGGAAACAGCACCACAAATACATGTGCTGATTCATTCACCGCTTCTTCAAAAGCAAAGGTATCTCATATCATCAAGGGCAAAAGCAAAGGTATCTCATATCATGCTCTTTCCCTGTCTTTTCCTTTGTCCTTGATATTACTTGCATGGCAAAGTGAAAGAAGCAATCAGCCGGCACTTGGAGTCTATCTGGACTCTATTCCCTGGTTGCTTACCTAGCTTTGCTGAGCTATCCTCTAACCCTCTTCAATACGAATTGGAGAGATTGAACAAAGAAACAGATAAAAGGAGGAAGCTCAGATCTTCGGGGGAGACCAAAGGAAGCCTGCTACCCAGTTCAAGAGTAGCACAAAGGAAAATCAACGATGGGAGCAACGCATTTCAAGAGTAAGCCTGTGGAATCACTCAAGATGAAGCCTCACTGCAATCACCAAGGAGAAGATGGAATTTACACTCCATAACCAGATTTGCATCTCTAAAACTCTTCTCTTTGTTAGATACATTCTGCCATGTTTAGTATGTTTAGTTGCTGTTTTATATGTTTTCTTTTGTTTGGTGTGTTTTAAGCTTAAAACATTGAGGACAATGTTTGATTTAAGTGTGGGGGGGTAATTAAGTATGTTGATGCAAATTTGTTGGATTTTATCACCCATAACTTCAAGTATTGATCTTTGCTGTTTTAAAATGTTTTTAAACTGTTTTAATGTGTTTTGACTTAAAAATTCGAAAATCCCATAAAAATTTGAAAAATTGTTTTGAAAAACCCAAAAAGAGTTGTTTTTGTGTGTTTGTGTCGTAGGTTACCTTCCAACAAAATGATGAGGATTTGGTTTTTAATTGCATGACGGTTAAAGAAAGTTACAAACATGGATGGACGTTTGATATACTCTTTGGTTTATGCTTGGTTGTAGTTATAGTTCACGAATTCACATGTAATCACAAAGAAAAAAATTAGTTTTTGTAACATGCTTGAAGGAATGAGCTCAAACTAACACTACATCCCTGTGAGACTTGAGCTTAAACGTTTATTTGGAGAGTTAAAATCTGTGCATTCTTTGTTTTCTAAAGTCGTTGCATGATCTCATTATTCTTTGCTTGGTTGCTACTTAGAAGGCGTTTCATCACTTAGTTCCAAATGCTAGAACTCATGCCCATTTCATTCAAAGCATGTCATTGATTTGCATAACACGTATTCAAGATGAAGTTGTGTAGTGAACACCATAGCCAAATTGCCATATTTCCCTTTTCATTTGTTTTATAGGATTTAACCCCGTTGAGCCTTGTGTAGCCTACTTTCTTTGTTAACCCACATTATCTTCACCTAGCCTAGATTAGGAACATCCGTACCCTTGTTCTTGAAGCATAGTAAGCATGAATGAATTCCATTTGATTAATGTGTGCAGAAAATAAGTGTGGGGGAAAGTGTATTCATGTGAGTTTTTGTGCCATAGGCACGGTGAAAAAAAAAAAAAAAAAAAAAAAAGAAAAGAAAGAAAGAAAAAGAAAAGAAAAAAAAATGGAAAAAGAGTTGAAAATAGTTGAAAAGTATTGGTTGTTGAAGTAAGGGCCCAAAACAATGAATTAGGCCCTAAGAGTTGTTTGAATCTCCCCTATTTGTTTAAAAGTTGATTTCTGCATTCTAAGGGAATTCTAGGTCTTAATTTCATTACTTTACTTATTATTGCTTAAAGAACGTTTGTTATTCCTTACCTTCCCTTGTTAGCCAACACCCCAAGCCCCGTTACAACCCTCTACTTCTATCTTGAGTGTTGTGCATTTCAATTGTGGAGTTTGAATTTGGTATGAGCATATGGTGTCACTGGTTCTCGCATCTAAGTAGTAGCATTCCATTCATGAGATCATATCTAAACACGTTTAATTACTCTAGAAAGTGCATTCTTTGTTATAACCTATGTGAGTACTAGTCTTTCATGTTTACATCAATCTTCTCACATATAACTAGTGTAGGGTGTGTAGTCAGAAAATCTGAGTGAAAATTGAGTGCATAACTAGTGAGGAATTGAGGGAATTCTCTAAGGCATGTTACTACATGCAAAATGTGTTTTAATTGATTAAATGCGAACTAGTGAATGGTGACTATGATTAAGTATGTGCTTGAGGAGAAGTAAGACTAAAAGCTATGTGAGTAATGATTTTTGACATGTCATGTTTCATTGGAAATCCATGAGGCAACCGTTGGAAGGTTTAGGTTATGTTTTGTTTATTTTGTTTCAGCTTGTTTACTTTAGTTGTTTTGTTTTGCTCGAGGACTAGCAAAAGCTAAGTGTGGGGGAATTTGATAGAAGCATATTTATGCGCCTTAGTTAGCTAGTTCTTATGCATTTTTGTTATGTTTTCTTCCTTAAAATAGTCTTTTAAGCTACTTTCATGTGTTTTCAGGTTTAAAGGACATATTACATGAAATGATGCAATTTGGAGCTTTTGGAGCAAAACTGAGCTGGAATGTGGTGTATGTAAATGGAGCACGAGGAATGAACGTGGTTGAAGGTCAAAGGAGTTCAAGAAATGAAGAAATGAAAGTGAAGAGCAAAGAAGTCGGAATTGGCAACCAAAGTTTCTAAAGTTGGAAGTTTCTATTCTTGGAGGTTTCCATTGTTGTGAGTTTCTATTCTTGGCTTTGGGCTTTTAGATGACCTAAACCCTAACTCTTTGTGGACCCTAAGCCTATGCCACACCTAAACCATAACCTTAGCCCATTTTAGAGTCATTGCCGTGGGCTTTAGCCCAAGTCCTTTCCCTTGCCATGCAAGGGGGGCATTTTAGGCCCAAATCCATGCATTAAGCCCTTCACCCTAATTCTTCCTCCTAATCCATGCATCCACATTCACCTAAATAAATCCTAAATTATCATCCACTAAACCATCCATCCACCATAATTCCCACCATTCCATTCACACTTAAATGCCCATTATCCCATTTCTTTAGCTTTTTAATTCCACACCATCCCATTATCATCCACTAAACCATCCATCCACCATAATTCCCACCATCCACACCTTTTCCCTTCCACCAAATACCTTAAACAAACATCCATTAACACCCATTCTCTTCCTATAAATACCCATTCATTCCATTCACCAAATCATCTCATTTTCCATTGTAATACACAAACACTTCCCCTTCTCCATCTTCTCCATTTCCACTCCATTCCACACTTCCATCCCCCAACCAACTTATCCTTAAACCTTGTGCTACAACAACGAGGAAGAGAAGAGTGCCTAAACGTTCATACAATTCAAGTTTTGAGTTGTTGGAATGTTTAGGTGTTTCTTTGATTTCAAAGTTTCATTTTAATTCTCTTTGTTTTGTACGTATAAGGAATGGAAGAGAAGAGTGCTTAAACGTTCATACAATTCAAGTTTTGAGTTGTTGGAATGTTTAGGTGTTTCTTTGATTTCAAAGTTATGAGGAACTAAACCCCTTTTAGCTAGGGGGTGATTCGAAACTATGTTTATATTTGCAATATGAATTGATTAACTTTCGTTGGAATTTCATAAGTTGTGGATTCAATTTGTTTAACCGTTTGATTGATAACTTATTTATGAATGTTTATTAAGAATGCACGCTTAATTTTCATGCATAAATATGACGCTAGAATATAAGTGATTTTCACCTAATCGTTATGAACTTATATTCACAAGTAGTGGAGGTTGCTTATAAACAATCGCGTTAAATGAATTCTTGGCACGAGTTTCATGCTCATCATAGTAACGAATGCCTCGTCAACACTTATAGTTTTCATAATACTTAATGATCTTTGATTGTATCTTTATTGTGCTGTTCACGTAAAGGACTTTTGGAGAATGTTGTGAATTGCGTTGCGCAAACCCATCCAATTCATTAACTTAAGGAAAACTTGACGGTTAATTTAAGCGGACCTAATTAATCCGGAGTGTTGAGTTTCATAATTTATCGAAAGACCAACTGAGAATCAATTTTGTATGCAAGTATAACATGTGTGGAGATGAACCCCTTGGCTATTCCATCATCCATATTTTCATCGCATTCATATTTACGTTTTGCCTTTAATTACAATTTGTCCATTTAATTTAATCTCGTCAAAACTCAATCCCCCTTTACTTTATTGTTCAATTTAGTTAGAAATCATTTTAGTTTGTGTTTTTAAAGTATTCTGAGTCTTTTGGTTTGTCTTAGTGTTTTAACGTTTAGTTTCACATTCTTTGAGTCTAGTTTAGTGTTTTATATTGTTTTTACGTTTTTGAAGTCAAAATCCAAGTGGTTAACAATCCCTCCTAATCCCCGGTCCAGAACGATCCCTACTTACATATTTACTACAATTGTCAAAAAGAGGGTTTAATTTGTGTGCGTATAAAACTCGCATCAAGTGAGGAGGTTCCGAGCCACTATCGTAGCCGTTGTGGGATCCGTCATCACAGAGTCCTCATCTGTAAGAGGACCATGAGAAGATAAGAGAGACGGGCACCATACCTTATCCTGACGCGGCGCAACAGGATCACTGCTTAGACTTAAATCTAAGCAAATGTTCGATGGGTTGGATGAGCTAGCCATTGTTCAAGAAGTTAAAAGAGAAGGGTTGGATGGAGGAAAATCTCGACGGGCCGAAGATGATTTCTGGGAAGTCTTCAAAGTGTGCAGATAGAGGTGATCGATCACCTCTATTAAAGGAGAGGCGTTCACCGATTCAGAAATGAAGAGACACCACTCTTCAAAACCGGATTTCCCGGCGTAAAGATCGCCAGCTCTTCAGACGCAATCCAGGCTTTTCAGAAAGCGTGTGCAAATTTGTCAAAAGCTCCCAGCTTTTCAGAAGACACGTGGAAGGCGAGAAATCAGCTGCACACTTTAGCCGACAAACGTGGGTGAAAAGCCGAAAGCTCCCAGCTTTCCAGAAAGCGAATGCAACTTTGTCAAAAGCTCCCGGCTTTTCAGAAGACGCGTGCCACTTTGTCAAAAGCTCCCAGCTTTTCAGAAGACGCGTGGAAGACATTGCCGCATCCGCACTGCCATTTGCCATTACAATGCCTATATACATCAACATTCATGGCAAGGCATATACCCAGAAGCGCATAACTTTCCTTCTCGGCCAAAAATGTAAGCTGCAACCAACCCGCACAAACATGCTCAGTTTTCTCCTTCTCTTGAGAACATACTTTCAACCATGGATGTATCCCCCAAAGAAGATACCAAAGGCCCGAAGAACAAAGGAGGCAAGAGGAAACGGTGGATCGAAGCATGTCGATTCATTCGCTGCCTCTTCGAAAGCAAAGGTATCTCATATCATCAAGGGCGAAAGCAAAGGTATCTCATATCATGCTCTTTCCCTGTCTTTTCCTTTGTCCTTGATATTACTTGCATGGCAAAGTGAAAGAAGCAATCAACCGGCACTTGGAGTCTATCTAGACTCTATTCCCTGGTTGCTTACCTAGCTTTGCTGAGCTATCCTCTAACCCTCTTCAATACGAATTGGAGAGATTGAACAAAGAAACAGATAAAAGGAGGAAGCTCAGACCTTCGGGGGAGACTAAAGGAAGCCTGCTGCCCAGTTCAAGAGTAGCACAAAGGAAAATCAACGATGGGAGCAGCACAGTTCAAGAGTAAGCCTGTGGAATCACAAAGATCTAAACCTCACTGCAATCACCAAGGAGAAGATGGAACGAACACTCCATAACCAGATTTGCATCTCTAAACTCTTCTCTTTGTTAGATACATTCTGCCATTTTTAGTATGTTTAATTTCTGTTTATATGTTTGTTTGTGTTTAGTGTGGTTTTTAACATTGAGGACAATGTTTGATTTAAGTGTGGGGGAGTTACTAAAGTGTTTTGATGCAAATTCGTAGGGTTTTATCCACCATAACTTCAAATGTTGTTTCTTGCTGTTTTTAAGTGTGTTTAGTGTGTTTTGACTTAAAAATTCGAAAATCACATAAAAAAAAAATTTGAAAAATATGTTTTGAAAAGCCTAAAAAGAGTGTTTTGAGTCGTTTTTGTGTCGTAGGTCACCTTCCAACACAATGATAAGGATTTGGTTTCTAATTGCATGACTGTTAAAAAGAGTTAGAAACATGGAGAAAAGTTTGATTTACTCTTGGTATATGCTTGGTTATGGTTATAATGTATGACTTCACATGCAATCATAAAAGAAAAAAATTAGTTATGTAACATGCTTGAAGGAAGGAACTCAAACAAACGCTACAACCCTGAGAGACTTGAGCCTATAACGTTCTTTGGAGAGTATAATCTGTGATTTCTTGTTTTCTAAAGTTGTTGCATGATCTCATTATTCTTTGCTTGGTTACTACTTAGAAGGCGTTTCATCATATAGTTCCAAATGCTAGAACTCATGCCCATTTCATTCAAAGCATGTTATTGATTTACATAACATATTCAAGATGAAGTTGTGTAATTGCCACCATAGCCAAATAACCTCACTTCCCATATTTCGTATATGTTGTAAGTTTTACCCCCGTTGAGCTTTGTTTAGCCTTTATTCTTTGTCAACCCACATTATCCTCACCTAGCCTAGTTTAGGATAATCCACACCTTTGTTCTTAGAAGATAGTGAGCATGACTTAATTGAATTCCTTTTGAGTTACATTATGCAAGAAAATGAGTGTGGGAGAAGGAATGCTTGTTCTTAAGTATGTTTTGAGTTTCAAAAGAAAAGAAAAACAGAAAAGAAAAGAAAGAAAGAAAAAAGAGCTTGAAAAATGAAAGAATGAGTGATTGAAGTAAGGGCTCAAAACACCAATTCTGGCCCTAAATTGTCTCCCTTTTTGTTCCAAAGTTGAGTTTTCATTCAAAAGTGAATTCTAAGTTGATTCAATTGCCTTGCTCACTATTTCTTTAAGAACCTTTGTTTTCCATATCCCTTCTTTGTTATCCACACGCCCCAAGCCCCATTACAACCCGTGACTTCAATCTTGAGTGTTATGTATTTCAATTGTGGAGTTTGATTTTGGTATGAGCATATGGTGTCACTGGTTCTCGCGTCTAAGTAGTAGCATTCCATTCATGAGATCATATCTAAACATGCTTATTAACTCCAGAAATTGCGTTCTTTGTGATACATATATGTGAGTGTTCGTTTTCATGTTTACATCAATCTTCTCACATATGACTAGATTAGGGTGTGTAGTAAGAAATTCTGAGTGAAAATCGAGTGCATATCTTGTAAGGAATTGAGCAAATTCTCTAAGGCATGTTACTACATTCAAAATATGGTTTTAAATGCTTAAATGTGAACTAGTATATGGTGACTATGATTAAGAATGTACTTAAGTGTGAAGATGACTAAAATCTGTGAGAATGATGATTTCTAACATGTCATGTGTATTGGAAATCCCTAAGACGGGTGTTGGAAGGTTTAGGTTGTGTTTTAAGTGTTTAGTGTCGTTTTGTTTATTTGTTTTTATTCTGTTTTGCTCGAGGACTAGCAAAAGTTAAGTGTGGGGGAGTTTGATAGGAGCATATTTAGGCGACTTACTTAGCTTGTTTTCGTGCATCTATGTTGGTAATTCATAGTTATTTTAGTCCTTTATGCTTCTTTTGTGTGTTTTCAGGTTCTAAGGGCTTAGGGAGCAAGAAAGTGCATTTTGAGGCTATTTGGGGCACTTTTGGGCATGAATTGGATAGCTTAATCATGGAGCAAAGAGGATGGACGAAATTGAAGCCTTGTATGCTCTTTGGGGACATCAAACAAAGGGCCTAGCCCAATCAAACAAATCCTTTGAGCCTTGGAAAACCTCTAGCCCAATCAAACATATTATGCCATACAAACCAACCTATTTTAGGCCCATTCTATGTACTTAAACCCTAACCCTTTAAACTAGTCCATTTATCACTTATCATTTCCATTCACTTATCACTCACCACATATCATTCATTTATCACTTATCATACTCATAATCATCTACACATTTCAAACATATGCATTTCATCTCACATGCACACCCACCTCTTTCCAAACTAATTCACATGTATACCTATTCTTTAAATCAACACATGCATTCACACACATGCACATCATTCACTCACATTTCCACCATTCATTCTTTATTCCACAAACAAGTCACATGCATTTCCACCTTCCTACTTCATCATTTCACCACATTCTCCCTCTTTAACTCATTTCATTATTCATTCACTTTGCATTCATTCAATTCCACCCCACATGCACCCTTTATTCTTCATCATTGCAACCATGGCACATTTACACCAACAAAACAACTCCCATGCCATGGCCTACTCATATTCCCATTTCCTTTCCAACATCTCACATGCATTTCCACCTTCCTACTTCATCATTTCACCACATTCTCCCTCTTTAATTCCACATGCATTCACTTCATCATTACACCACCACTCATTCTTTAATTCCACATGCAATTCTTCATCATTCATTCACACAAATGCTTAAACAAACATCCATATGTTCCCTCCACTCCTCCTATAAATACCCTTGCATTCCCATTCAATCATATCATCTCATTCACAACACAACACACCACAAACACTTCCTTAGCCTTGAGTTTCTCTCCCTTAGAATCCAAAAACCATCTTCCATTTCCACCACTTGATGCGAGATTTATGCGCACACAAATTAAACCCTCTTTTTGTCAATTGTAGTATAAGTATAAGTAGGGATCGTTCTGGACCGGGGATTAGGAGGGATTGTTAATCACTTGGATTTTTGACTCAAAAACGTAAAAACAATATAAAACACTAAACTAGACTAAAAAAATGTGAAACTAAACGTTAAATCATTAAGACAAACCAAAAGACTCAAAATTCTATAAAAACACAAACTAAATTGATTTCTAACTAATTTGACAATAAAGTAAAGGGGGGATTGTGTTTGGACAATATTAAATTAAATGGACAAATTGTAATTAAAGGCAAAACGTAAATATGAACGAGATGAAAATATGGATGATGGAATAGCCAAGGGGTTCATCTCCACACATGTTATACTTGCATATAAAATTGATTCTCAGTTGGTCTTTCGATAAATTATGAAACTCGACACTCCAAGTTAATTAGGTCCGCTTAAATTAACCTTCAAATTTCCCTAGAATCATTGAATTGGATGAATATGCATCGCAAACAAATTATTCCTGACAAGTTCTCTATATGAACAGCATGATAAAGATACAAGTTAGAATCATTACGTTCTTTGGAAATTATAAGCATCGACAAGGCATTTGTAACTATGAAAAGCATGATACTCTTGCCAGGAATTCAATTAACGCGATTGTTTATAAGCAACCTCCACTACTTGTGAATATAAGTTTATAACTATTAGGTGAAATTCACTTATATTCTAGCGTCATATTTATGCATGAAAATTAAGCGCGCATTCTTAATAAACATTCATAAATAAGTTATCAATCAAGCAGTTAAACAAATTGAATCCACAACTTATGAAATTCCAACCAAATATAATCAATTCATATTGCAAGTATAATCATGGTTTCGAATCACCCCCTAGCTAAAGGGGGTTTAGTTCCTCATAACTTTGAAATCAAAGAAACACCTAAACATTCCAACAACTCAAAACTTGAATTGTATGAACGTTTAAGCACTCTTCTCTTCCATTCCTTACACGTACAAAACAAAGAGAATTAAAATGAAACTTTGAAATCAAAGAAACACCTAAACATTCCAACAACTCAAAACTTGAATTGTATGAACGTTTAGGCACTCTTCTCTTCCTCGTTGTTGTAGCACAAGGTTTAAGGATAGGTTGGTTGGGGGGATGGAAGTGTGGAATGGAGTGGAAATGGAGAAGATGGAGAAGGGGAAGTGTTTGTGTATTACAATGGAAAATGAGATGATTTGGTGAATGGAATGAATGGGTATTTATAGGAAGAGAATGGGTGTTAATGGATGTTTGTTTAAGGTATTTGGTGGATGGGAAAAGGTGTGGATGGTGGGAATTATGGTGGATGGATGGTTTAGTGGATGTAATTTAGGGTTTATTTAGGTGAATGTGGATGCATGGTTTAGTGGATGTAAAGGATAATGGGATGGTGTGGAATTAAAAGCTAAAAAAAATGGGATAATGGGCATTTAAGTGTGAATGGAATGGTGGGATGCACTAATGGAAATTATGGAATGGAATGGTGGGATGCACTAATGGAAATTATGGAATGGAATGGTGGGATGCACTAATTAGGAGGAAGAATTAGGGTGAAGGGCTTAATGCATGGATTTGGGCCAATTAGGGTGAAGGGCTTAATGCATGGATTTGGGCCTAAAATGCCCCCCCTTGCATGGCAAGGGAAAGGACTTGGGCTAAAGCCCACGGCATTGGTTGGAATTTGGGCTAGGGCATTCGTTTTGTGTCCTAAAGCGCCTACAAGGACTTCAAAGTGGCTAGAGAATACGGACGTTTAAGATTTAGGAAAGGTTACCAAAACGGGAAACTTAGGGTTAACTTTCCTAAAATAGGAAACCTTGTTTGAGTAGGATTCCTCGTTTTGGTAAGAATTCATCGTTGGAGTAGGAATTCGTCGTTTCTTCAAGTCTTCAACTCATTCATTCCTCTTTCGCTCCAAAAAGCTCCACTTTGCATCTTCTTGCACACTTTGGCCTTATAATCTGAAAATACACAAAAGTGGCCTTAAACACTGAAATAGATAAGTAAACACAACATAAATGCACGAGAACAAGCTATATAAGTCGCATGAATATGCTCCTATCACCACTCCTCATCCATTTCCATAATTTCCCAACACTTCCATCCCCCCAACCAACTATCCCTTAGTCCTTGTGCCACAATAAAGAGGAAGATAAGAGGGCCTAAACGTTCATACAATTCAAGATTGAGTTGTTGGAATGTTTAGGCGTTTCTTTGATTTCAACGTTTAATTTCAATTCTCTTTGTTTTGTAAGTATGAGGAACTAAACCCCCCTTAGCTAGGGGGTGATTCAAAATATATGTTTATGCTTGCATTATGATTTGAGTACTTCTAATTACGTTTCATAAGTTGTGAATTCAATTTGTTTAACTATTTGATTGATAACCTATTTATGTATGTTTATTGAGAGTCGACGCTTAATTTTCATGCATGAATTTGACGCTAGAATATAAGTGAGTTTCACGTAATAGTTATGAACTTATATTCACAAGTAGTGGAGGTTGCTTATAAACAATCGCGTTAAACAAATTCTTGGCATAAGTTTCATGCAATCATAGTAACGAATGCCTCGTCAACACTTATAGTTTTCATGATGCTTAATGATTCTTGCTTGTATCTCTATTATGCAATTCATGTAGGGAACCTGTGAGGAATGCTTTGGGTTGTCGTATGCAATCATCCAATTCATTAACTTAAGGAAAACTTGACGGTTAATTTAAGCGGACCTAATTAACCCGGGGCGTTGAGAATCATGGTTTATTGAAATGCAATTAGAAATCTTTTTATTATGCAAGTGTAACATGTGTGGAGATAAACCCCTTAGCTAGCCATCCCATCCATTCATTTCCGTCACATTCATTTTTATAATTTGTTTTTATTTCCAAGTTTCCATTTTACTTTAAATTCGTCCAAATCCAATCCCCCTTTATTTTGTTTAAGTTTTAGTCTTAATCTTTCTTACTTTTAAGTTTTGCATTTTTCGAGTTTAGTATAGTGTTTTAAACTTGTTTTTACGTTTTTGAAGTCAAATCCAAGTGGTTAACAATCCCTCCTAATCCCCGGTCCAGAACGATCCCTACTTATACTTATACTACAATTGTCAAAAAGAGGGTTTAATTTGTGCGCGTATAATTCTCGCATCAGAGGGCTTGCTAAAACCTTCTAAATTGACTTAAAAACATAAAGACTAAATTAAAACAGATTTAAGACACTTGGGAACAAGGAAATAAAAAAAAGGGGGTTTTAGTTTTGACGAAGTTGAAATAAACAAACAAAATGCAAAAATGGACCGATTGTAAACAAGTGTTGTGAAACAAGATGGTTGGCGAATTAGCTAGAGGTTCTTTCTCCACACATGATATTTATGCATATGAATCAATTTCCAGTTATTCCTTCATTGAATTATGAACGACAATGCCTCAAATTAACCGTGACATCACTAGTTAACCCTCAGATTTTCCTTATATTATTGGATTGGATGGCATCATTCGACAACCCAAAACATTCTCAAAAATTCCCTACATGTCATCATAATAGAGATACAATCAAAGATCATTAAGAATAATGAAAACCATAAGCATTGACAAAGCATTTGCAACTATGACATCATGTTACTCATGCTAAGAATTAAACTTAACGCGATCGTGACAAGCGACCTTCACTACTTTCAAGTATAAGTTAGTAACGATTATGTGAAACCTTCTTAAACTTTAGCCACATATTCATGCATGCTAATTAAGTGTCGACCCTCAATCAACAAACACAAATAAGTTAATCATCAAATAGTTAAGCCAATTGCATTCACGAATCAAGAGTTCATAACCGGAATTCATCAATTCATATCACATAAATAATCATGGTATTGAAATCACCCCTAGCCAAAAAGGGTTTAGTTCCTCATAACTTTGAAATCAAAGAAACACCTAAACATTCCAACAACTCAAACTTGAATTGTATGAACGTTTAGGCACTCTTCTCTTCCATTCCTCATATTACAAAACAAAGAGAATTGAATTTAAACATTGAAATCAAAGAAACGCGTAAACATTCCAACAACTCAAACGTGAATTGTATGAACGTTTAGGCCCTCTTATCTTCCTCTTTATTGTGGCACAAGGACTAAGGGATGTTGTTGGTGTGTTGAATGGATTGGGGGATTATGGAAATGGATGAGGAGTGGTGGAGAAAATGGTGCAGAAAATGGAAAGACACTCACGGCTAAGGAAGAAAATGGAAGTGTTTGTGGTGTGTTGTGTTGTAAATGAGATGATGCTTGAATGAATGAATGCAAGGGTATTTATAGGAGGAGTGGAGGTGTATATGGCTGTTTGTTTAATGTGTTTGTGTGGAGGAATGATGAGAAAACAGCTAGGACACATGTGAAAAGCTGGAAAGCAAATGGAGTGCACGGCATTGACAGTTTTTGATGTTGGAATTGCATGTGTGTGCTGAAAATAGTGTGTGTATGCATGTGTTTGGGAAGCTTTCTTGCTCATTTTCTGGATGCAATGATGAAGAGTTTAATAATTAATGCATGTAGGTGGCTGAAATGATGAAGAATGAGTGGTGGAAATGAAAGGGAAAGCTAGAAAGACATGTGAAGATGCTGGAATTTCAAAGGGAACCCACGGCATTGAAGGTTTTGGTGCATGTGTTGGCTGTTTTGTGTTGTGAATTATGATGAATGCATGTGAGTTAAAGAGGGAGAATGTGGTGAAATGATGAAGTAGGAAGGTGGAAATGCATGTGAGATGTTGGAAAGGAAATGGGAATGCACGGCAAAGGAGTTGTTTTGTTGATGATGGCAGGTTGTATGATGGTTTTGTTGTTGGTTAAAGCTTGTGAAAGCATGTGCAATGTGTGGTGGATGAATGAGATTGCTTGTGGCTTTATGGTTGAATGATTAAAGGGTGCATGTGGGTGGATATGTGGCTGAAAATGATGAATTGGACAACTTGGAAATGGCAAGGGAAATGCACGGATTAGACTTGTTGTTTGTGTGAAGTGTGTGTGAATGCATGTGGAATTAAGAGGAGTATGGAAGTGAAATAAATCATTATAGGGCTAGTTTAAAGGGCTAGGGTTTAAGTACATAGAATGGGCCTAAAATAGGTTGGTTTGCATGGCATAATATGTTTGATTGGGCTAGACCCTTTGTTTGATGTCCCCAAAGAGCATACAAGGCTTCAATTTCGTCCATCCTCTTTGCTCCATGATTAAGCTATCCAATCCATGCCAAAAAATGCTCCAAATAGCCTCAAAATGCACTTTCTTGCTCCCTAAGCCCTTAGAACCTGAAAACACACAAAAGAAGCATAAAGGACTAAAATAACTAAAGAAACATAACGTAAACGTACGAGAACAAGCCATTTAAGTCGCATGAATATGCTCCTATCAAACTCCCCCACACTTATCTTTTGCTAGTCCTCGAGCAAATGATGCGAGAATTATACGCACACAAATTAAACCCTCTTTTTGACAATTGTAGTATGGATGTAAGTAGGGATCGTTCTGGACCGGGGATTAGGAGGGATTGTTAATCTCTTGGAAAATGACTCAAAAACGTAAAAATAATATAAAACACTAAACTAGACTCAAAGAATGTGAAACTAAACGTTAAAACACTAAGACAAACCAAAAGACTCAAAATGCTTTAAAAACACAAACTAAATTGATTTCTAACTATATTGAACATTAAAGCAAAAAGGGGATTGAGTTTTGGACGGAATTAAACTAAATGAACAAATTGCAATTAAAACATAATGTAAATATGAAATTGATGAAATGGAATGAATGGATGCTAGCCAAGGGGTTCATCTCCACACATGTTACACTTGCGTAATAAAACGATTTCCAATTGCTTTTCAATAAACCATGAATTCTCAACGCCCCGGGTTAATTTGGTCCGCTTAAATTAACCGTCAAGTTTTCCTTAAGTTAATGAATTGGATGATTGCATACGACAATCCAAAGCATTCCTCACAAGTTCCCTACATGAATTGCATAATAGAGATACAAGCAAGAATCATTAAGCAATATGAAAACTATAAGTGTTGACTGATAGAAGCATATTTATGCGCCTTAGTTAGCTAGTTCTTATGCATTTTTGTTATGTTTTCTTCCTTAAAGTAGTCTTTTAAGCTACTTTCATGTGTTTTCAGGTTTAAAGGACATATTACATGAAATGATGCAATTTGGAGCTTTTGGAGCAAAACTGAGCTGGAATGTGGTGTATGTAAATGGAGCACGAGGAATGAACGTGGTTGAAGGTCAAAGGAGTTCAAGAAATGAAGAAATGAAAATGAAGAGCAAAGAAGTCGGAATTGGCAACCAAAGTTTCTAAAGTTGGAAGTTTCTATTCTTGGAGGTTTCCATTGTCGTGAGTTTCTATTCTTGGCTTTGGGCTTTTAGATGACCTAAACCCTAACTCTTTGTGGACCCTAAGCCTATGCCACACCTAAACCATAACCTTAGCCCATTTTAGAGCCATTGCCGTGGGCTTTAGCCCAAGTCCTTTCCCTTGCCATGCAAGGGGGGGCATTTTAGGCCCAAATCCATGCATTAAGCCCTTCACCCTAATTCTTCCTCCTAATCCATGCATCCACATTCACCTAAATAAATCCTAAACTACATCCACTAAACCATCCATCCACCATAATTCCCACCATTCCATTCACACTTAAATGCCCATTATCCCATTTCTTTAGCTTTTTAATTCCACACCATCCCATTATCATCCACTAAACCATCCATCCACCATAATTCCCACCATCCACACCTTTTCCCTTCCACCAAATACCTTAAACAAACATCCATTAACACCCATTCTCTTCCTATAAATACCCATTCATTCCATTCACCAAATCATCTCATTTTCCATTGTAATACACAAACACTTCCCCTTCTCCATCTTCTCCATTTCCACTCCATTCCACACTTCCATTCCCTCAACCAACTATCCCTAGACCTTATGCTACAAAGAAGAGGAAGAGAAGAGGGCCTAAACGTTCATACAATTCAAGTTTGAGTTGTTGGAATGTTTAGGCGTTTCTTCGATTTCAATGTTTAATTTCAATTCTCTTTGTTTTGTACGTATGAGGAACTAAACCCCCTTTAGCTAGGGGGTGATTCGAAATATATGTTTATGCTTGCATTATGATTTGAGTACTTCTAATTACATTTCATAAGTTGTGAATTCAATTTGTTTAACTATTTGATTGATAACCTATTTATGTATGTTTATTGAGAGTCGACGCTTAATTTTCATGCATGAATTTGACGCTAGAATATAAGTGAGTTTCACGTAATAGTTATGAACTTATATTCACAAGTAGTGGAGGTTGCTTATAAACAATCGCGTTAAACATATTCTTGGCATAAGTTTCATGCAATCATAGTAACGAATGCCTCGTCAACACTTATAGTTTTCATGATGCTTAATGATTCTTGCTTGTATCTCTATTATGCAATTCATGTAGGGAACTTGTGAGGAATGCTTTGGATTGTCGTATGCAATCATCCAATTCATTAACTTAAGGAAAACTTGACGGTTAATTTAAGCGGACCTAATTAACCCGGGGCGTTGAGAATTCATGGTTTATTGAAAAGCAATTAGACATCGTTTTGTATGCAAGTATAACATGTATGGAGATGAACCCCTTAGCTAGCAATCCCATCCATTCATTTCCGTCACATTCATCTTTATAATTTGTTTTTATTTCCAAGTTTCCATTTTAGTTAAATTCGTCCAAATCCAATCCCCCTTTATTTTGTTTAAGTTTTAGTCTTAATCTTTCTTACTTTTAAGTTTTGCATTCTTCGAGTTTAGTATAATGTTTTAAACTTGTTTTTACGTTTTTGAAGTCAAATCCAAGTGATTAACAATCCCTCCTAATCCCCGGTCCAGAACGATCCCTACTTACATACTTACTACAATTGACAAAAAGAGGGTTTAATTTGTGTGCGTATAAATCTCGCATCAAATTTTGGCGCCGTTGCCGGGGATTAGCAACTTTGCTAATCCCTTGGTTCTTTTATTTTTGTTTAGTTTGTTTTCGTTTTAGTTTCTAATTTAGTTTTATTTTCTTTGTTTGATGTTACTTTTGATATTTGCTTTAGTTCTTTTTCTTTGATTTTAGGTGCTTGAGAAGTAAGACATGGATTTTGCTAGCATTCAAGCTCAATTGGCAAATCTTACTTCTCAATTGTCGCAGATTGCTGAAAGGACCACAATACAAAATGTCCCTACATTTAGTGCATCTTATAGGCAAGGATACCAAGCCAATCAATATCCACAAAGCGATTGGAGTGATCATTCAAACTCTATGTGGTGGGAAGCTCAACAAGTTCAACATGAAGCATATTGGCAGCCATATGAGGAGTTCTGTTCAAGACCTATGCAGCCGCTACAACCTTATATGCAATATGCTCAATCAAACTCAGGTTCGTCAATAGATTATAATCAAATTCTTAATGAATTAAACTCTTTGGTGCAGGGTTCACAAAATCAAGCTAAGGAGACTCACCAAGAAACATATTGGCAACCATATGAGGATTCATATGCACCACCACAGCCTTCCCCTCAATCTTCACATCCAAATTCAGGTATATCAAATTGTTATAAGGAAGTTATTCAACAACTGAATTCTGTGGAGCAGGGCAGGGAAGCTCAACCATTTCAACAAGACGCATTTTGGCGACCAATTGAGGATTTCTATCAAGCAAAAGAGTTGGCTGAGTGGAACAGTCAATTTAGGCAGAATGCAGAATGCATGGAACAAATTCAAGAACAAATGGTTGAAGATGAGCCCATGCATGAATTGCTACTGCTTGAAGAGGAGGAGGATGCACAAGGCACGGCAAGGGAAGAACAACCCTTGCCGCAACCTCCCAATATTCCTACACCACCCCATTCAAGTAAGGTTGTTCCAAATTTAATTATTTCTAACTTTGTTCCCCCAAATGCACCCTTCCCTGGCAGGTTCATGCAATCCATGAAAGATGAGGGGAAGAAAGACATCTTGGACACCTTTCCAACAATTCACGAGGAAAAAGTGGTTGAGGAGCATCTTGAATTCATCAAGGAGGAAATTGGAGTGGATCACACAGCCACAACCTGCAAAATGTCCAATCTGAATGAAAACATCCCTTGTGCATTTGTTGAATGTGCTGCGACTTTAGAGCCAATATTGCAGCCCATAGGTAAGCCGCCTCCCCGAATTTCAATTTTCTTTTATACTAATATGTGGTTAATGATCCAGGCACCCACTTTAGAATTTGAACCATTACCGGATCATCTCAAGTATCACCCCCCATTCAAAGATAAATTCCATGCCGGGGGTCCTAAGTGAGAAAAGAAGTTCTTCGTCCGGCTGCAAGACGTAAAAGAAAGCGCTACTTGGGAGGCAACCCAATACAGTGAATAAAGCTTGTTTATTGATTTCCGAGTGATGAAAAAAAAAAAAAAAAAAAAAAAAAACATGGCAGAAAGATGGAGCCTTCACAAAGGTTGTGTACTTGAGGCCCCACTACGTGGCAACACTCTCGGAACAGGAGGTATCGGAACAGAAGGTATCGGAGCAAGAGGCATCGGAGCGGAAGGCATCGGAGCGGGAGGTACCAAAGATAGATCATTCAAGGCCTCAAACCTTGGTGGAACGCTGGATGACCCAGGAAAGAGGTGCCTCTGGAAGAAAGCCGCAAGCTTTTGACGGTCATCAAGCTCATCAAGCTTCCTCTTCATGCCTGACGAATAATTGTTGGCAAGCACGTGCAAACTTCGGTTCTCGTACTTAAGCTGTTTGATCTCCTGCTTAAGACTCTCCACCTCCGCCATCAAGGATTCAACCTGACGGGAGCGAGCAAGAAGGCGTTGGCCCATGTTGGACACAGAGCCAGCGCACTGAACGCTAAGAGCCAAGGACTCTTGAACGGCCAACTCATCGGACCGTCCAGAAAGCAGCTGACTGTCTTTGGGAGTGAGGAGGTTCCGAGCCACTATCGTAGCCGTTGTGGGATCCGTCATCACAGAGTCCTCATCTGTAAGAGGGCCATGGGAAGATAAGAAAGACGGGCACCATACCTTACCCTGACGAGACGCGACCGGATCACTGCTTAGACTCAAATCTAAGCAAAGGTTCGATGGGTTGGATGAGCTAGCCATTGTTCACGAAGTTAAAAGAGAAGGGGTGGACGGAGTAGATTTTCAAACGGGCCGGAGACGATTTCTGGGCAATTTTCAAGTGTGCATGCTAGAGGTGATCAATTACCTCTATTAAAGGAGAGGCGTTCACCAATTCAGAATGAAGAGACACCACTCTTCAAAACCGGAATTTCCGGCGTAAAGATCGCCAGCTCGTCAGACGCAATCCCAGCTTTTCAGAAGACGCGTGGAAGGCGAGAAATCAGCTGCACACTTTAGCCAACAAATGTGGGAGACAAAGCCGAAAGCTCCCGGCTTTCCAGAAAGCGTGTGCATATTTGTAGAAAACTCCCGGCTTTGCAGAAAACGCGTGCCACTTGTCAAAAGATCTCAGACAGAGCCGCATCTGCGCTACTACGTGTCATTCAGAAAGCGAAGGGCATCGTTCAGAAATCGAAGGGGCGACTGCTCAGAAATCGAAGAGGCAAATTCAAAGATCGAAGAGTCGTCACTATTCCAAAAAGCCGGATTTGCGGGATCAAAATGTTTGTCGACAACGGTAAAAGAACAGTATCACCACTTGCTATTGAATTCCCTATATATGTCGACCTTCATTTTTTTTTTGGCAAGACAGAACTGAAGAAAATGCCCAACTCTTTCTCACCTCTGAAGGCGCACTCTCACCAAAGCCTTTCGAAATACTCTATTCTTTCTTCTTCCCCAAAGATGATACCAGATGCCTGGAGTACAGATGACCCAGGAGGAAACAGCACCACAAATACATGTGCTGATTCATTCACCGCTTCTTCAAAAGCAAAGGTATCTCATATCATCAAGGGCAAAAGCAAAGGTATCTCATATCATGCTCTTTCCCTGTCTTTTCCTTTGTCCTTGATATTACTTGCATGGCAAAGTGAAAGAAGCAATCAGCCGGCACTTGGAGTCTATCTGGACTCTATTCCCTGGTTGCTTACCTAGCTTTGCTGAGCTATCCTCTAACCCTCTTCAATACGAATTGGAGAGATTGAACAAAGAAACAGATAAAAGGAGGAAGCTCAGACCTTCGGGGGAGACCAAAGGAAGCCTGCGGCCCAAGAGTAGCACAAAGGAAAATCAACGATGGGAGCAGCGCATTTCAAGAGTAAGCCTGTGGAATCACTCAAGATGAAGCCTCACTGCAATCACCAAGGAGAAGATGGAATTTACACTCCATAACCAGATTTGCATCTCTAAAACTCTTCTCTTTGTTAGATACATTCTGCCATGTTTAGTATGTTTAGTTGCTGTTTTATATGTTTTCTTTTGTTTGGTGTGTTTTAAGCTTAAAACATTGAGGACAATGTTTGATTTAAGTGTGGGGGGGGTAACTAAGTATGTTGATGCAAATTTGTTGGATTTTATCACCCATAACTTCAAGTATTGATCCTTGCTGTTTTAAAATGTTTTTAAACTGTTTTAATGTGTTTTGACTTAAAAATTCGAAAATCCCATAAAAATTTGAAAAATTGTTTTGAAAAACCCAAAAAGAGTTGTTTTTGTGTGTTTGTGTCGTAGGTTACCTTCCAACACAATGATGAGGATTTGGTTTTTAATTGCATGACGGTTAAAGAAAGTTACAAACATGGATGGACGTTTGATATACTCTTTGGTTTATGCTTGGTTGTAGTTATAGTTCACGAATTCACATGTAATCACAAAGAAAAAAATTAGTTTTTGTAACATGCTTGAAGGAATGAGCTCAAACTAACACTACATCCCTGTGAGACTTGAGCTTAAACGTTTATTTGGAGAGTTAAAATCTGTGCATTCTTTGTTTTCTAAAGTCGTTGCATGATCTCATTATTCTTTGCTTGGTTGCTACTTTAAAGGCGTTTCATCACTTAGTTCCAAATGCTAGAACTCATGCCCATTTCATTCAAAGCATGTCATTGATTTGCATAACATGTATTCAAGATGAAGTTGTGTAGTGAACACCATAGCCAAATTGCCATATTTCCCTTTTCATTTGTTTTATAGGATTTAACCCCGTTGAGCCTTGTGTAGCCTACTTTCTTTGTTAACCCACATTATCTTCACCTAGCCTAGATTAGGAACATCCGTACCCTTGTTCTTGAAGCATAGTAAGCATGAATGAATTCCCTTTGATTAATGTGTGCAGAAAATAAGTGTGGGGGAAAGTGTATTCATGTGAGTTTTTGTGCCATAGGCACGGTAAGAAAAAAAAAAAAAAAAAAAAAAAAAAAGAAAAAAATGGAAAAAGAGTTTAAAATAGTTGAAAAGTATTGGTTGTTGAAGTAAGGGCCCAAAACAATGAATTAGGCCCTAAGAGTTGTTTGAATCTCCCCTATTTGTTTAAAAGTTGATTTCTGCATTCTAAGGGAATTCTAGGTTTTAATTTCATTACTTTACTTATTGCTTAAAGAACGTTTGTTATTCCTTACCTTCCCTTGTTAGCCAAAACCCCAAGCCCCGTTACAACCCTTGACTTCTATCTTGAGTGTTGTGCATTTCAAATGTGGAGTTTGAATTTGGTATGAGCATATGGTGTCACTGGTTCTCGCATCTAAGTAGTAGCATCCCATTCATGAGATCATATCCATACACGTTTAATTACTCCCGAAATTGCTTTCTTTGTATAACGTATGTGAGTACTAGTCTTTCATGTTTACATCAATCTTCTCACATATAACTAGTGTAGGGTGTGTAGTCAGAAAATTTGAGTGAAAATTGAGTGCATAACGAGTGAGGAATTGAGGGAATTCTCTAAGGCATGTTACTACATTCAAAATATGTTTTAATTGATTAAATGCGAACTAGTGAATGGTGACTATGATTAAGTATGTGCTTGAGGGAAAGGAAGACTAAAAGCCATGTGAGTAATGAATTTTGACATGTCATGTTTCATTGGAAATCCCTGAGGCAACCGTTGGAAGGTTTAGGTTATGTTTTGTTTATTTTGTTTCAGCTTGTTTACTTTAGTTGTTTTGTTTTGCTCGAGGACTAGCAAAAGCTAAGTGTGGGGGAATTTGATAGAAGCATATTTATGCGCCTTAGTTAGCTAGTTCTTATGCATTTTTGTTATGTTTTCTTCCTTAAAGTAGTCTTTTAAGCTACTTTCATGTGTTTTCAGGTTTAAAGGACATATTACATGAAATGATGCAATTTGGAGCTTTTGGAGCAAAACTGAGCTGGAATGTGGTGTATGTAAATGGAGCACGAGGAATGAACGTGGTTGAAGGTCAAAGGAGTTCAAGAAATGAAGAAATGAAAATGAAGAGCAAAGAAGTCGGAATTGGCAACCAAAGTTTCTAAAGTTGGAAGTTTCTATTCTTGGAGGTTTCCATTGTCGTGAGTTTCTATTCTTGGCTTTGGGCTTTTAGATGACCTAAACCCTAACTCTTTGTGGACCCTAAGCCTATGCCACACCTAAACCATAACCTTAGCCCATTTTAGAGCCATTGCCGTGGGCTTTAGCCCAAGTCCTTTCCCTTGCCATGCAAGGGGGGGCATTTTAGGCCCAAATCCATGCATTAAGCCCTTCACCCTAATTCTTCCTCCTAATCCATGCATCCACATTCACCTAAATAAATCCTAAACTACATCCACTAAACCATCCATCCACCATAATTCCCACCATTCCATTCACACTTAAATGCCCATTATCCCATTTCTTTAGCTTTTTAATTCCACACCATCCCATTATCATCCACTAAACCATCCATCCACCATAATTCCCACCATTCCATTCACACTTAAATGCCCATTATCCCATTTCTTTAGCTTTTTAATTCCACACCATCCCATTATCATCCACTAAACCATCCATCCACCATAATTCCCACCATCCACACCTTTTCCCTTCCACCAAATACCTTAAACAAACATCCATTAACACCCATTCTCTTCCTATAAATACCCATTCATTCCATTCACCAAATCATCTCATTTTCCATTGTAATACACAAACACTTCCCCTTCTCCATCTTCTCCATTTCCACTCCATTCCACACTTCCATTCCCTCAACCAACTATCCCTAGACCTTATGCTACAAAGAAGAGGAAGAGAAGAGGGCCTAAACGTTCATACAATTCAAGTTTGAGTTGTTGGAATGTTTAGGCGTTTCTTCGATTTCAATGTTTAATTTCAATTCTCTTTGTTTTGTACGTATGAGGAACTAAACCCCCTTTAGCTAGGGGGTGATTCGAAATATATGTTTATGCTTGCATTATGATTTGAGTACTTCTAATTACATTTCATAAGTTGTGAATTCAATTTGTTTAACTATTTGATTGATAACCTATTTATGTATGTTTATTGAGAGTCGACGCTTAATTTTCATGCATGAATTTGACGCTAGAATATAAGTGAGTTTCACGTAATAGTTATGAACTTATATTCACAAGTAGTGGAGGTTGCTTATAAACAATCGCGTTAAACATATTCTTGGCATAAGTTTCATGCAATCATAGTAACGAATGCCTCGTCAACACTTATAGTTTTCATGATGCTTAATGATTCTTGCTTGTATCTCTATTATGCAATTCATGTAGGGAACTTGTGAGGAATGCTTTGGATTGTCGTATGCAATCATCCAATTCATTAACTTAAGGAAAACTTGACGGTTAATTTAAGCGGACCTAATTAACCCGGGGCGTTGAGAATTCATGGTTTATTGAAAAGCAATTAGACATCGTTTTGTATGCAAGTATAACATGTATGGAGATGAACCCCTTAGCTAGCAATCCCATCCATTCATTTCCGTCACATTCATCTTTATAATTTGTTTTTATTTCCAAGTTTCCATTTTAGTTAAATTCGTCCAAATCCAATCCCCCTTTATTTTGTTTAAGTTTTAGTCTTAATCTTTCTTACTTTTAAGTTTTGCATTCTTCGAGTTTAGTATAATGTTTTAAACTTGTTTTTACGTTTTTGAAGTCAAATCCAAGTGATTAACAATCCCTCCTAATCCCCGGTCCAGAACGATCCCTACTTACATACTTACTACAATTGACAAAAAGAGGGTTTAATTTGTGTGCGTATAAATCTCGCATCATTGACGAGGCATTCGTTACTATGATTGCATGAAACTTATGCCAAGAATTTGTTTAACGCGATTGTTTATAAGCAACCTCCACTACTTGTGAATATAAGTTCATAACTATTACGTGAAACTCACTTATATTCTAGCGTCAAATTCATGCATGAAAATTAAGCGTCGACTCTCAATAAACATACATAAATAGGTTATCAATCAAATAGTTAAACAAATTGAATTCACAACTTATGAAACGTAATTAGAAGTACTCAAATCATATTGCAAGCATAAACATATATTTCGAATCACCCCCTAGCTAAAGGGGGGGTTTAGTTCCTCATACGTACAAAACAAAGAGAATTGAAATTAAACATTGAAATCGAAGAAACGCCTAAACATTCCAACAACTCAAACTTGAATTGTATGAACGTTTAGGCCCTCTTCTCTTCCTCTTCGTTGTAGCATAAGGTCTAGGGATAGTTGGGTTGGGGGAATGGAAGTGTGGAATGAAGTGAGGAGTGATGGAAGTGGAAGATGGTTTTTGGATTCTAAGGGAGAGAAACTCACGGCTAGGGAAGTGTTTGTGGTGTGTTGTGTTGTGAATGAGATGATGAGAATGGAGAGTGAATTGAATGATGCAAATGAATGAAGTGTGTGTGGTTTATATAAGGAGAGAATGGATGGGAGAGCATGTGAATGATAGCTAGGAGAATGATTAAAGGGGTGTGAATGGTTGGAAATGCATGTGGGTGAATTGGTGGTGCTGATAGGAGCATATTTAGGCGACTTACTTAGCTTGTTTTCGTGCATCTATGTTGTTAATTCATAGTTGTTTTAGTAGTTTAAGCCATTTTCGTGTGTTTTTAGGTTCATATGGCTAAGGAAGCAAAAAGATGCATTTTGGAGCATTTTGGAGCAAAATTGGGCTTGGAATGGATATCATATGATTGGAACCAAAGTGTTGGACGAATTTGAAGGCCTTGTATTCATTTTGGACATAAAACAAAGGGCCTAGCCCATTCTCTCTTAAACCAACCCCAAGGCCATGCATTTCCTTCCAATTCCAAAGCCCACAATCACTTCAAAAGCCATGCAAAGAACCATCCATTCCATCAAAAACAATCCATCAATTCACATGCAAAACCACCATTAACACACATGCACCCAAACAAAGCCAACCTAGCTAACCCTACATGCATTCTTTATGCAACTCTTCATCATTCCACCATTCATTCTTTATTCCACAAACAAGTCACATGCATTTCCACCTTCCTACTTCATCATTTCACCACATTCTCCCTCTTTAACTCATTTCATTATTCATTCACTTTGCATTCATTCAATTCCACCCCACATGCACCCTTTATTCTTCATCATTGCAACCATGGCACATTTACACCAACAAAATAACTCCCATGCCATGACCTACTCATATTCCCATTTCCTTTCCAACATCTCACATGCATTTCCACCTTCCTACTTCATCATTTCACCACATTCTCCCTCTTTAATTCCACATGCATTCACTTCATCATTACACCACCACTCATTCTTTAATTCCACATGCAATTCTTCATCATTCCTTCACACAAATGCTTAAACAAACATCCATATGTTCCCTCCACTCCTCCTATAAATACCCTTGCATTCCCATTCATTCATATCATCTCATTCACAACACAACACACCACAAACACTTCCTTAGCCTTGAGTTTCTCTCCCTTAGAATCCAAAAACCATCTTCCATTTCCACCACTCCTCATCCATTTCCATAATTCCCCAACACTTCCATCCCCCCAACCAACTATCCCTAGACCTTATGCTACAATAAAGAGGAAGAGAAGAGTGCCTAAACGTTCATACAATTCACGTTTGAGTTGTTGGAATGTTTAGGCGTTTCTTTGATTTCAATGTTTAATTTCAATTCTCTTTGTTTTGTAAGTATGAGGAACTAAACCCCCCTTAGCTAGGGGGTGATTCGAAATATATGTTTATGCTTGCAATATGATTTGATTACTTTCAATTACGTTTCATAAGTTGTGAATTCAATTTGTTTAACTATTTGATTGATAACCTATTTATGTATGTTTATTGAGAGTCGACGCTTAATTTTCATGCATGAATTTGACGCTAGAATATAAGTGAGTTTCACGTAATAGTTATGAACTTATATTCACAAGTAGTGGAGGTTGCTTATAAACAATCGCGTTAAACAAATTCTTGGCATAAGTTTCATGCAATCATAGTAACGAATGCCTCGTCAACACTTATAGTTTTCATATTGCTTAATGATTCTTGCTTGTATCTCTATTATGCAATTCATGTAGGGAACTTGTGAGGAATGCTTTGGATTGTCGTATGCAATCATCCAATTCATTAACTTAAGGAAAACTTGACGGTTAATTTAAGCGGACCTAATTAACCCGGGGCGTTGAGAATTCATGGTTTATTGAAAAGCAATTGGAAATCGTTTTATTATGCAAGTGTAACATGTGTGGAGATGAACCCCTTGGCTAGCATCCATTCATTCCATTTCATCAATTTCATATTTACATTATGTTTTAATTGCAATTTGTTCATTTAGTTTAATTCCGTCCAAAACTCAATCCCCCTTTTGCTTTAATGTTCAATATAGTTAGAAATCAATTTAGTTTGTGTTTTTAAAGCATTTTGAGTCTTTTGGTTTGTCTTAGTGTTTTAACGTTTAGTTTCACATTCTTTGAGTCTAGTTTAGTGTTTTATATTGTTTTTACGTTTTTGAGTCATTTTCCAAGAGATTAACAATCCCTCCTAATCCCCGGCAACGGCGCCAAAATTTGATGCGAATTTTGTGCGCACACAAATTAAACCCTCTTTTTGACAATTGTAGTATGGATGTAAGTAGGGATCGTTCTGGACAAGCTCGTCAAGTTTCCTCTTCATGCCTGACGAATAATTGTTGGCAAGCACGTGCAAACTTCGGTTCTCGTACTTAAGCTGTTTGATCTCCTGCTTAAGACTCTCCACCTCCGCCATCAAGGATTCAACCTGACGGGAGCGAGCAAGAAGGCGTTGGCCCATGTTGGACACAGAGCCAGCGCACTGAACACTCAGAGCCAGGGATTCTTGAACGGCCAACTCATCGGACCGTCCTGAAAGTAGCTGACTGTCTTTGGGAGTGAGGAGGTTCCGAGCCACTATCGTAGCCGTTGTGGGATCCGTCATCACAGAGTCCTCATCTGTAAGAGGGCCATGGGAAGATAAGAAAGACGGGCACCATACCTTACCCTGACGAGATGCGACCGGATCACTGCTTAGACTCAAATCTAAGCAAAGGTTCGATGGGTTGGATGAGCTAGCCATTGTTCACGAAGTTAAAAGAGAAGGGGTGGACGGAGTAGATTTTCAAAGGGCCGGAGACGAGTTTCAAGAATGGCAAATCTTCAGAGTATGTAAGTTGGCGGTGATCAATAGCTCTATAAAAAGCCAAGGCAACGCGTCCACCAATTCAAAAAGCCGAAAGTTCATGCGGCTTTTCAGAAAACGCATTCAACACGTGGAGGCCATCATCGCAACTACACGTCTTTAGCCGACAAGCGCAAAGTTCGGTGACGCTTTATCTGCTTTTCAGAAAACGCGTGCAGCTTTATCGAAGAGGCGTCTTCAAAGATCGAAGAGACGTCTTCAAAGATCGAAGAGTCGTCACTATTCCAAAAAGCCGGATTTGCGGGATCAAAATGTTTGTCGACAACGGTAAAAGAACAGTACCACCACTTGCTATTGAATTCCCTATATATGTCGACCTTCATATTTTATGGCAAGACAGAACTGAAGAAAATGCCCAACTCTTCCTCACCTCTGAGGGCGCACTCCCAGCAAAGCCTTTCGAAATACTCCATTTTTTCTTCTTCCCCAAAGATGATACCAGATGCCTGGAGTACAGATGACCCAGGAGGAAACAGCACCACAAATACATGTGCTGATTCATTCACCGCTTCTTCAAAAGCAAAGGTATCTCATATCATCAAGGTCAAAAGCAAAAGTATCTCATATCATGTTCTTTCCCTGTCTTTTCCTTTGTCCTTGATATTACTTGCATGGCAAAGTGAAAGAAGCAATCAGCCGGCACTTGGAGTCTATCTGGACTCTATTCCCTGGTTGCTTACCTAGCTTTGCTGAGCTATCCTCTAACCCTCTTCAATACGAATTGGAGAGATTGAACAAAGAAACAGATAAGAGGAGGAAGCTCAGACCTTCGGGGGAGACCAAAGGAAGCCTGCTACCCAGTTCAAGAGTAGCACAAAGGAAAATCAACGATGGGAGCAGCGCAGTTCAAGAGTAAGCCTGTGGAATCACAAAGATCCAAGCCTCACTGCAATCACTAAGGAGAAGATGGAACGAAAACTCCATAACCAGATTTGCATCTCTAAACTCTTCTCTTTGTTAGATACATTCTGCCATGTTTAGATGTTTAATTGCTGTTTATATGTTTGTTTGTGTTTAGTGTGGTTTTTAACATTGAGGACAATGTTTGATTTAAGTGTGGGGGTATTAGTTACTAAAGTGTTTAATGCAAATTCGTAGGATTTTATCCACCATAACTTCAAATGTTGTTTCTTGCTGTTTTTAAGTGTGTTTAGTGTGTTTTGACTTAAAAATTCAAAAATCACATAAAAATTTGAAAAACATGTTTTGAAAAGCCTAAAAAGAGTGTTTTAAGTCGTTTTTGTGTCGTAGGTCACCTTCCAACACAATGATAAGGATTTGGTTTCTAATTGCATGACTGTTGAAAAGAGTTATAAACATGGAGAAAAGTTTGATTTACTCTTGGTATATGCTTGGTTATGGTTATAATGTATGACTTCACATGCAATCATAAAAGAAAAAATTAGTTATGTAACATGCTTGAAGGAAGGAACTCAAACAAACGCTACAACCCTGAGAGACTTGAGCCCATAACGTTCTTTGGAGAGTATAATCTGTGATTTCTTGTTTTCTAAAGTTGTTGCATGATCTCATTATTCTTTGCTTGGTTACTACTTAGAAGGCGTTTCATCATATAGTTCCAAATGCTAGAACTCATGCCCATTTCATTCAAAGCATGTTATTGATTTGCATAACATATATCAAGATGAAGTTGTGTAGTTGCCACCATAGCCAAATAGCCTCACTTCCCATGTTTCGTATATGTTGTAAGTTTTACCCCCGTTGAGCCATGTTAGCCCATGTTCTTTGTTAACCCACTTTATCTTCACCTAACCTAGAATATGACCGTCCTTACCCTTGTTCTTAAAAGATAGTGAGCATGACTTAAATGAATTCCTTTTGAGTTACATTATGCAAGAAAATGAGTGTGGGGGAAGGAATGCTTATTCTTAAGTATGTTTTGAGTTTCAAAAGAAAAAAAAAAAAAAAAAAAAAAAAGAAAGAAAGAAAGAAAAAGAGCTTGAAAAAAATGAAAGAATGAGTGATTGAAGAAAGAGCTCAAAACACCAATTCTGGCCCAAAATTGTCTAAATTCTCCCTTTTGTTCCAAAGTTGAGTTTTCATTCAAAAGTGAATTCTAAGTTGATTCAATTGCCTTGCTCACTATTTCTTTGAGAACCTTTGTTTTCCATATCCCTTCTTTGTTATCCACATGCCCCAAACCCCATTACAACCCGTGACTTCAATCTTGAGTGTTATGTGTTTCAATTTGTGGAGTTTGAACTTGGTATGAGCATATGGTATCACTGGTTCTCGCGTCTAAGTAGTAGCATTCCATTCATGAGATCATAATCTAAACATGCTTATTAACTCCAAAAATTGCGTTCTTTGTGATACATATATGTGAGTGTTCGTTTTCATGTTTACATCAATCTTCTCACATATGACTAGATTAGGGTGTGTAGTTAGAAAATCTGAGTGAAAATTGAGTGCATATCTTGTAAGGAATTGAGCAAATTCTCTAAGGCATGTTACTACATTCAAAACATGGTTTTAAATGCTTAATTGTGAACTAGTATGTGGTGACTATGATTAAGAATGTACTTAAGTGTAAAGATGGCTAAATTCTGTGGGAATAATAATTTTTAACTTGTCATGTGCATTGGAAATCCCTGAAACGATTGTTGGAAGGTGTAGGTTGTGTTTTACGTGTTTAGTGTCGTTTTGTTTATTTGTTTTTATTCTGTTTTGCTTGAGGACTAGCAAAAGATAAGTGTGGGGGAGTTTGATAGGAGCATATTTAGGCGACTTACTTAGCTTGTTTTCGTGCATCTATGTTGTTAATTCATAGTTGTTTTAGTAGTTTAAGCCATTTTCGTGTGTTTTTAGGTTCATATGGCTAAGGAAGCAAAAAGATGCATTTTGGAGCATTTTGGAGCAAAATTGGGCTTGGAATGGATATCATATGATTGGAACCAAAGTGTTGGACGAATTTGAAGGCCTTGTATTCATTTTGGACATAAAACAAAGGGCCTAGCCCATTCTCTCTTAAACCAACCCCAAGGCCATGCATTTCCTTCCAATTCCAAAGCCCACAATCACTTCAAAAGCCATGCAAAGAACCATCCATTCCATCAAAAACAATCCATCAATTCACATGCAAAACCACCATTAACACACATGCACCCAAACAAAGCCAACCTAGCTAACCCTACATGCATTCTTTATGCAACTCTTCATCATTCCACCATTCATTCTTTATTCCACAAACAAGTCACATGCATTTCCACCTTCCTACTTCATCATTTCACCACATTCTCCCTCTTTAACTCATTTCATTATTCATTCACTTTGCATTCATTCAATTCCACCCCACATGCACCCTTTATTCTTCATCATTGCAACCATGGCACATTTACACCAACAAAATAACTCCCATGCCATGACCTACTCATATTCCCATTTCCTTTCCAACATCTCACATGCATTTCCACCTTCCTACTTCATCATTTCACCACATTCTCCCTCTTTAATTCCACATGCATTCACTTCATCATTACACCACCACTCATTCTTTAATTCCACATGCAATTCTTCATCATTCCTTCACACAAATGCTTAAACAAACATCCATATGTTCCCTCCACTCCTCCTATAAATACCCTTGCATTCCCATTCATTCATATCATCTCATTCACAACACAACACACCACAAACACTTCCTTAGCCTTGAGTTTCTCTCCCTTAGAATCCAAAAACCATCTTCCATTTCCACCACTCCTCATCCATTTCCATAATTCCCCAACACTTCCATCCCCCCAACCAACTATCCCTAGACCTTATGCTACAATAAAGAGGAAGAGAAGAGTGCCTAAACGTTCATACAATTCACGTTTGAGTTGTTGGAATGTTTAGGCGTTTCTTTGATTTCAATGTTTAATTTCAATTCTCTTTGTTTTGTAAGTATGAGGAACTAAACCCCCCTTAGCTAGGGGGTGATTCGAAATATATGTTTATGCTTGCAATATGATTTGATTACTTTCAATTACGTTTCATAAGTTGTGAATTCAATTTGTTTAACTATTTGATTGATAACCTATTTATGTATGTTTATTGAGAGTCGACGCTTAATTTTCATGCATGAATTTGACGCTAGAATATAAGTGAGTTTCACGTAATAGTTATGAACTTATATTCACAAGTAGTGGAGGTTGCTTATAAACAATCGCGTTAAACAAATTCTTGGCATAAGTTTCATGCAATCATAGTAACGAATGCCTCGTCAACACTTATAGTTTTCATATTGCTTAATGATTCTTGCTTGTATCTCTATTATGCAATTCATGTAGGGAACTTGTGAGGAATGCTTTGGATTGTCGTATGCAATCATCCAATTCATTAACTTAAGGAAAACTTGACGGTTAATTTAAGCGGACCTAATTAACCCGGGGCGTTGAGAATTCATGGTTTATTGAAAAGCAATTGGAAATCGTTTTATTATGCAAGTGTAACATGTGTGGAGATGAACCCCTTGGCTAGCATCCATTCATTCCATTTCATCAATTTCATATTTACATTATGTTTTAATTGCAATTTGTTCATTTAGTTTAATTCCGTCCAAAACTCAATCCCCCTTTTGCTTTAATGTTCAATATAGTTAGAAATCAATTTAGTTTGTGTTTTTAAAGCATTTTGAGTCTTTTGGTTTGTCTTAGTGTTTTAACGTTTAGTTTCACATTCTTTGAGTCTAGTTTAGTGTTTTATATTGTTTTTACGTTTTTGAGTCATTTTCCAAGAGATTAACAATCCCTCCTAATCCCCGGTCCAGAACGATCCCTACTTACATCCATACTACAATTGTCAAAAAGAGGGTTTAATTTGTGTGCGCACAAAATTCGCATCAGGTGCAATGATGAAAGAATAAGTGCATGTGTGTGTTTTGTGTTGGAATGAATGTGGATGCATGATGAAGAGTTAATAAATAATGCATGTAGGGTTAGGAAATAAAATCATAAATTAAAGGGGGATGATTAAAGGGTGTGGCTAGGTTGGAAAGGTGTGGAAGATGGATGGAATTAGGGGGAATGCATGGCAATGATGGGGAGTTCTTTGGTGATGAATGCAATGATGAAGAGTGAATAAATAATGCATGTAGGGTTAGCTAGGTTGGCTTTGTTTGGGTGCATGTGAGTTAAAGAGGGAGAATGTGGTGAAATGATGAAGTAGGAAGGTGGAAATGCATGTGAATGCATGTGAGTGCATGTGTGTGTGAATGGGTGTTTCTTGATGGTTTTGGGGTTGTGATGCATGTGAATGCATGTGGCTAAGGCTTGTTGATTGGGCTAGAGGTTTTGCATGGCTTAAAGGATTGTTTGATTGGGCTAGGCCCTTTGTTTTATGTCCAAAGTGCATACAAGGCTTTCAAATTCGTCCAACACTTTGGCTCCAAAAATATGCTATCCATTCCAAGCCCAATTTTGCTCCAAAATGCTCCAAAATGCATCTTTTTTCTTCCTTAGCCATATGAACCTAAAAACACACGAAAATGGATTAAACTACTAAAACAACTATGAATTAACAACTTAGATGCACGAAAACAAGCTAAGTAAGTCGCCTAAATATGCTCCTATCAGCAAAACAGAATAAAAACAAATAAACAAAACGACACTAAACACGTAAAACACAACCTACACCTTCCAACAATCGTTTCAGGGATTTCCAATGCACATGACAAGTTAAAAATCATTATTCCCACAGAATTTAGCCATCTTTACCCTTAAGTACATTCTTAATCATAGTCACCACATACTAGTTCGCAATTAAGCATTTAAAACCATGTTTTGAATGTAGTAACATGCCTTAGAGAATTTGCTCAATTCCTTACAAGATATGCACTCAATTTTCACTCAGATTTTCTAACTACACACCCTAATCTAGTCATATGTGAGAAGATTGATGTAAACATGAAAACGAACACTCACATATATGTATCACAAAGAACGCAATTTTTGGAGTTAATAAGCATGTTTAGATTTGATCTCATGAATGGAATGCTACTACTTAGACACGAGAACCAGTGACACCATATGCTCATACCAAGTTCAAACTCCACAAATTGAAACACATAACACTCAAGATTGAAGTCACAGGTTGTAATGGGGCTTGGGGTGTGTGGATAACAAAGAAGGGATATGGAAAACACAGGTTCTTAAAGAAATAGTGAGCAAGGCAATTGAATCAACTTAGAATTCACTTCTGAATGAAAACTCAACTTTGGAACAAAAGGGAGAATTTAGACAATTTTGGGCCAGAATTGGTGTTTTGAGCCCTTTCTTCAATCACTCATTCTTTCATTTTTTTTTTCAAGCTCTTTTTTCTTTCTTTCTTTCTTTTCTTTTCTTTTTTTTTTTTTTTTTTTTTTTGTTTCTTTTGAAACTCAAAACATACTTAAGAACAAGCATTCCTTCCCCCACACTCCTTTTCTTGCATAATGTAACTCAAAAGGAATTCATTTAAGTCATGCTCACTATCTTTTAAGAACAAGGGTAAGGACGGTCATATTCTAGGTTAGGTGAAGATAAAGTGGGTTAACAAAGAACATGGGCTAACATGGCTCAACGGGGGTAAAACTTACAACATATACGAAATATGGGAAGTGGGGCTATTTGGCTATGGTGGCAACTACACAACTTCATCTTGATATATGTTATGCAAATCAATAACATGCTTTGAATGAAATGGGCATGAGTTCTAGCATTTGGAACTATATGATGAAACGCCTTCTAAGTAGTAACCAAGCAAAGAATAATGAGATCATGCAACAACTTTGGAAAACAAGAAATCACAGGTTATACTCTCCAAAGAACGTTATAGGCTCAAGTCTCTCAGGGTTGTAGTGTTTGTTTGAGTTCCTTCCTTCAAGCATGTTACATAACTAATTTTTTCTTTTATGATTGCATGTGAAGTCATACATTATAACCATAACCAAGCATATACCAAGAGTAAATCAAACTTTTCTCCATGTTTATAACTCTTTTTAACAGTCATGCAATTAAAAACCAAATCCTGAGGCAAGGGTTGGAAGGTACCTACGACACAAACACGACTCAAAACACTCTTTTTAGGCTTTTCAAAACATGTTTTTTTTTTTTTTTTTTTTTTTAAATTTTTATGTGATTTTCGGAGTTATAAAACAAAACACACTAAAACAGTTTAAAACAGTGAGAAACAACATGTGAAGTGATAGGTGATAAAATCCTACAAATTTGCATCAAAACACTTTAGTAACTCCCCCACACTTAAATCAAACATTGTCCTCAATGTTAAAAACCACACTAAACACAAGCAAACATATAAACAGCAATTAAACATACTAAACATGGCATACTGTATCTAACAAAGAGAAGAGTTTAGAGATGCAAATCTGGTTATGGAGTGTTCGTTCCATCTTCTCCTTGGTGATTGCAGTGAGGCTTCATCTTGAGTTTTTCCACAGGCTACTCTTGAACTGAGCTGGAGATTCTTTTGGTTTCCTCCGATCGTTGATTTTCCTTTGTGCTACTCTTGAACTGGGCAGTAGGATTCTTTTGGTTTCCCCCGAAGGTCTGAGCTTCCTCCTCTTATCTGTTTCTTTGTTCAATCTTTCCAATTCGTATTGAAGAGGGTTAGAGGATAGCTCAGCAAAGCTAGGTAAGCAACCAGGGAATAGAGTCCAGATAGACTCTAAGTGCCGGCTGATTGCTTATTTCACTTTGCCATGCAAGTAATATCAAGGACAAAGGAAAAGACAGGGAAAGAGCATGATATGAGATACCTTTGCTTTCGCCCTTGATGATATGAGATACCTTTGCTTTCGAAGAGGCAGCGAATGAATCCACATGTTTCGATCCACCGTTTCCTCTTCCTCATTCGTATTGCAGGCATTTGGTATCTTCTTTGGGGGATACATCCATGTTTGAAAGTGTGTTCTCAAGAGAAGGAGAAATCTGAGCATGTTTGAGAGGGTTGGTTGCAGCTTACATTTTCGGCCGAGAAGGAAAGTTATGCGCTTCTGGGTGTATGCCTTGCCATGAATGTTGATGTATATAGGAATTGTAATGGCAAATGGCAGTGCGGATGCGGCAATGTCTTCCACGTGTCTTCTGAAAAGCCGGGAGCTTTTGATAAAGTGGCACGCGTCTTCTGAAAAACCGGGAGCTTTTGACAAAGTTGCACTCGCTTTCTGGAAAGCCGGGAGCTTTCGGCTTTGTCACCCACGTTTGTCGGCTAAAGTGTGCAGCTGATTTCTCGCCTTCCACGCGTCTTCTGAAAAGATGGGAGCTTTTGACAAATTAGCACATGCTTTCTGAAAAGCCTGGATTGCGTCTGAAGAGCTGGCGATCTTTATGCCGGGAAATCTGGTTTTGAAGAGTGGTGTCTCTTCATTTCTGAATCGGTGAACGCATCTCCTTTAATAGAGGTGATCGATCACCTCTATCTGCACACTTTGAAGACTTCCCAAAAATCATCTTCGGCCCGTCGAGATTTTCCTCCATCCAACCCTTTTCTTTTAACTTCTTGAACAATGGCTAGCTCATCCAACCCATCGAACATTTGCTTAGATTTGAGTCTAAGCAGTGACCCGGTCGCGCCTCGTCAGGGTAAGGTATGGTGCCCGTCTTTCTTATCTTCCCATGGCCCTCTTACAGATGAGGACTCTGTGATGACGGATCCCACAACGGCTACGATAGTGGCTCGGAACCTCCTCACTCCCAAAGACAGTCAGCTGCTTTCAGGACGGTCCGATGAGTTGGCCGTTCAAGAATCCCTGGCTCTGAGTGTTCAGTGCGCTGGCTCTGTGTCCAACATGGGCCAACGCCTTCTTGCTCGCTCCCGTCAGGTTGAATCCTTGATGGCGGAGGTGGAGAGTCTTAAGCAGGAGATCAAACAGCTTAAGTACGAGAACTGAAGTTTGCACATGCTTGCCAACAATTATTCTACAGGCATGAAGAGGAAACTTGATGAGCTTGATGACCGTCAAAGGCTTGCAGCTTTCTTCCAGAGGCACCTCTTTCCTGGGTCATCCAGCGTTCCACCAAGGTTTGGGGCCTTGAATAATCTATCTTCGGTGCCTCCCGCTCCGATGCCTTCCGCTCCGATGCCTCTTGCTCCAATGCCTTCTGCTCCGAGAGTGTTGCCACGTAGTGGGGCCTCACGTACACAACCTTTGTGAAGACTCCATCTTTCTGCCATGTTTAGATACAATTGTAATTTATCGAAAAATCAATGAACAAACTTTGTTTTATTTACTGTATTGGGTTGCCTCCCAAGTAGCGCTTGATAGGAGCATATTTAGGCGACTTACTTAGCTTGTTTTCGTGCATCTATGTTGTTAATTCATAGTTGTTTTAGTAGTTTAAGCCATTTTCGTGTGTTTTTAGGTTCATATGGCTAAGGAAGCAAAAAGATGCATTTTGGAGCATTTTGGAGCAAAATTGGGCTTGGAATGGATAGCATATGATTGGAGCCAAAGTGTTGGACGAATTTGAAGGCCTTGTATTCATTTTGGACATAAAACAAAGGGCCTAGCCCATTCTCTCTTAAACCAACCCCAAGGCCATGCATTTCCTTCCAATTCCAAAGCCCACAATCACTTCAAAAGCCATGCAAAGAACCATCCATTCCATCAAAAACAATCCATCAATTCACATGCAAAACCACCATTAACACACATGCACCCAAACAAAGCCAACCTAGCTAACCCTACATGCATTCTTTATGCAACTCTTCATCATTCCACCATTCATTCTTTATTCCACAAACAAGTCACATGCATTTCCACCTTCCTACTTCATCATTTCACCACATTCTCCCTCTTTAACTCATTTCATTATTCATTCACTTTGCATTCATTCAATTCCACCCCACATGCACCCTTTATTCTTCATCATTGCAACCATGGCACATTACACCAACAAAACAACTCCCATGCCATGGCCTACTCATATTCCCATTTCCTTTCCAACATCTCACATGCATTTCCACCTTCCTACTTCATCATTTCACCACATTTTCCCTTTTATTTCCACATGCAATTCTTCATCATTGCAACCACAAACACCTTAAACAAATAGCCATATACATCTCCACTCCTCCTATAAATACCCTTGCATTCATTCATTCAAAAATTATCTCATTTCATACACAACACACCACAAACACTTCCATCTTCTCCCTAGCCGTGAGTTTCTCTCCATTTCCCTTCCATTTCTCCTCCATTTCTTCCATTTCCATAATCCCCCAATCCATTCAACACACCAACAACATCCCTTAGTCCTTGTGCCACAATAAAGAGGAAGATAAGAGGGCCTAAACGTTCATACAATTCACGTTTGAGTTGTTGGAATGTTTACGCGTTTCTTTGATTTCAATGTTTAAATTCAATTCTCTTTGTTTTGTAATATGAGGAATGGAAGAGAAGAGTGCCTAAACGTTCATACAATTCACGTTTGAGTTGTTGGAATGTTTAGGTGTTTCTTTAATTTCAAAGTTATGAGGAACTAAACCCTTTTTGGCTAGGGGTGATTTCAATACCATGATTATTTTTGTAATATGAATTGATGAATTCCGGTTATGAACTCTTGATTCGTGAATGCAATTGGCTTAACTATTTGATGATTAACTTATTTGTGTTTGTTGATTGAGGGTCGACACTTAATTAGCATGCATGAGTATGTGGGTAAAGTTTAAGAAGGTTTCACATAATCATTACTAACTTATACATGAAAGTAGTGAAGGTCGCTTGTCACGATCGCGTTAAGTTTAATTCTTAGCATGAGTAACATGATGTCATAGTTGCAAATGCTTTGTCAATGCTTATGATTTTCATTATTCTTAATGATCTTCGATTGTATCTCTATTATGATGACATGTAGGGAACTTTTGAGAATGTTTTGGGTTGTCGAATGATGCCATCCAATCCAATAATATAAGGAAAATCTAAGGGTTAACTAGTGATGTCACGATTAATTTGGGGCATTGTCGTTCATAACTCAATGAAGGAATAATTGGAAATTGATTCATATGCATAAATATCATGTGTGGAGAAAGAACCTCTAGCTAATTCACCAACCATCTTATTTCATCAATTTCATATTTACATTTTGTCTAGTTATTAACTTGTTTCGTTATTTCAATTTTCGTCAAACCTCAATCCCCCTTTTGCTTTAATGTTCAATATAGTTAGAAATCAATTTAGTTTGTGTTTTTAAAGCATTTTGATTCTTTTGGTTTGTCTTAGTGTTTTAACGTTTAGTTTCACATTCTTTGAGTCTAGTTTAGTGTTTTATATTGTTTTTACGTTTTTAAGTCAATTTAGAAGGTTTTAGCAAGCCCTCCTAATCCCCGGTCTAGAACGATCCCTCACTTATCCATTCTACTACAATTGTCAAACGAGGGTTTAATTTGAGTGTCAAGTAATTCTCGCATCAGCGCTTTCTTTTACGTCTTGCAGCCGGACGAGTACTCTCTTCAATCTTCATTTGAGCCCACGGAATGGAAATGAATGTCTTCCACCATTTGCCCCACACCATGCTCGTAATATGGCTTCAACCGATGCCCGTTCACCTTGAATTCTACGCCATTCCTTAAGCTTTTTATGTGGACTGCACCATAAGGTAAAACGTTAGTAACAACAAACGAGCCAATCCATTTAGAACGCAACTTACCAGGAAACAAACGTAGGCGAGAGTTGAAAAGTAACACTTTCTGCCCAACTGTGAAGGTCTTGGTTCGAATCATTTTATCATGGAATGCTTTGGTCTTGGCTTTGTACATCCGGGCATTCTTATAGGCTTCATTCTGAATCTCCTCAAGTTCATTCAATTGGAGCTTCCTATGAACTCCCGCTGCATCTATGTCCATGTTGAAAGTCTTCACGGCCCAATGTGCCTTGTGCTCTAACTCTACGGGCAAATGACATGGCTTACCATAGACGAGCCGAAAAGGTGACATCCCAATGGGTGTTTTGTACGCCGTACGATATGCCCACAGTGCATCATCTAAACGTAAGCTCCAATCCCTCCTTGTTGGTCCAACGGTCTTCTCCAAAATTTGTTTGATTTCTCGGTTAGACACCTCGGCTTGGCCATTTGTTTGAGGATGGTAAGGTGTGGAGACCGTATGGTTGACATGGTACTTTCTTAGCAACGCCTCAATGGTCCGATTGCAAAAGTGAGACCCTCCATCACTTATGATTACTCTCGGCATTCCAAACCTAGCAAAAATGTTAGTTTTCACGAAATCTGCAACCACCTTAGAATCGTTAGTACGGGTGGCTTTTGCTTCCACCCATTTAGAAACATAATCAATGGCTAGCAAGATATAAGTGAAACCATAAGATGGAGGGAAAGGGCCCATGAAATCAATGCCCTGATAGGAGCATATTTAGGCGACTTACTTAGCTTGTTTTCGTGCATCTATGTTGGTAATTCATAGTTATTTTAGTTCTTTATGCTTCTTTTGTGTGTTTTCAGGTCCTAAGGGCTTAGGGAGCAAGAAAGTGCATTTTGAGGCTATTTGGGGCACTTTTGGGCATGGATTGGATAGCTTAATCATGGAGCAAAGAGGATGGACGAAATTGAAGCCTTGTATGCTCTTTGGGGACATCAAACAAAGGGCCTAGCCCAATCAAACAAATCCTTTGAGCCATGGAAAACCTCTAGCCCAATCAAACATATTATGCCATGCAAACCAACCTATTTTAGACCCATTCTATGTACTTAAACCCTAGCCTTTTAAACTAGCCTTATTATCACTTCCATTCACTTATCACTCACCACATATCATTCATTTATCACTTAACATATCATTCACTTATCATGTCATTCACTTCCATTCACTTATCACTTATCAAAACCACCTATCATTACTTATCATCACCACATATCATTCATTTATCACTTAACATATCATTCATTCATCTCCTTATCATAATCATACACCTATCACTTATCACTTATCACAACAACAACCTTGCACATGCACTCCCATTCTTTAACCCAATTCCTTTCCAACATCTCACATGCATTTCCACCTTCCTACTTCATCATTTCATCACATTTTCCCTTTTATTTCCACATGCAATTCTTCATCATTGTAGCCACAAACACCTTAAACAAATAGCCATATACATCTCACATGCATTTCCACCTTCCTACTTCATCATTTCATCACATTCTCCCTCTTTAATTCCATATGCATTCACTTCATCATTACACCACCATTCATTCTTTATTCCACATACACTCATCATCACACAACCTAGCTAACCCTACATGCATTCTTTATGCAACTCTTCATCATTCCACCATTCATTCTTTATTCCACAAACAAGCCACATGCATTTCCACCTTCCTACTTCATCATTTCACCACATTTTCCCTTTTATTTCCACATGCAATTCTTCATCATTGCAACCACAAACACCTTAAACAAATAGCCATATACATCTCCACTCCTCCTATAAATACCCTTGCATTCATTCATTCAAAAATCATATCATCTCATTCACAACACAACAACACACCACAAACACATTCCTTTCTCCCTTAGAATCCAAAAACCATCTTCCATTTCCACCAATCCTCATCCATTTCCATAATTCCCCAACACTTCCATCCCCCCAACCAACCTATCCTTAAACCTTGTGCTACAACAACGAGGAAGAGAAGAGTGCCTAAACGTTCATACAATTCAAGTTTTGAGTTGTTGGAATGTTTAGGTGTTTCTTTGATTTCAAAGTTTCATTTTAATTCTCTTTGTTTTGTACGTATGAGAAATGGAAGAAAAGAGTGCTTAAACGTTCATACAATTCAAAGTTTTGAGTTGTTGGAATGTTTAGGTGTTTCTTTGATTTCAAAGTTATGAGGAAATAAACCCCCTTTAGCTAGGGGGTGATTCGAAACTATGTTTATGTTTGTAATATGATTTGATTACTTTTAATTACGTTTCATAAGTTGTGGATTCAATTTGTTTAACTGTTTGATTGATAACTTATTTATGTATGTTTATTGAGAGTGCACACTTAATTTTCATGCATGAATATGACGCTAGAATATAAGTGAGTTTCACCTAATAGTTACGAACTTATATTCACAAGTAGTGGAGGTCGCTTATAAACAATCGCGTTAAACATATTCTTGGCATAAGTTTCATGCAATCATAGTAACGAATGCCTCGTCAACACTTATAGTTTTCATGATGCTTAATGATTCTTGCTTGTATCTCTATTATGCAATTCATGTAGGGAACTTGTGAGGAATGCTTTGGATTGTCGTATGCAATCATCCAATTCATTAACTTAAGGAAAACTTGACGGTTAATTTAAGCGGACCTAATTAACCCGGGGCGTTGAGAATTCATGGTTTATTGAAAAGTAATTAGAAATCGTTTTGTATGCAAGTATAACATGTGTGGAGATGAACCCCTTAGCTAGCTTCCCATCCATTCATTTCCGTCAAATCCATATTCACAATTTGTTTTGTTTCCAAGTATTTATTTTAGTAAATTCGTCCAAATCCAATCCCCCCTTATTTTGTTTAAGTTTTAGTCTTAATCTTTCTTATTTTTAGTTTTGCATTCTTTGAGCATTAAATATTGTTTTATATTGTGTTTTTACGTTTTTAAGTCAAATCCAAGTGATTAACAATCCCTCCTAATCCCCGGTCCAGAACGATCCCTACTTATACACTTCACTACAATTGACAAAAAGAGGGTTTAATTTGTGTGCGTATAATTCTCGCATCATGCCCCAAACATAAAAAATTTCAACATTAAAGACAGGGGTTTGTGGCATTTGGTCCTTGGTACCTATGTTACCCATTCGTTGGCAACGATCACAAGACATACAAAAGGTTCTAGCATCCCTAAATATAGTCGGCCAATCAAAACCACACTCTAGAACCTTGAGGGCAGTGCGTTGTGTGCCAAAATGACCACCACATGCATATGTGTGACAAAAGCTTAGAATTGAGTGAAATTCAGAATCATACACACATCTACGTACAATTTGATCTGAGCAATACTTCCACAAATAAGGGTCATCCCAAACATAGAAACGTGCATCATTTTTAAGCTTATCACGTTGGTGCTTGTTTAGTTCATTTGGAAATTGTTTAGCCACCAAGTAATTCACTAAATCTGCATACCATGGTTCACTTACCTCAATGGATAGCAGCTGCTCATCGGGAAAAGTTTCAGGGATAGGTACGGCATGTTCATGCTCCTTGTGGATCATTCGGCTTAAATGGTCAGCCACTACATTCTCGCTTCCTTTCTTATCCCGGATTTCAATATCAAATTCTTGAAGAAGAAGAATACAACGGATAAGCCTCGGCTTTACTTCCTTTTTCGTGAGCAAGTACCTCAAAGCTGCATGATCAGAATAAACGATTACTTTAGTACCAATTAAATATGAACGGAATTTATCTAAAGCAAAAACCACAGCTAGAAGTTCTTTTTCTGTCGTGGAATAGTTCAATTGGGCATCATTGAGAGTCCGAGAGGCATAGTATATGACATGCGGCCGCTTGTCTCTTCTTTGTCCTAAAACAGCTCCTATTGCACAGTCGGATGCATCGCACATGAGCTCGAACGGAAGGCTCCAATCTGGAGGTACAATAATGGGGGCCGAGACTAGCTTCTCCTTGAGTTGGTTAAATGCCGAATTACACTCTTCATCAAACTTGAATGGCACATCTTTTTGAAGCAATCGGCAAAGAGGGTTGGACATCTTGGAGAAGTCCTTGATAAAACGCCTATAGAACCCTGCATGGCCAAGAAACGAACGTACCTGTCTAACCGAAGTAGGAGAGGGTAAGTGACGTACAAGGTCTATTTTCGATTTATCTACTTCAATTCCTTTTTCTGAAACAATATGTCCTAAAACTATACCTTGTTTCACCATAAAGTGACATTTCTCCCAATTCAAGACAAGGTTAGTTTCAACACATCGTTTCAAAATTAAGGTCAGATTATCCAAGCAATTATCAAATGAACTCCCAAACACACTGAAATCATCCATGAAAACTTCAATGATCTTTTCAACAAAATCGGAAAATATACTTACCATACACCTTTGGAAAGTGGCCGGTGCGTTGCATAAGCCAAATGGCATGCGACGATAAGCAAATGTTCCAAAGGGACATGTGAATGTGGTCTTCTCTTGATCATCCGGGGCTATCACAATTTGGTTATATCCAGAGTATCCATCAAGAAAACAGTAAAAAGCATGACCGGCTAACCTTTCGAGCATCTGGTCGATGAATGGCAAAGGAAAGTGATCTTTCCTAGTCATGGCATTTAGCTTCCGGTAATCGATACATACTCGCCATCCAGTCTGAATGCGTGTAGGCACGAGCTCATTCTCATCATTCTTGATAACAGTTACTCCAGACTTCTTGGGAACGACTTGAACTGGAGAGACCCAACGGCTATCGGAGATAGGGTAGATCACTCCGCAATCCAAAAGCTTGATTATTTCCTTCTTCACCACTTCCATCATCGGAGGGTTGAGACGGCGTTGAGCCTCTCGGGATGGCTTAGTCCCCTCCTCAAGAAGTATACGGTGCATGCATGTGGTAGGGCTTATTCCTTTAATGTCGGCCAAAGTCCACCCTATGGCTGTTTTGTGTTCTCGTAGCACCCTCACAAGCTTCTCCTCCTCCATTGCCGTGAGACTTGATGAAATGATGACGGGCAATGTTTCGCCTTCTCCCAAAAACACATACTTCAAATGGTCCGGCAACGGCTTAAGTTCAAGCGATGGTGCCTGAACAATAGAAGATAGCATCTTAGTGGAAATTGAATTTGAAAGTGAGAGTGGAACCTTACCATATTGTTGTGGCAATGACTCAAGGGCTGCCACAACCTCAATTATTTCTTCACTAGAACCTATGGCAAAGAATTCCTCCTCCTTGCCGTGGCCTTGCATTGGCCCAAATCCTTCATTTTTGCACTCTATGGCCTTAGTGATGGTTGTTTCCAGGGCGTCCTCGTTCAATTCTTCAAGGTATACCTGCGCCAAAGAATCAATAACATCAATGGAAAAACAAGAATGGTCATCAACGGGATATCTCATAGTTTCAGAAATATTAAAATCAATCACTTCCCCATCGAATTCCATTGTCAAGGTGCCTTTGTATACATCAATCTTTGTTCGGGCCGTCTTCATGAATGGCCTACCAAGGAGAATCGGCAAAGATGTAGAATGGGCTGAATCCTCCATGTCTAGGACGTAGAAATTGATAGGAGCATATTCATGCGACTTAAATGGCTTGTTCTCGTGCATTTACGTTATGTTTCTCTAGTTATTTTAGTCCTTTATGCTTCTTTTGTGTGTTTTCAGGTTCTAAGGGCTTAAGGAAGAAAAAAGATGCATGTTGGAGCATTTTGGAGCAAAATTGGGCTTGGAATGGATAGCATATGATTGGAGCCAAAATGTTGGACGAATTTGAAGGCCTTGTATTCACTTTGGACATAAAACAAAGGGCCTAGCCCATTCTCTCTTAAACCAAGCCCTTTGCCATGCATTTCCTTCCAATTCCAAAGCCCACAATCAATTCAAAAGCCATGCAAATCCATATTCAACACCCTAAACTACAAGCATGCATCATTACACCACCTTCTCCATCTTTATTCCATATGCATTCATTATAATTCACCCCACTACCACCACTCACACACACATGCAATAACACACACCATTCACCCCTTTGTGCCGTGCATCATCTCACCAAGCAATCAAACAAGCCACATGCATGTCCCTTTAATCATTCAACCACATTCCCACTTTCCTAGCTAACCCTACATGCATTCTTTATTCATTCTTCATCATTGCACCACAAATCATTCACCCACATGCACTCATAAACCATCCACACCTTTGTGCCATACACATTCATAGCCTTCCCAACATAATGCACATTCATCCCTTTCTCCATACCAAAACCGTGCATACACACTTCATTCCATTCATTCATCATTCCATCTCATGCATCACCATTTATTCCACCCTAGAGCCTCATTACTCAATCCATCATTCATCCATCTTCCACCCCCTTTAATCATTTAACCCACATACATTCACAACACACTTCACATGCAAAACAACAACCATTCACACACAAAACATCACCAAAACATCCATGCCGTGCATCCCCTCCACATTTCAGCTTTCCAAATGAAATTTCATCAACACATGCATTCATTATTCATTCACCTTGCATTTCAACCCACATGCACATTTAATCATTCAACCTTGCAGCCACCTTTACACCCCATTCATTCACAAACATGCAGCCAACACATTTTCACCAACAAACAAGCATCATTACCGTGCACTTCACTTTGAAATTCCAGCATCTTCACATGTATTTCTAGCTTTCCCTTGCATTTCCACCACTCATTCTTCATCATTTCAGCTACCTACATGCATTATTTATTAAACTTTTCATCATTGCATCCAGAAAATGAGCAAGAAAGCTTCCCAAACACATGCACCATCCTTTCCTTTGCCGTGGGTTCCCCTTTGGCCCCCTTGTGAAATTTCAGCTTTCCACCCACTTTCCTAGTCTTTTATCACATGCATTGCAGCCATATGTTCCCTCCACTACTCCTATAAATACCTTGCATTCTCATCATTCAAGGCATTCCTCATGTTCATACACAAACACACCACAAACACACCATTTCCCAACCTTTGCCGTGCATATCCTTCCATTTCTGTGCAGTTTTTCTCCTCCATTGCAGCCACTATCCAACCACTTCCCATCCCTCCAAAACACTTCACACCATCACACAACCTATCCTTAAACCTTGTGCTACAACAACGAGGAAGAGAAGAGTGCCTAAACGTTCATACAATTCAAGTTTGAGTTGTTGGAATGTTGAGGTGTTTCTTTGATTTCAAAGTTTCATTTTAATTCTCTTTGTTTTGTATGTATGGAAGAGAAGAGTGCTTAAACGTTCATACAATTCAAGTTTTGAGTTGTTGGAATGTTTAGGTGTTTCTTTGATTTCAAAGTTATGAGGAACTAAACCCCCTTTAGGTAGGGGGTGATTCGAAACTATGTTTATATTTGCAATATGAATTGATTAACTTTCGTTGGAATTTCATAAGTTGTGGATTCAATTTGTTTAACCGTTTGATTGATAGCTTATTTATGAATGTTTATTAAGAATGCGCGCTTAATTTTCATGCATAAATATGACGCTAGAATATAAGGGAATTTCACCTAATCGTTATGAACTTATATTCACAAGTAGTGGAGGTTGCTTCTAAACAATCGCGTTAAATGAATTCTTGGCACGAGTTTCATGCTCATCATAGTAACGAATGCCTCGTCAACACTTATAGTTTTCATAATGCTTAATGATCTTTGATTGTATCTTTATTGTGCTGTTCACGTAAAGGACTTTTGGAGAATGTTGTGAATTGCGTTGCGCAAACCCATCCAATTCATTAACTTAAGGAAAACTTGACGGTTAATTTAAGCGGACCTAATTAATCCGGAGTGTTGAGTTTCATAATTTATCGAAAGACCAACTGAGAATCAATCTTGTATGCAAGTATAACATATATGGAGAAGAACCCCTTAGCTAGCCTTCATTGCATTCATTCCATCACAATTTCATATTTACATTCCGCTCAGTTTATTAACTTGTTTTGTTATTTCAATTTTCTTCAAATCAAAACTTTTTCCCCCCCCCTTTACTTTCTTGTTCTTTAGTGCTTAGAATCTGTTTAGTTTGTGTTTTAAAGTATTTTGAATCAAGCCATAATCTTAAATTCGTCCAAAATTAGTTTTGAGTCTTTTGGTTTGTCTTAATGTTTTAAATTTTAGTTTTGCATTCTTTGAGTCTAGTTTAGTGTTTTATCTTGTTTTTACATTTTTTTTTAGTCAGTTTCCAAGGTATTAGCAATCCCTCCTAATCCCCGGTCCAGAACGATCCCTACTTATACTTATACTACAATTGACAAAAAGAGGGTTTAAATTGTGTGCGTTTAAATCTCGCATCAGAAATCAGCCGGAAAAATTAAATGGTTCACCTGCACAAGCACATCTTCCAAAACTCCTTTTGGATACGCGTTAGAACGATCGGCCAATTGTATAATTACACCATCTTGTTTTAATTCACCCAAATTAATAGATGCATATATAGAGTAAGGCATGACATTTATGGATGCACCTAAATCAAGCATGGCATGTTCAAAACGATTATGTCCAATCACACAAGGAATCGTGAAACTACCGGGGTCTTTGCACTTGGTAGGCAGTTTACGTTGCAAAACAGCGGACACATTCTCACTTACCTTCACTACCTCTTTGTTTGCCCTTCTTCTCTTTGTATTGCATAGGTCATTGAGGAATTTAGCATACTTTGGAACCTGTTTGATTGCATCGAGAAGCGGTATGTTCACTTGCACCTTCCGGAACGTTTCAAGAATGTCCTTCTCGCTTTCTTCCTTTTTTTCTTGCATGAACCTGCGAGGAAAAGGTACATTGGGCAGATTAGGATGTGAAGTACATGAATTTGAACTTAAATTACCTGATTTGACCGAGTTAGGGTGATTGGGGGCCTGCGGTATTGGGTTTTTCACCCTTGCCGTGGGTGAGCTAGACACTTCCTCAGGTTGTGTCGTCTCTTCATCTACTTTCTGGGCAGATTTGGGATTGTTTGGCTCGGTCCCAACTTCTTTTCCACCCCTTAGGGTGATGGCCTTGGCGGATTAGAATCCTCCCTTTGGATTGACTGTGGTTGAGCTAGGAAGCTTTCCTTGCTCTCTAATCTGTCCAAGGAACTCAGAAATCTGCCCTATTTGTTTCTTCATATCCATCATCTCCTTCTCGTTATTTGCTATCCGGTTGTTTTGATTTTGCAACCCCTGCGAAATAGAGGTTAGTAATTGCATAGCTTGATCACTTTCCAAGGACGTACCTGAATGAGATGATGCTGAAGGTTGTTGGGGTTGTTGGGGTGCATACGGCTTGGAATAAAAACCAGGGGGGTTTGGCCTAAATCCTCCTTGTTGGGCAGCTTGTTGTGGCTCCCTCCATTTGAAGTTTGGATGGTCCCTCCATCCGGCATTGTAAGTGTTCGAGTATGGGTTGTTTTGTTTTTGTCCTTGGAAACCAATTGCATTGGCAGATTCCCACCCACCATTCTCGATTAGTTGAGGGCACTTGTTGGATGGATGCCCTTGAATTGAGCACACGCCACAAACTTCGTGTTCTTGTGCTTTTGGACCAATCACAACCTGAGAAACAAGAGCAGTAAGATTAGCAAGTTGTGATTGAATTTCAGAAATAGCACTCACCTCATTTACACTTTGTTGCCGTGGGGCTTCCCTTTGGCCCACTCCTTCATATTGTTGAGCGTTGAGCGCTCGGTTGGCTATGAGAATCTTGGCATCCCTTGGTGTTTTGTCTACCAATGCTCCTCCCGCTGATGCATCAAGCATTTGACGTTCGATAGGAAGGAGGCCCTCATAGAAATATTGAAGGAGAAGTTCCTCCTTCATTTGATGTTGAGGACATGAAGCTACAAGGCCCTTGAAGCGCTCATAATAAGCCGGGAATGTCTCACCATGATTCTGTTGAATACCACTAATTTTCTTCCGTAGGAGAATCACTCTCGAAGTAGGGAAGAATTTCTCCAAGAAAGCACGCTTCATACTCTCCCACGAAGTCACAGTTTCCGGGGCTAGTTCGTAGAGCCAATCTTTGGCCTTGTCCATAAGTGAAAATGGAAAGGCCTTCATCTTCAATATACTCCCATCCACAGTGACGGGGGTCATGTTCGAACAAACCACCTCGAACTCCTTCAAGTGTTTGTTGGGGTCTTCCATAGACAAGCCATGGAACTTCGGAATATGGTGTAACAAACTGGATTTGAGTTCAAACACCTCAGTCTTCCCCTCTGCAGCCGTGGGGTATTGGATACAAAGAGGCAATGCATTATCCAAACCCGAGGCCGAAAGCTCCTTGATGGTTCTATTATCTCCTGCCATGGCTTGTTCTTCTTCAAAAATCTGATCCGTGGGCTTTTCTTCTACACCTACTTCGTCTTCTTCAAGCCCAGGTTGTGGTGGAGGTTGTGGTGGCTCTTGTTGACTCCTCGTTCTCCTCAAAGTGCGTTCAAAATCACCGTCAAAGTCGGAGATGTTCTCTATAATAGGCCGAGAGCTACGAGTCATACACAGTACCTGAAAAACAAGAAAACAAACAAACTAAGAATCTGAAATAAGAATGCACGAAAAAAAATAAAATAAAAATAAAGATAAGGGATTAGCAAAGTTGCTAATCCCCGGCAACGGCGCCAAAATTTGATGTGAGAATTACTTGACACTCAAATTAAACCCTCGTTTGACAATTGTAGTAGAATGGATAAGTGAGGGATCGTTCTAGACCGGGGATTAGGAGGGCTTGCTAAAACATTCTAAATTGACTTAAAAACATAAAGACTAAATTAAAACAGATTTAAGACACTTGGGAACAAGGAAATAAAAAAAAGGGGGTTTTAGTTTTGACGAAGTGGAAATAAACAAACAAAATGCAAAAATGGACAGATTGTAAACAAGTGTTGTGAAACAAGATGGTTGGTGAATTAGCTAGAGGTTCTTTCTCCACACATGATATTTATGCATATGAATCAATTTCCAGTTATTCCTTCATTGAATTATGAACGACAATGCCCCAAATTAACCGTGACATCACTAGTTAACCCTCAGATTTTCCTTATATTATTGGATTGGATGGCATCATTCGACAACCCAAAACATTCTCAAAAATTCCCTACATGTCATCATAATAGAGATACAATCGAAGATCATTAAGAATAATGAAAACCATAAGCATTGACAAAGCATTTGCAACTATGACATCATGTTACTCATGCTAAGAATTAAACTTAACGCGATCGTGACAAGCGACCTTCACTACTTTCAAGTATAAGTTAGTAACGATTATGTGAAACCTTCTTAAACTTTAGCCACATATTCATGCATGCTAATTAAGTGTCGACCCTCAATCAACAAACACAAATAAGTTAATCATCAAATAGTTAAGCCAATTGCATTCACGAATCAAGAGTTCATAACTGGAATTCATCAATTCATATCACATAAATAATCATGGTATTGAAATCACCCCTAGCCAAAAAGGGTTTAGTTCCTCATAACTTTGAAATCAAAGAAACACCTAAACATTCCAACAACTCAAACTTGAATTGTATGAACGTTTAGGCACTCTTCTCTTCCATTCCTCATATTACAAAACAAAGAGAATTGAATTTAAACATTGAAATCAAAGAAACGCGTAAACATTCCAACAACTCAAACGTGAATTGTATGAACGTTTAGGCCCTCTTATCTTCCTCTTTATTGTGGCACAAGGACTAAGGGATGTTGTTGGTGTGTTGAATGGATTGGGGGATTATGGAAATGGATGAGGAGTGGTGGAGAAAATGGTGCAGAAAATGGAGAGACACTCACGGCTAAGGAAGAAAATGGAAGTGTTTGTGGTGTGTTGTGTTGTAAATGAGATGATGCTTGAATGAATGAATGCAAGGGTATTTATAGGAGGAGTGGAGGTGTATATGGCTGTTTGTTTAATGTGTTTGTGTGGAGGAATGATGAGAAAACAGCTAGGACACATGTGAAAAGCTGGAAAGCAAATGGAGTGCACGGCATTGACAGTTTTTGATGTTGGAATTGCATGTGTGTGCTGAAAATAGTGTGTGTATGCATGTGTTTGGGAAGCTTTCTTGCTCATTTTCTGGATGCAATGATGAAGAGTTTAATAATTAATGCATGTAGGTGGCTGAAATGATGAAGAATGAGTGGTGGAAATGAAAGGGAAAGCTAGAAAGACATGTGAAGATGCTGGAATTTCAAAGGGAACCCACGGCATTGAAGGTTTTGGTGCATGTGTTGGCTGTTTTGTGTTGTGAATTATGATGAATGCATGTGAGTTAAAGAGGGAGAATGTGGTTAAATGATGAAGTAGGAAGGTGGAAATGCATGTGAGATGTTGGAAAGGAAATGGGAATGCACGGCAAAGGAGTTGTTTTGTTGATGATGGCAGGTTGTATGATGGTTTTGTTGTTGGTTAAAGCTTGTGAAAGCATGTGCAATGTGTGGTGGATGAATGAGATTGCATGTGGCTTTATGGTTGAATGATTAAAGGGTGCATGTGGGTGGATATGTGGCTGAAAATGATGAATTGGACAACTTGGAAATGGCAAGGGAAATGCACGGATTAGACTTGTTGTTTGTGTGAAGTGTGTGTGAATGCATGTGGAATTAAGAGGAGTATGGAAGTGAAATAAATCATAATAGGGCTAGTTTAAAGGGCTAGGGTTTAAGTACATAGAATGGGCCTAAAATAGGTTGGTTTGCATGGCATAATATGTTTGATTGGGCTAGGCCCTTTATTTGATGTCCCCAAAGAGCATACAAGGCTTCAATTTCGTTCATCCTCTTTGCTCCATGATTAAGCTATCCAATCCATGCCCAAAAATGCTCCAAATAGCCTCAAAATGCACTTTCTTGCTCCCTAAGCCCTTAGAACCTGAAAACACACAAAAGAAGCATAAAGGACTAAAATAACTAGAGAAACATAACGTAAACGTATGAGAACAAGCCATTTAAGTCGCATGAATATGCTCCTATCAATCGTTCTTAAACTGGGGATTAGGAGGGATTGCTAAACACTTTAAATTGACTCAAATAGATAAAACTAGCCTTTAAAACACTTAACTCAACTTAAAAGACTCAAAACAAGCTCACAAGACTCAAGAGAAACTAAAAACACTCAAAACTGCCTAAAAACACAAACTGGGCAGATTTGACTCTAAACACAATTTTGGACGAATTTTGGTTCTAACTTGACTCAAAACACTTGAAAACACAATCTAAAACAGATTTCAACTAGTTAGACACTCTAAAATAAAGGGAGATTTGGTTTTGGTCGAAAATAAAGTAAACAAAACAAGAATTTAAACCAGGCAAATTTGCACGAATTTGATGAAGTTAGATGGATGATGGGCTAGCTAGGAGGTCTTTCTCCACACATGACATACTTGCATACAAAACAATCCCCAGTTGCTTTTTCAATGAATCATTAACCTCAACACCCCAAGTTAATTAGGTATGCTGAAATTAACGTTCAGATTTTCCTTAAGTCATTGAATTGAATGGAATTAGTGCATTGCAATCAAATTATTCCTCAAAAGTTCTCTACATGAAAGCGCATAATAGAGAAACAATCAAAGATCATTAAAGTCTATGAAAATCATAAGTGTTGACGAGGCATTCGTAACTATGAAAGCGCATGATACTTATGCCAAGAATTTACTTAATATGATTGTGACTTACAACCTTTACTACTTATGACTATAAGTTCACAACGATTAGGTGAAGCTTCCTTATATCCTAGCATCAGATTTGTGCATGCAAATTAAGTGTGCACTCTCAATCCATATACATAAACAAGTTTTAATTCAAATAGATAAGTAAATTGAATTCACAATTCATGAAATCACAACTGGAAGTAATCAAATCATAATGCAAATATAGCCATGGTTTCGAAATTCCCCCTAGCCAAAAGGGGATTAGTTCCTCATACTCGCAAAGCAAAGATTCTTGAAATTAAACATTGAAAAACACAAGAAAGACTACACCTAAAACGTTCCAGCAACTCCAAGTCGAATGGCATGCACATCTAGGGCTTTCCTCCTTCTTCCTTGCTACGGCACAAGGTGTGGGTGATGGTTTTGGGGGTTTTGAATGACGTATTCTTCCTTAGGATGATGAATAATGGCTGGTTATGGTGGTAGAGTGTGGCAGATTGTGTATGGAGGTGTTGGGATTGAATGGATGATGGAGAATGGAGGCTAGGGCTTGCGGCAAGGAGTTTCTGAATGGCATAAGGGGTTGATACGAATTTGTGGCTGAAAAATATATATATATATATATATATATATATATATATATATATATATATATATATATATAGTCCTAGGGTTAATTAGATTAGGAGAGGGTTTGCCTCAATTAGTTTCATAAAAGGATTTGTGTAACCCAAATCCACAAGGAATGAGGCCTTATAAATTGGAATCCAAAAAGGATAAGGCCTAGAGGGGTGCAACACATATTGGAGGGAAAGAGGGAATGGCTTGAAAGGCAAGGCAAGACCTTCTAGAAGGGAATAGGCGCCACCTTTGTAGGGTTTCTAGAAATAATGTGCTTTGTGGCTGATTTGGGACTTCTAGAAGAGAATGCTTCTAGAAATAGGTTCTAGAAATATATATTTAGGTTCCCTTGCAGCTAGGATTAAGGCATGATAAGGTTAGGATAGGATAAGATAAGATAAGGTTTTGGATAATGTTTCATCTTTTGAGCTAATTCCTTATTCACTTTGTCTTGAGTTTAATTTCTTCATCTTCTTATCAGATTTCTAGCCTTTTCAACTCCAAATTCGTCCATCCATGTTGGCCCATAGACAAGCTATCCATTTAGTGCCCAAAACTGCTCCAAAATGCACCAAAATGCACTTTCTTGGTACTTTAACCCTTTGGACCTACAAACACACGAAAATGAGTTGAATACTACATTAACTAAGAAATAATAACACAAATGCACAAGAATACGCTAGCTAAGTCGCCTAAATATGCTCCTATCATATATTCTATGCATATCCTTCTGTATTGCTGGAAATAATTGATTGAATTTTGTTTATGAATTGGTAGATATTATGTGCATATTTTGTGCATAGTATTGCATATTTTGTGCCTGCGTTGAAGTGGGGCATAATTGGTTGCATTTGGTTGATGAATTGGTTCAATTTAGGCAGACAATATGCACATACTGTTGTAGACATGTAAATTTCATTGCATATAAAATGATGCATCTCAAAGCTCCATATGGCATATGACTCATCACAAATGGACAAGTCATCAATGTGACACAAATCAAGCAAGGGAAGTATAAAACACTCCCTAAATTCGGCTAAGAGAAGAAACATCCTTTAAATTCAGGAAAGGAGGTCCAAAGTCTTTCAAAATTGGAAAAAAAAGAAGAGAGAAGTTAAAGCATCTTCATAAAACAAGTAAGAATTGAAGATTGCTCACAAAATAGGCAACAAGGTTCTTAAATTCGGCTAAAGCAAGGAAAGTGGCTGAAATTAATACACAAAACATGCCTAAATTCCCTCATGGACAAATTAGGACACAAATCAAAGCCTAATCCTCCCAAAGGCAAGCCTTGAGAGACCTATAAATACAATCTCCTCCCACAAGCATTGGGGACGAAAAAATCTCTACGTAGAAGAATCTCTGCCAAACCTTTGAAGACTAATATGCTGCCAAAGCTCTCTTCAAAGAACATTCAACCAAAGCCGAAGCACTTCCTTGAAGAATCAACAAGCACTTGTGCCGATTCCTTCAAGACTTTGTTGCAAGCTTATAAACTTGTAGCAACGTTCGTTTCAAGATCAAGTCGCCAAGACCCTTGAAGCAACAAAATCCCACATCAAACACTACCCTTTGCCGCACCCTTGAGGTGAAAATCATCCACGCATTGTTTTTCAAGCTCAAAACTTGAAGCAATCATTCAACCGTTTGTCCGAGATCAAGTCATCGCGACCCTTGGATCAACAATCAACCATCTACATCAAATTTGAAAAGTGAATCAGAGGAAAAGTTGTAAACAGAGATTGTAACCTACAAATTTAAATCAATACAAATATACTTTGTACACGTGTTCTCGTCTCATTTCTAGCCTCTTTGTGATTTTTTTGAGTTAAACTGGTTGTTTTTTTCCTTATTGATAGGAGCATATTTATGCGACTTAATTAGCTTGTTTTCTTGCATTTACATAGTTTTGATTTATTATAACGTTTTAAGCTATTTTCGTGTGTTTGTAGGTCCTAATGGCAAAGTTGGCAAGAAAGTGCATTTTGGAGCCATTTGGAGCAGTTTTAGGCATGGGATGGATAGTTTGCATATGGAGCAAAGTGGATGGACGAAATTAATTCAAAAGAGGCTAGGAACATGCTACAAATATGGAGAAACAAGTTCAAGACAAAGAAGATAAGGAAAGAGCAAGCAACATGGAACATTATCCAAACCTTATCTTATCTTATCTTATCCTATCCTAACCAACCTTATCCTTTCCTAAATCTAGTATTATCCTATCTTATCTTATCCAAATCAGTTTGTGCCTTAATAATAGCTATTTAGAAGGGATTAATCATACATTTAAATACATAATTCAGATTCTAGAAGTTTTATCCATTGTGTGCTGCATATATGCCATTCCTTGGTGGATTGGGAGTTGTAATTCCTTTCCTACACCCTTGCTGAATGTGTTGTTGATTTGGAGTCAGAATTCTGTTCTAAAACATCCCTTCTAGAAGCTTTAATGTCTGCCACACCTTTCTATCCTAATTCCCCTTGGTTTTTGGTTACTTTAACCCATTCCACTTGGGTTTTGGTTGCACAATTCTATTCCTATTCAGCTTTTGCCATGCCTTATCCTTGTTTTGCAAGGCTTTGCCATGAAACCCTAGCATATATATACATGTTATGCCGCAGAAAACCAACCATCCATTCACTCATTCATTCATTCATACATTCAACCATCAAACACCATAATTCACACCAAATACACCTAAATCACCATAGTGTCGCAAGCAAGGAAGGAAGGAGAAGAAGAGTGCCGTGCAATCTGCCATCCAAGGGAGTGCTGCAAACTGCCATTGTAGTGTGGAGTGTTTCTGGGTTCTTTCTATCCTAGTTTTAGTTCAATGTTTATGTTAATTTGGTTTTCAATTATGATGAACATGTGGAACTAATTTCTTTATAGTTGGAGGTGATTTCGAAGCCATGATTATATGTTTTATATGAATTGATTACATCCAGTTATTGTTTCTTGAGTCTTGAATGTGATTTGCTTATCTGAGTTATTAAAACTTGTTTATGTATGTTGATTGAGGGTCAACACTTAATTTGCATGCATGAATTTGATGCTACAGTATAAGGGAGTTTCACCTAATCGTTATGAACTTATATTCACAAGTAGTGGAAGTCACTAGTCATGATTGTGTTAAGTAAATCCTTGGTATGAGTATCATGCTTTTCATAGTTACGAGTGCCTTGTCAATGCTTATGGCTTTCAAAGAACTTAATGACCTTTGATATGTCTTTCTATCATGCTTTTCATAGTTAGGGAACTCGATAACGATAATTTGGTTGTGATGCGTATCCTGTCCAATTCAATGAGTTAAGGAAAATCTGAAAGTTAATTTGTGCTTTTCACGGTTAATTTAGGGTATTGTCATTCATAGTCTAAAGGAATAATAACTGAAAATTGGTTTATATGCATATGTCATGTGTGGAGAAGGACCCTCTAACTAGCCTTTCACCCTTTTTAAATTCGTCAAATACAATTCCCCTTTCATTAAGTCTTGTTATTTGAGTCAAAATCTGTTTTCTTTTAGTCTCTTGAGTCAAGTTAAGTCTTATTTTCGTCAAAATCACTTGTTAGGTCTAGAATTGAGTCTTTTTGATTGTTTGTTGTTGTTTTGAGTGCTTTAAGTTAGTTTTGAGTCTATAGAGTCTAGTTTAGTGTTTTTAAGTCTTATTTGTGTTGATTAGCATCCCTAGTTAATCCCCAGTCTAGAACGATCCCTACTTACATATATACCACAATTGTCAACATTAGGGTTTAATTTGTGTGTCAAGTTAATTTTCACATCAAATTTTGGCGCCGTTGCCGGGGATTACCAAAATTACTAATCTTCCCCTAGTTGCCGTGTGTCTTTTCTTTTTTGTCCGTGTTGTTTTTATTTTGTTTTCTGATTTTATCTTGTTTGTTTGCTTTGTTATAGGTACTAGTTTATGACTCGTAGTTCTCAACCTATTCGTGAGCATATATTGGAGCTTGACGACGACTTTGAACGAACGTTGTGAAGAAAGAGGAGGCATTCAGAACCTAGTCCACCTAGTTCTGAGGCTGAATCTGAAGAAGAAGAAGTGGAAAAAAAAAAGAACAAGCCATGGTTGCGGATAATCGAACAATCAAGGAACTTTCAGCCTTGGGATTAGACAATGTCGTGCCCTTATGCATTCAATATCCTAGGGCAACTCAAGGCAAGACCGATGAGTTTGAATTGAAGTCTAGCTTGTTGCATCACATTCCCAAATACCATGGGCTATCCGTGGAAGATCCAAACAAGCATCTTAAGGAGTTTGAAGTGGTATGTTCAAGCATGACACCCATCAATGTCGATGGGAAAATTTTGAAGATGAAAGCCTTTCCATTCTCTCTTTTGGAAAAGGCTAATGATTGGCTCTATGAATTGGAACCTGGAACCGTCACTTCTTGGGAAAGCATGATGAGAGCATTCTTAGAGAAGTTTTTCCCAACTTCGAGAGTCATTCTCTTGAGGAAGAGAATTAGTGGCATTCAATAAAGCCAAGGAGAATCCTTTCCAGCGTATTATGAGCGTTTCAAGACTCTAGTTGTATCATGCCCTCAACATCAAATGAAGGAAGAGCTTTTAATTCAATATTTCTACGAGGGACTCCTTCCAATTGAGAGACAAATGCTAGATGCTTCAGTGGGAGATGCTTTGGTTGACAAAACACCGGTGGCTGCCAAGATCTTAATTGCAAATCGAGCCTTGAACGCACAACTGATGTGATAAAAGATAGCACTCAAATTAAACCCTCTTATTGATAATTGTAGTAAAGATGTAAGTAGGGATCGTTCTAGGCTGGGGATTAGGAGGGATTGCTAATCTAATAAAAACTGACTCAAAGATACAAAACTAAACTTAAAAACACTTAAAAAGACTGAAAGACTCTTAACTAGACTTATATGACTCAAAACAAACTCAAAAGACACAAACAACACAAACAATCAAATAGACTCAAACTAGATTCTAGGACTTAATTTGGACGAAAATAGAATTGATTTTGACTCAAAATACTCAAAAACACTCAAAAGGACAGATTTGACACAAGTAAGTAAAGGGGATTGGGTTTTTGACGAAATTAAGGTAAAGACAAGTAACTAAAAGACTTAAATAGGATTTGGACGAATTTGAGAAAAACTATGGATGATTAACTAGCTAGAGGATTCTTTTCCACACATGATACATTCAAACACAAATTGATTTCCAGTTGCTTTTTCGATAAACCATGAACCTCAACACCCCAGATTAACCGTGACATCACTAATTAACCCTCAGATTCTCCTTTAGTTATTGGATTGGATGACATTATATGACAACCCAAAGCATTCTTCAAAAGTTCCCTACATGACATCATAATAGAGATACAATCAAAGATCATTACGTTCTATGAAAATCATAAGTATTGACAGAGCACTGGAAACTATGACATCATGATACTCATGCTAGGAATTTACTTAACATGATTGTGAAAACAACCTTAACTACTTGTGAATATAAGTTTGTAACGATTATGTGAAACTCCCTTATATTCTAGCACCAAATTCAAGCATGCAAATTAAGTAGGCCTCCCTAATCAACATACAAGAATAAGTTATCCATCAAACGGTTAAGTAAATTGCATTCACAATTTATGAAATCACAACTGGAATTAATCAATTCATATCATAAACATAATCATGGTTTCAAAGTCTCCCCTAGCTAAAACGAGTTTAGCCTCTCATGTTCACAATAAAACAAAGAAAACTTGAATTAAACATTGAAAACAAAAGATAGATTACACCTAAATACGTTCCAACACTCCAACTTGAATGCAAAACGTCCAAGGCTTCTTCTTCTCCTCTTCTTCCTTGCAAAGATGCGGCACAAGAGTTCTTGGGTGATTTTGGATGGATTTCTGGGTTATGAATGGATTTAAGTTGGTAAGGGGTGCGGTAAGGTTAGGGATGATGTATGGGTGTTTGGGTGAAGGTATGGAAGTATGAGAATGGTGGAAGAAAGGTTACAAGCTGCGGCAAAGGTTGATGGTCAGAATGAAGGATGGCAGGTTGTATGAATGAGTGATTCGGGTTCTCTAAGGGTGCGGCATTGGTTATTTATTTGAAGGAAAGAATCCTAACTTTTATTACATAGTTTAGGAAAGGATTAGACCCCAAATCCACAAGGAAAAGGAGACATAAAGTCAGAAATCAAAGGGAAAAGGGAAGGAAACTTGCGGCCAATAAAGAGTAGGAAAGGAATGTGTTTTAAGGCTGAAATAAGGCAAGGATTTAGGATATAATAGGTATGTAAGGTGCGGCCTTGAATATGGTGAAAGAGGAATGTGATCTTGTGACACAAAATAGGGAATAACCATTCCCCTTTCACGACAAGGAAAGGGCAAGTATAGGCAATGTATGGCAATGACAGTAAGGGTGCAAGGAAGGCTTATTTTGTGTCCTAAAATGCATAAGAGTCTTCAATGTTGCTGGAACTTAAGGTCTTTTAGGATTAGGAAAGGTCAAACCAAAATAGGAAACCTTGGCCTAACTTTCCTACTTCAAGTAGGAATCCTTCTTTGATTAGGAATCCTTCTTCGATTAGGAATCTAACATCTTTAGGTCTTCAATTTCGTCCATTCCTTTTGCTCCAAGCATATGCTATCCATTCCAAGTCCAATTTTGCTCCAAAAGGCTCCAAAATGCACCTTCTTGCTACCTTAGCCAAATGAACCTATAAACACACGAAAATAGCTTAAAATACTAAAATAACTATGAACTAACAACATAAATGTAAGAAAACAAGCTAACTAAGTCGCCTAAATATGCTCCTATCAACAACAATATGAGGGAGTTGGACAAAGAGACCCCCCACGGCAACAGCAAGTGAATAAGGTAAGTGCAATTTCTGAAATTCAATCTCAATTAGCTAATCTCACTATTCTTGTGTCACAGGTTGTTGATGGATCCAAAGTGCAAAAAGCTAGTGTATGTGTGAATCATGCAAGGACACCACTATGAGCAATGCCCTCAATTGATTGAGAATGGAGGATGGGAATCTGCCAATGCCGTGGGTTATCAAGGCCAAAATCAACCTAGGCATGACCCATACGCCAACATTTACAATCCGGGGTGGAGAGATCATCCAAATATGAAGTGGAAAGAGCCTCAACAAACTCAACAACAAGGAGGATTTCGTCTACCACCCCCTAGGATGTTTCCAAGGCCATATGCATCAATTCAAAACTAACCACAATCTACCCAAACAAAATCAAACCCAAGCAATGCAAAATCAAGCCAAAAAGGTGGATGAATTGGAGAAGCAAATGGGGCAAATTTCAAAATTCCTTGGGCAGTTTTGAGAACAAGGCAAACTTCCTAGTTCAACCGTTGTGAATCCAAAGGGAGGCTTTGAAATCGCCAAGCCATTACGTTGAGAAATGGCAAGGAGCTTGGAAATCACCCAAAACCATCCAAACAAGGCCTTAACAAGGAGGAAAAGCTGCTGCTAGAAGAAGAACAGGAAGTAAGGGCCACGGCAAAGGAAGACCAATCCTTGCCACAGCCCCCTAAGGCCCCAAAACAGTCCCAAACCACCAAGGTAAGTCTAAATTTGAATTTTTCTAGTTCTATTCCACTAAATGTTCCCTTTCCTAGCAGGTTTAAGCAATCAAAGAAAGAAGAGAATGAGAAAGACATTTTGGAAACCTTTAGGAAAGTTCAAGTCAATATCTCGCTCCTTGATGCAATTAAGCAAGTTCCTAAGTATGCCAAATTCTTGAATGAGCTTTGCACAACAAGGAAGAGGATTTTGAACAAGGAAGTGATCCAGGTAAGTGAGAATGTTTCCGTGGTGTTACAAAGGAAACTACCACCTAAATGCAAAGATCTGGGTAGTTTTACAATTCTTTGTGTTATTGGCAATACTAAGTTTGAACATGCTATGTTAGACTTAGGAGCTTCAATTAATGTTATGCCTTACTCAATTTATGCATCTATGAACTTAGGAGAGCTTAAAAAAGATGGTATGATTATTCAATTGGCCGATCATTCTAATGCATATCCGAAAGGAGTTTTGGAAGATGTTTTAGGGCAGGTTAACAATTTGATCTTTCCAGCGGACTTTTACGTGCTTGACATGGAAGATTCAGCCCATTCTACCCCATTGCCGATCCTCCTTGGGAGACCTTTCATGAAAACAGCCCGCACCAAGATCGATGTGTTCAAAGGGACGTTAACAATGGGATTTGATGGGGGAAGTTATTGATTTCAGTTTTTCTGAAACTATAAAATATCCTAAAGATGATCATTCTTATTTTTCTATTGATGTATTCGATTCATTGGCGCAGAATTATCTTGACTCTTTGGAGAGGGATCCCTTGAAACGACCATTACAAAAGGAATGGGACTAAAAAACAAAGGGGCAGGAAATGACCACACTCACGGCATGCATGAGGAAGTCCTTGCCGTGCCTACATGTGAAGAAGAGGCCGAGATGGTTGCTGCACTTGAGTCATTGCCACAACACCTTGGTAAGCCTCCAATCCCAATTCCAATTCCCGTTTCTACTAACAAGTTGTTACCTTCGGTGATTCAGGCACCCATTCTTGAGCTTAAACCATTGCCGGATCATTTGAAGTATGTCTATTTGGGAGAAAAAGAGACGTTGCCCATCATTGTTTCTTCATCCCTCACGGCAATGGAGGAGGAGAAATTGATTCGGGTGTTGAAAGAGCACAAAACAGCCATAGGATGAACCTTGGCCGACATTAGGGGTATTAGCCCTACAACTTGCATGCATCACATACTTCTAGAGGAGGGAGCTAAACCAACTCGAGAGGCTCAATGCTGACTCAATCCTCCAATGATGGAAGTTGTGAAGAAGGAAATTATCAAGCTTCTCGATTGTGGAGTGATTTATCCTATCTCAGATAGTCATTGGGTTTCACCAGTTCAAGTTGTTCCAAAGAAATCGGGAGATACAGTGGTGAAGAATGCTGAGAATGAGCTTGTGCCAACCCGTATCTAAACAGGTTGGAGAATTTACATTGATTATAGGAAGCTCAACGTCACCACGAGGAAAGATCACTTCCCTTTGCCATTCATTGATCAAATGCTTGAAAGGTTAGCCGGTCATTCTTTTTATTGTTTTCTTGATGGTTATTCGGAATATAATCAAATTGTTATAGCTCCAGATGATCAAGAAATACTACTTTTACTTGTCCATTTGGTTTATGTAATGCACCAGCCACCTTTTAAAGATGCATGGTAAGTATCTTTTCAGATTTTGTGTAGAAGATTATTGAAGTTTTCATAGATGATTTTAGTGTTTTTGGTGATTCATTTGATGATTGTTTACATAATTTCACTTTAATCTTGAAACGATGCATTGAAACTAAACTTGTTTTAAATTGGGAAAAATGTCATTTTATGGTAAAACAAGGCATAGTTTTAGGTCCTATTGTTTCGGCCAAGGGTATTGAGGTTGATAAATCGAAAATAGATCTTGTACGCTACTTACCCTCTCCTACTTCGGTGAGAGAGGTTCGTTCTTTTCTTGGACATGCAGGATTCTATAGGTGATTCATCAAGGATTTTTCAAAGATTTCTCAACCCCTATGCCGACTTCTCCAAAAGGATGTACCTTTCAAGTTCGATGAAGCATGTGAGAAGGCCTTCAAACACCTTAAGGAGATGCTCACTTCGGCCCCTATCATTATTCCACCAGATTGGAGTCTTCTTTTGAGCTTATGTGTGATGCCTCAAATTATGTATTAGGAGCTGTTTTAGGCCAAAGGAAGAACAAGCAGCCACATGTCATCTATTATGCATCCCAGACCTTAAATGATGCTCAATTGAACTACTCCACAATGGAAAAAGAACTTTTTGTTGTTGTTTTTGCTTTAGATAAGTTTCTTTCTTTTTTTTTTTTCACGTTTTTCTTCTTTTTTTCAATAAAAACCCTTCCCCCACACTTGTTTTTCTGCAAAACGTTGATCAAAAGGAATTCCCTTCAAGTCATGCTTCACTATTCTTTAAGAACAAAGGTATGGATAGTCCTATTCTAGGCTAGGTAAGGATAATGTGGCTAACAAAGAAAATAGGCTAAATAAGGCTCAAAAGGGTTAAACCTACAGTACATATGCAAATGGTTAGGCTTTTTGGCTCTGGTTTACTAAACAACTTCATCTTATTGTATGTTATGCACTCAATATCATGCTTTGAATGAAACGGGCATGAGTTCTAGTATTTGGAACTATAATGATGAAAACACATTCTAAGTAGCAACCAAGCAAAGAAATGATAAGATCATGCAATGACTTTGGAAAACAAGAAATCACAGATTAATACTCTCCAAACAAAGTTTAGGCTCAAGTCTCTCAGGGTTGTAGCGTTAGTTTGAGTTCCTTCCTTCAAACATGTTACAAAAACTGATTTTTTTTCTTTGTGATTACATGTGAATTCGTAAACAACAACTACAACTAAGCATAAATTAAAGAGCAAATCAAACTTCCATCCATGTTTGTAACTTTCTTTAACAGTCATGCAATTAAAAACGAAATCCTCATCATTGTGTTGGAAGGTACCCTAAGACCCAAACAAACACACAAAAACAACTCTTTTTGGGTTTTTCAAAACTGTTTTTCGAATTTTTTTCAAATTTTCATATTTTCTGTTTAAGATACATAAAAACACTTCAGAACACACTTAAAAATAGTGAGAAACAACATTAGAAGTGATAGGTGAATAAATCCCACGAAAATCATGCAAAAACAGCTTGTTTACCCCCCCACACTTAAACCAAACATTGTCCTCAATGTTTCAAACAAAGACTCACACTCAAACAATCAAACAACACAAACTAACAAACATAACTATCATGGCAAAGTAAGAGCAATAAAGAGTAGGGTTTAGGAATGCAAATTTGGTTGTGGATTGTTGGAGATTCCTAGGTCTTCTTTATTTGAACGCATGGGTTGTCTCCCAAGAAGCGCTTGCTTTAACGTCTTGCAGTCGGATGATACCTCTCTTTTAAGCTCCATTAGAGCCCACGGCATGGAGGGGTATATCCTCCACAACATGCCCTTCAAAGTTCTCATAATAAGGCTCAATGAATGGAAGGAGATAATGATCCTCCCTGATTGTGGTGTTGAGCTTCCTAAAGTCATTGTGACCTTTCTCACCACCTTGATTTTGATTGGGAACCTGCATCAAAGATGGTAACAACCTATTAGTTAAAATGGGAATTGGAATTAGGATTGGAGACTTACAAAAATATTGTGATGGAGGCTCAAAAGTGGCAGCACTGTCAACAATTGCACTATGGCTACTTTCGGCCAGATTGGGTGTTTTTAGGGCAGCCACTCCAATTCCTTCTTCGATGGTGGTTCTGGATGCATCCTTCTTGATAGGTGTGGATTGTTCCTGCCCTACATATTTATTCACATCAACGGCAAAACAAGGGTGAACTTCATTAGGATTCTTAATAGATTCAAAAACATTGAATTTAATTATATCACCACCAAACTCCATTGTTAATGCTCCCTTGGCCACATCAATCTTGGTTTGGGCTGTCTTCATGAATGGTCTTCCAAGTAGGAGTGGCAATGGTGGAGAATGAGCCGAATCTTCCATTTCAAGCACATAAAAATCAGCTGGAAAGATTAAATGATCAACCTGCACTAAAACATCTTCCAAAACTCCTTTTGGATATGCATTAGAACGATCGGCTAATTGAATAATAGCTCCATCATTTTTAAGCTCTCCTAAGTTCATAGATGCATAAACAGAGTAAGCATGACATTAATGGATGCACCTAGGTCTAACATAGCATGTTCAAACTTTGTATTATCAATTACACATGGGATAGTGAAACTACCTGGATCTTTGCATTTAGGAGGCAATTTCCTTTGTAACATTGCAGAGACATTTTCACTTACATGCACCACTTCCTTGTTTGAAATCCTCTTCCTTGTTGTGCAAAGTTCTTTCAAGAATTTGGCATACTTTGGAACTTGTTTGATTGCATCAAAGAGAAGGATTTTGACTTGCACCTTTCTAAATGTCACAAGAATGTCCATATCACTTTTTTTTTTATTGCAAATTTACGAGGGAAAGGCACATTTGGTGGAATAACATTAGAAACAATTGAATTTGGACCTAACTTACCTTTGTTGGACGGCTTACGAGCATTGAGTGGCTACGGCAAGGGTTGCTCCACCTTTGCCGTGGCTTTGCCTTTGTTCTTCTCCTCTTGCAGTAGCTTTTCATCCTCCTTGTGGCTTGATTTGGGTGGTTGTGGGGTGGTTCCACCTTGCTTGCCACTTCTTAACGTGATAGTATTGCCGGTTTCAAATCCTCCTCTTGGATTTACAATGGTTGAACTAGGCAGTTTTCCTTGCTCTCTAAATTGGCCAATGAATTCTGCCATTTGCCCCATTTGCTTCTTCAATTCATCCACCTCTTTAGCTTGATTTTTCATCTCTTTGGCTTGATTTTGTACTCCCTGTGTCAAAGTGGTCAGTAATTGAATAACTTTCTCATTATCCAAAGATGTACCTGAATTTGATTGAATCGAAGGTGGTTAAGGTTGCATTGGTGTGAATGGCCTTTGAAATATCCCAGGGGGTGGTGGATGAAATCTCCCTTGTTGTTGAGGTTGTTGAGGCTCCCTTCACTTCATGTTTAGATGATCTCTCCATCCCGGATTGTAAGTGTTTGTGTATGGATTATATTTGGCTGATTTTGGCCTTGAAACCCCACGGCATGGGCACTTTCCCATCCTGCATTCTCTATCAATTGAGGACATTGCTCAGAGGCATGTCCTTGCATGGTGCACACGCCACATACACTTGCTTTTTGCACTTTGGATCCATTAACAACCTGTGACATAAGAACAGTGAGATTAGCCAATTAAGATTGAATTTCAGAAATTGCACTTACCTCATTCACTTGTGGTTGCTGCTGTGGGATGTCCCTTTGTCTAACTCCTTCATATTGTTGTGCATTCAAGGCTCGGTTTACAATTAAAGTCTTGGCATTAATTGGTGTTTTGTCAACCAAAGCTCCTCTTGCTGATCCATCTAGCATTTGTCTCTCAATTGGAAGAAGTCATTCGTAGAAATATTGAATTAGAAGCTCTTCTTTCATTTGATGTTGAGGGTATGATGCAACAAGAGTCTTGAAATGCTCCTAATATGCTGGAAAGGACTCCCCTTGATTTTGTTGAATTCCACTAATCTTTTTCCTCAAGAGAATGACTCTCGAAGTGGGGAAAAATTTCTCTAAGAATGCTCTTTTCATGCTTTCCCAAGATGTGACAGTTCCAGGTGCTAATTCATAGAGCCAATCTTTCGCCCTTTCCAAAAGAGAGAATGGAAAAACTTTCATCTTCAACATGTTGGCATCCAAGTTGATTGGAGTCATGCTTGAACATACCACTTCAAAACTGCTCCAAAATGCACCAAAATGCACTTTCTTGCCATTTTAGCCAATTGGACCTACAAACACACAAAAATAGCTTAAAATACTAAAATAACTAAGAACTAACAACATAAATGCAAGAAAACAAGCTAACTAAGTTGCATAAATATGCTCCTATCAAGGAGATAAGGAATGCTCGCATTTACAAAGAGAAAACAAAGGCTTTCCATGACAAGATTATTCGTAGCAAGACGTTCTCTATAGGGCAGAAAGTGTTACTTTTCAATTCTCGCCTTCGATTGTTTCCAGGTAAGTTACGTTCTAAAGGGATTGGTCCTTTTGTTATTACTAATGTCCTTCCTTATGGTGCAGTCCAAATTCAAAGTTTAAAGACCGGAAACGATTGTTAGTTGCATTATTTGTTTGTTTGTTTGTGAGTCTATGCTTAAAACATTGAGGGCAATGTTTGGTTTAAGTGTTTTGGGGGGGGGGAGGGGGGGTAAACAAGCTGTTTTGCATGATTTTCGTGGGATTTTATCACCTATCACTTCTAATGTTGTTTCTCACTGTTTTTAAGTGTTTTAGTGTGTTTTTAAGTGTTTTAAACAGAAAATCTGAAAATTTGAAAAAAAAAAAAAATCGAAAAAGAGTGTTTAAAAAACCCAAAAAAAGTTATTTTTAGAGTCATTTTTGTTTTTGTGTTTGTTTGTGTCTTAGGGTACCTTCCAACACAATGATGAGGATTTGGTTTTTAATTGCATGACTGTTAAAGAAAGTTACAAACATGGATGGAAGTTTGATATGCTCTTTGATTTATGCTTAGTTGTAGTTGACATTTACGAATTCACATGTAATCACAAAAAGGAAAAAATCAGTTCTTGTAACATGCTTGAAGGAAGAAACTCAAACTAACGCTACAACCCTGAGAGACTTGAGCCTAAACTTTATTTGGAGAGTTATTAATCTTGATGTTTTTGTTTTCTAAAGTCGTTGCATGATCTCATTATTCTTTGCTTGGTTGTTGCTTTGAATGTGTTTCATCACTATAGTTCCAAATACTAGAACTCCTGCCCATTTCATTCAAAGCATGATATTGATTGCATAACATACAATAAGATGAAGTTGTTTAGTGAAACCAGAGCCAAAAAGCCTTACCCTTTGCATATGTATTGTAGGTTTAACCACTTTGAGCCCTAGTTAGCCTATTTTCTTTGTTAACCACATTATCGTTACCTAGCGTAGAATAGGACTATCCATACCCTTGTTCTTAAAGTATAGTGGAGCGTGACTTAGAGGGAATTCCTTTTGATCTACAAATTGCAGAAAAACAAGTGTGGGGGAAGGATTTTTCATTGGAAATCTATGAAGATGTATGATTTATGTGCCAAAGAAAAAGAAAAGGGCACGAAAAAGAAAAAAAAAGAGAAAAAAATGTGAAAAAGAAAGAAAAAAAGAAAAAAGAAAAAGAGTTGAAAATAAGTGAGAATGAACTCACATGTATTGATTGTTGAAGAAATGGTCCAAAAGTTTGAATCTAGGCTTAAGTGATGTGTGAAGTTTCCCTTGGTGTTCAAAGTTGATTTCTGCATTCAAAAGTGAATTCTAAGTGCTTATTTCATTACTTTGCTTACTATTGCTTTAAGAACTTTTGTTTATCCTAACCTTTCTTTGTTAGCCAATACCCTAGCCCCGTTACAACACTTTGACTTCTATCTTGATTGTTATGAGTTTCAAATATGTGGAGCTTAAAATTGGTTTGAGCATATGGTATCCCTGGTTCTCGCGTCTAATTAGTGACATTCCATTCATGAGATCATATATATTCATGTTGATAATTCTAGAAAGTGCCTTCTTTGATTATACATATGTGAGTGCTAGTCTACATGTTTACATCAATCTTCTCACATATACCTAGTGTAGGGAGTGTAGTTAGAAAATCTGTGTGAAAATAGAGAGTACATTTGGTGAGGATGTAACATCCCACATCACCCAGGGGAGTGGATCCTATAAACCTTATATGTATATTCCCATCTCTACCTAGCACGAGGCCTTTCGGGAGCTCACTGGCTTCGGAGTTCATCGGAACTCCGAAGTTAAGCAAGTAGTGTGCGAGGGCAATCCCATGATGGGTGACCCACTGGGAAGTTCTTGTGTGAATTTCCAGAAACAAAAACCGTGAGGGCGCGGTCATGGCCCAAAGCGGACAATATCGTGCTACGGTGGAGTCGAGCCTGGGATATGGTGAGGGCCTGGGCCGGGATGTGATAGAGGAATTGAATGAATTCTCTAAGGCATGTTACTACATTCAAAATGTTCTTTTAATTGATTAAATGCAAGCTAGTGATGCGAGAATTATACGCAGACAAATTAAACCCTTTTTTTGTCAATTGTAGTATAAGTATAAGTAGGGATCGTTCTGGACCGGGGATTAGGAGGGATTGTTAATCTCTTGGAAACTGACTCAAAAATGTAAAAACAATATAAAACACTAAACTAGACTCAAAGAATGTAAAACTAAAACGTTAAAACACTAAGACAAACCAAAAGATTCAAAATGCTTTAAAAACACAAACTAAATTGATTTCTAACTAAATTGAACATTAAAGCAAAAGGGGGATTGAGGTTTGACGAAAATTGAAATAACGAAACAAGTTAATAAACTAACAGAATGTAAATATGAAATTGATGAAATGGAATGAATGGATGCTAGCCAAGGGGTTCATCTCCACACATGTTACGCTTGCATAATAAAAAGATTTCTAATTGCACTTCAATAAACCATGAATTCTCAACGCTCCGGGTTAATTAGGTCCGCTTAAATTAACCGTCAAGTTTCCCTTAAGTTAATGAATTGGATGATTGCATACGACAACCCAAAGCATTCCTCACAAGTTCCCTACATGAATTGCATAATAGAGATACAAGCAAGAATCATTAAGCAACATGAAAACTATAAGTGTTGACGAGGCATTCGTTACTATGATTGCATGAAACTTATGCCAAGAATTTGTTTAACGCGATTGTTTATAAGCAACCTCCACTACTTGTGAATATAAGTTCATAACTATTACGTGAAACTCACTTATATTCTAGCGTCAAATTCATGCATGAAAATTAAGCGTTCATTCTTAATAAACATACATAAACAGGATATCAATCAAATAGTTAAACAAATTGAATTCACAACTTATGAAACGTAATTAAAAGTAATCAAATCATATTGCAAGCATAAACATATATTTCGAATCACCCCCTAGCTAAGGGGGGTTTAGTTCCTCATACGTACAAAACAAAGAGAATTGAAATTAAACATTGAAATCAAAGAAACGCCTAAACATTCCAACAACTCAATCTTGAATTGTATGAACGTTTAGGCCCTCTTATCTTCCTCTTTATTGTGGCACAAGGACTAAGGGATGTTGTTGGTGTGTTGAATGGATTGGGGGATTATGGAAATGGATGAGTAGTGGTGGAAATGGAAGAATGGTTTTTGGATTCTAAGGGAGACTCACGGCACAAGGGAGAAAGGGATGTGTTTGTGATGTGGTGTTGTGTTGTGAATGAGATGATGAATGAATGAATGAATGCAAAGGTATTTATAGGAGTAATGGAGGGAACATGACAGCTAGGAGGTGGGTGGAAATGTGGCTGCATGTTTGGTGAATGATTATGAATGAATGCATGTGACTTGGCTAGGTTGGAAAGCTGGAAATCTGAAAATGCAAATGGGAATGCTGAAATGCAAAGGTGGCCACGGTTTTGAGTGTGTTTTGTGTTGGAAATGCATGTGAATGCATGTGAATGTTGTTTGTGTGAAGTGTGTGTGGGTTAAAGAGTGAATGGTGGCTGAAATAATGATGGAAAACAGCTAGGAGAAGTATGGAATGCATGTGAAATGTAAAGGGAAAAGCTGGAATTGCTAGGATGGTCACGGCATAGACTTCTTTGGTGCAGAAATGGGTGTTGTTTGCATGTGAATTGAAGTTTAGAGTGAATGATGATGAATGTATGTGGATTAAAGAATGAATGGTGGTGTAATGATGAAGTGTGATGGCTGAAAATGTCAAGGGAAATGCATGTGATTACACGGCAAAGAATTTCAAGATGCATGTGTGTTGGTGTGTTGTGTGATTGTTTTGTGGTTGAATGATTAAGTGGCTGAATTAAAGAATGGGAGTGCATGTGGCTTAGGTGGTGTAATGATGAAGTGGGAATTGAAAGAATGTGGTTGGAAAGTGGAAGGGAAGGCACGGCACAAAGGGGGAAGTGTTGGAAATGCATGTGATGCATGTCAATGTTGTCTTTTGGTGCATGTGTGTGTTGAATGGTGTCCTTTAATTATGGACGGTTTAGGGCTGTTAAGGGGAGAGAAATGGGAGTGAATGTGGCTTAATGATGAAGGGGGAAAGCTTGGAAAGCATGTGGCAAGGTTGGTTGCATGATGATGATGCATGTGATGATTTAAAGAATAGGTATGCATGTGAATTAGGTTGGAAAGAGGTGGGTGTGCATGTGAGTTGAAATGCATATGTTTAAATGGTTGAAATGTGTAGATGATTATGAGTATGATAAGTGATAAGTGTATGGTTATGATAAGTGATAAGTGAATGATATGTTAAGTGATAAATGAATGATATGTTAAGTGATAAATGAATGATATGTTAAGTGATAAATGAATGATATGTGGTGAGTGATAAGTGAATGAAAGTGATAAGTGAATGGTTTGATAAGTGATCTTCAATTTCGTCCATCTACTTGGCTCCATGGATAAGCTATCCAATCCATGCACAAAAATGCTCCAAAAAGCCTCAAAATGCACTTTCTCGCTCCCTAAGCCCTTAGAACCTGAAAACACACAAAAGAAGCATAAAGGACTAAAATAACGAGAGAAACATAACGTAAATGCACGAGAACAAGCCATTTAAGTCGCATGAATATGCTCCTATCAGCTAGTTAGTGGTTACTACACTTAAGTATATGCTCGAGGGTAGGGATAACTAAAATTTATGGGAGTAGTGATTTTTAACATGTCGTGTTGCATTGGAAATCCCTAAGACAATTGTTGGAAGGTTTAGGTTATGTTTTGTTTGTTTTGCTCGGGGACTAGCAAAAGCTAAGTGTGGGGGAATTTGATAGGAGCATATTACTCAGTTAGCTTGTTTTCTTGGATTTACATAGTTAGTTTCCATTCATTATAGTGTTTTAAGCTATTTTCGTGTGTTCGTAGGTCCTAATGGCAAAGTTGGCAAGGAAGTGCATTTTGGAGCCATTTGGAGCAGTTTTGGGCATGGGATGGATAGTTTGCATATGGAGCAAGGTGGATGGACGAAATTGAATTCAAAAGAGGCTAGGAACATGCTACAAATATGGAGAAACAAGTTCAAGACAAAGAAGATAAGGAAAGAACAAGAAACATGGAACATTATCCAAACCTTATCTTATCTTATCCTAACCTAACCAACCTTATCCTTTCCTAAATCTAGTATTATCCTATCTTATCTTATCCAAATCAGTTTGTGCCTTAATTTAGCTATTTAGAAGGGATTAATCATACATTTAAACACATAATTCAGATTCTAGAAGTTTTATCCATTGTGTGCCGCATACATGCCATTCCTTGGTGGATTGGGAGTTGTAATTCCTTTCCTGCACCCTTGCCGCATGTGTTGTTGATTTGGAGTCAGAACTCTGTTCTAAAACATCCCTTCTAGAAGCTTTAATGTCTGCCGCACCTTTCTATCCTAATTCCCCTTGGTTTCTGGTTGCTTTAACCCATTCCACTTGGGTTTTGGTTGCACAATTCTATTCCTATTCAACTTATGCCGTGCCCTATCCTTGATGCGAAAATTAACTTAACACACAAATTAACCCTCTTTTGACAATTGTAGTATATAAGTAAGTAGGGATCATTCTTAAACTGGGGATTAGGAGGGATTGCTAAACACTTTAAACTGACTCAAATATATAAAACTAAACTTTAAAACACTTAACTCGACTTAAAAGACTCAAAACAAGTTCACAAGACTCAAAATAAGCTAAAAACACTCAAAACTGCCTAAAAAATACAAACTGGGCAGATTTGACTCTAAACACAAATTTGGACGAAATTTGGTTCTAACTTGACTCAAAACACTTGAAAACAGATTCTAACTAGTTAGACACCCTAAAATAAAGGGGGATTTGGTTTTGGACGAAAATAAAGTAAACAAAAACAAGACTTTAAACTAGGCAGAATTCACGAATTTGATGGAATTAAGTGGATGATGGGCTAGCTAGGAGGTATTTCTCTACACATGACATACTTGCATACAAAACAATCTCCAGTTGCTTTTTCAATGAATCATTAATCTCAACACCCCAAGTTAATTAGGTATGCTTAAATTAACCTTCAGATTTTCCTTAAATCATTGAATTGAATGGAATTAGCACATTGCAATCAAATCATTCCTCAAAAGTTCTCTACATGAAAGCGCATAATAGAGAAACAATCAAAGATCATTAAATTCTATGAAAATCATAAGTGTTGACGAGACATTCGTAACTATGAAAGCGCATGATACTTATGCCAAGATTTACTTAACATGATTGTGACTAACAACCTTTACTACTTATGAATATAAGTTCCCAACGATTAGGTGAAGTTTCCTTATATCCTAGCATTAGATTTATGCATGCAAATTAAGTGTGCACTCTCAACCCACATACACAAACAAGTTTTAATTCAAATAGATAAGTAAATTGAATTCACCATTCATGAAATCACAACTGGAAGTAATCAAATCATAATGCAAATATAGCCATGGTTTCGAAATTCCCCCTAGTTAAGAGGGGATTAGTTCCTCTGATAGGAGCATATTTAGGCGACATAGCTAGCTTATTCTTGTGCATTTGTGTTATTATTTCTTAGTTAATGTAGTATTTCAATTCATTTTCGTGTGTTTGTAGGTCCAAAGGGTTAAGGTACCAAGAAAGTGCATTTTGGTGCATTTTGGAGCAGTTTTGGGCATTAAATGGATAGCACATGTATGGGCCAAATGGATGGACGAATTTGGAGTTCAAAAGGCTAGGAATCTGATAAGAAGAGGAAGAAATTAAAGTCAAGACAAAGAGGATAAGGAATCAGCTCAAAAGAGAAACATTATCCAAAACCTTATCTAACCTTATCCAACCTTATTGATGCGAAAATAGTTAAGCACACAAATTAAACCCTCTTGTTGTCAATTGTAGTATAGATATAAGTAGGGATCGTTCTTAACCGGGGATTAGGAGGGATTGCAAATCTCTTGGAAACTGACTTAAAAACGTAAAATAAAGTTTAAAACACTAAACTAAACTAAAAGAAAGCGAAACTAAACGCTTAAAACACTAAAACAAACCAAAAGACTCAAACATCACCCAAAACACTCAAAACTGCCTTAAAAACACTTTCTGGGCAGTTTTGAGCACTTTGGTGAATTTGGACGAATTTGTATAACAAATTGAATCAAAACACTTATAAACACAAACTAAGACACTTTCTAACTAATTTGGACAATACAAAGACTCAAAGGACTCAAAAGAGGTTCAAAAGACTCAAAACTGCCTAAAAACACTAACTAGGCAGTTTCTGACCTTAAACACAAATTTGGACGAATTTAAGATTATAAGTTGATTCAAAACACTTTAAAACACAAATTAAACAGATTCTAAGCACTAAAGAACAAGAAAGTAAAGGGGGGGTTTTGATTTGACGAAAATTGAAATAACAAAACAAGTTAATAAACTAGGCAGAATTGTAAAACGAATTTGAGAAACAAGATGATGGATGGATTAGTTAGAGGTCCATTCTCCACACATGACACATTTGTATATGAATCGATTCTCCAATTGCTTTTCACTAACTATGATGCTCAACACCCCAAGTTAACCGTGATGCACTAATTAACCTTCAAATTTTCCTTATGTCAATGAATTGGATGATGCATGCGACAATTCAAAGTATTCTCCAACGGTCCTCAACATGAATGCATAGAAGAGATACAGTGAGAGATCATTATGCTCTATGAAAATTATAAGTGTTGACGAGGCAATTGTAACTATGAATGCATGATACTCTTGCCAAGAATTCAATTAACGCGGTTGTGACTAGCAACCTTCACTACTCATGTTTATAAACTTGTGACGATTAGGTGAAACTCGTTTATAAACTAGCATCAAGTTCATGCATGAAAACTAAGTATGCATCCTTAATCAACATACAAGAACAAGTTATGAATAAAACAGATAATTGAATTGCAATCACAACTTAACAAATCACAATTGGAAGAAATCAATTCATATCTCAAACATGTTCATGGCTTCAAACTTTCCCCTAACTAATTAGGGGTTTAGCCACTCATGATTACAACAAATTTAGAGAGTAATAACAAAGTAAACATTGAAAACAAGAATCGAAGTACACCTAAAAATTCCAACAACTCAATCTTGAATTGTATGAACGTTTAAGCCTCTTCTCCTCTAGTTACTGCGGCACAAGGGGTTTTGGTGAGTTTTGGGGGTTATGGATGATGTAGAATGATGTGTTTAGGGTAGGGATGGATGTAGGGGAAGGCAAGGAGTGTTTTTGGGCAGAAAATATGAAGAATGGTGAAGTATGGCTGTGTTAGAGAGAGGGAATGAATTTCTGGCGTGAATGAATGTGTATGAGAGGTGGTGATCTGATCTAGGGGTTAATATGAGTATATATAGGCACTTAGGACCCTAGGGAAATCAGATATGGACTTGAATTAATTAATGGGAGAGCATGGGAGTGCATGTGGCTGATTTGTGGTGCAATGATGAAAGGCAAAGTGCATGTGGCTGATTTGTGGTGCAATGATGAAAGGATGGAAGTGCATGTGGCTGCAATGGATTAAAGGATGGGAGTGCATGTGGCTGCAATGGATTAAAGGATGGAAGTGCATGTGGCTGCAATGTAGCCTTCTAGAAATCAGGTTTTTAGGCCCCCTTGCAACTCCCTAACTGAATTCAAGCCTTTCAAATTCGTCCATCCTCATGCCTCCATGCTTGCACTATCCAATCTTGGCCCAAAAATGCTCTAGAATGCTCCAAATTGCTTCTTTTTGCATACTTTGACACTAAAACCTGAAATTGCACGAAAATAACTTTAAACACTATAATTAACATAGTTTAGCTAATTAAATGCAAGAAAACAAGCTAACTAAGTCGCCTAAATATGCTCCTATCAAATTCCCCCATACTTAGCTTTTGCTAGTCCTCGAGCAAAACAAAACAAAAGAAACCAAAAACAAAACACAATCTAAACCTTCCAACATGTATCTCAGGGATTTCAAACGAACATGACACAATATAGAATATCATTCCCACGATATTTAGCTTACTTTACACTTCAACAAACACTTAATCATAGTTACCACTTATTATTTCACATTTAATCAATTAAAACAACATTTTGAATGTAGTAACATGCCTTAGAGAATTCCCTCAATTCCTTACTAGAATGCACTCAATTTTCACACAGATTTTCTAACTCCACACCCTACACTAGGTATATGTGAGGAGATTGATGTAAATATGAATTCTAACACTCACATATGTTATATCAAAGAAAGCATTTCTGGATTTACGACAATGACATGAATATGATCTCATGAATGGAATGCTACTACTTAGAATGAGAACCAGTGATTCCATATGCTCATACCAAATTCAAACTCCACAAATTGAACACATAACATCAAGATAGAAGTTGAGGGTTGTAACGGGGCTAAGGGTAATGGTTTAACAAAGAAAGGTAAAGTAAAACAAAGGTTCTTAAAGTAATAGGAAGCGAAGTAATGAAATTGACACTTAAACTCACTTTTAATGGCAGAAATCAACTTTTAAACACAAGGGAAGATTCATGCAACAACTAGGGTCAAATTCACTCTTTTGGACCCTTCCTTCAATAACCAATACTTGTGAGATCATTCTCACTTATTTTTCAACTCTTTTTCTTTCTTTTCAACACTTTTCTATTTTCTTTTTATTTTTCCACGAATTTTTTTTTTCTTTATTTCATTCTTTGGCCGTGCCCTATTATCTTCCCCCACACTTATTTTCTGCAATATATTGATCAAAAGGAGTTCATTCTAAGTCATGCTTCACTATCCTTTAAGAACAAGGGTATGGAAAGTCCTAATCTAGGCTAGGTGAGGATAATGTGGTTAACAAAGAAAATAAGCTTGAAAAGGCTCAAAAGGGGTAATCCTACAATACATGTGAAAAGGGATAGGCTTTTTGGCTTTGGCTTGACTAACAACTTCATCTTATTGTATGTTATGCAATCAATATCATGCTTTGAATGAATTGGGCATGAGTTCTAGTATTTGGAACTATAATGAAATGCATTCCAAGTAGCAACCAAGCAAAGAATGATGAGATCATACAACGACTTTAGAAAACAAGAAATCACAGATTTATACTCTCCAAAGAACGTTATAGGCTCAAGTCTCACAAGGATGTAGCTTTAGTTTAAGTTCCTTCGTTCAAGCATGTTACAAAAACAGATTTTCTCTTTGTAATTACATGTGAATTCATAAGCTATAACCATAACCAAGCATAAACCAAAGCATAAATCAACTTCCAGCCATGTTTACAACATTCTTTAATAGTCATGCAATTAAAACCAAATCCTCATCATTGTGTTGGAAGGTACCCTAAGACACAAAAACAACTCTTTTTGGGTTTTTTTTGAAACAATTTTTCAAATTTTTATGGGATTTTCGAATTTTTAAGTCAAAACACACTAAAACAGTTTAAAAACACTTAAAAACAGCAAGAAACAACATTAGAAGTTATGGTGGATAAAACCCTACGAATTTGCATCAAAACACTTTAGTTACCCCCCCCACACTTAAATCAAACATTGTCCTCAATGTTTCAAGCATAGACTCACACAATTAACAAACAAACAAACAAAACAACAACTAAACAACCTAACATGGCAGAAACGAAATAGCAACAAAGAGAAGAGTTTAGGAACGCAAATCTGGAATTGGAGTGCTTTCTAGGTCTTCCTTTGTTGAATGCATGGGTTGCCTCCCAAGTAGCGCTTGCTTTAACGTCGTACAGCCGGACGAAGAACCCAATCACTCCAGATTGGAGCTCACGGCACCCAAGGGAAGCTCTTCCACAACATGCTCCACAAAGTTCTCATAGTATGGCTTCAATCTATGTCCGTTCACCTTGAACTCGTGGCCACTTTTTAAGCTTTGGACTTGGACTGCACCATGAGGAAAAACATTAGTAACAACAAGAGGTCCAATCCATTTAGAACGTAACTTACCAGGGAATAACCGAAGTCTTGAATCAAAAAGCAACACTTTCTGCCCCTTGGAGAACGTTTTGGTACGAAGCATCTTATCATGATAAGCCTTCGTTTTGTCCTTGTAGATGCGAGCATTCTCGTAAGCCTCATTCCTAATCTCCTCAAGTTCATCTAATTGGAGCTTCCTATGAACTCCAGCAGCGTCTATGTCCAAATTGAAGGTTTTCACAGCCCAATGCGCCTTGTGCTCTAGCTCAACGGGCAAATGACATGGCTTACCATATATAAGCCGAAAAGGTGACATGCCAAGGGGAGTTTTGTAAGCCGTACGATAGGCCCACAATGCATCGTCTAAGCGCAAACTCCAATCTCTTCTTGAGGGTCCCACGGTTTTCTCTAGGACTTGTTTGATCTCCCTATTTGAAACCTCCGCTTGCCCATTGGTTTGAGGGTGATAAGGTGTTGAAACCTTATGCGTAACGTTGTACTTCTTGAGCAAAGCTTCAATGGTACGGTTGCAAAAGTGAGAACCCCCATCACTGATTAAAACTCGTGGCATCCCAAACCTAGCAAAAATATTAGATTTCACAAAATCTGCAACAACCTTAGAATCGTTAGTACGGGTGGCTTTGGCCTCCACCCATTTGGAAACATAATCGACAGCTAGCAAGATGTAAGTGAAACCAAAAGAGGGAGGAAAGGGGCCCATGAAATCGATACCCCAAACATCAAAAATTTCCACAAATGAGAGAGATTGCTGCGGCATTTGGTCCTTAGGCCCTATGTTACCCGTTCTTTGACACTTATCACATGTTAAACAAAACATTTTAGCATCTTTAAAGAGATTAGGCCAATAAAATCCAGATTGTAACACCTTTAGGGCTGTCCTTTGGGTGCCAAAATGTCCCCCACATGCATAAGTATGGCAGAATGTAAGAATGGAATTAAAATCAGATTCGGGCACACATCTACGCACAATCTGATCTGGGCAGAATTTCCATAAATATGGATCATCCCAAACATAAAAACGTGCATCATGAACAAGTTTATCACGTTGGAATTTGTTTAGGGTACTAGGAACTTGCTTAGACACCAAGAAATTGACCAAATCGGCATACCAAGGGGTTCTTACCTCAATGGACAGAAGTTGTTCATCCGGGAATGTCTCTACGATGGGAACGGGCTCTTCCTCACGCACCATTCTACTTAGGTGGTCAGCCACTACGTTTTCACACCCTTTCTTGTCTCGAATTTCAAGATCGAACTCTTGAAGTAGGAGCATCCATCGAATGAGTCTTGGCTTGGCCTCCTTTTTTGTGAAAAGATACCTCAAGGCTGCATGGTCAGTGAAAACAATGACTTTAGTACCAAGAAGATATGATCTAAACTTATCTAATGCAAATACAATAGCCAAGAGTTCTTTTTCGGTTGTAGAATAATTTAGTTGTGCATCATTCAACGTCCGTGAGGCATAGTAGATGACATGCGGCCTTTTGTCTTTCCTTTGCCCTAAAACAGCCCCTAGAGCATAATCAGAGGCGTCACACATCAATTCAAAAGGGAGACTCCAATCAGGGGGAGCAATGACTGGTGCCGTGGTCAACAACTCCTTGAGTTGATTGAATGAAGCCGTGCACTCCTTGGTGAATTCAAACGCCACTTCTTTTTGTAGGAGACGGCAAAGAGGTTGTGCAACTTTTGAGAAGTCCTTTATAAACCTACGATAGAATCCTGCATGGCCAAGAAAAGAACGAACCTCTCTAACCGAAGTTGGAGAGGGTAAGTGACGTACAAGATCTATTTTAGATTTGTCTACTTCAATGCCGTTTTCAGAGATAATGTGCCCTAAAACTATGCCTTGTTTAACCATGAAATGACACTTTTCCCAATTAAGAACAAGGTTAGTTTCAACACAACGTTTTAGAATCAAACTCAAATTATGCAAGCAACCATCAAAAGAATTACCAAAGACGCTAAAATCATCCATAAAAACTTCAATGATTTTCTCAACATAATCAGAAAATATACTCATCATGCATCTTTGAAACGTAGCAGGTGCATTACATAAACCAAAAGGCATGCGACGATATGCAAATGTACCAAAAGGGCATGTGAAAGTGGTTTTTTCTTGGTCCTCGGGTGCTATGACAATTTGATTATAACCAGAGTAACCATCAAGAAAACAATAGAAAGCATATCCCGCTAACCTTTCGAGCATTTGGTCAATGAACGGCAATGGGAAGTGGTCCTTCCTTGTGGTGGCGTTTAACTTCCTATAGTCGATGCACACCCTCCAACCAGTTTGAATGCGCGTAGGAACAATCTCCTTCTCGGCGTTTTCAACCACAGTCACTCCGGATTTCTTTGGAACGCATTGCACGGGCGAAACCCACCTGCTATCAGAAATAGGATAAATCACTCCACAATCAAGCAATTTGATTACCTCTTTCTTCACTACTTCCATCATCGGAGGGTTAAGACGGCGTTGAGCCTCTCGAGATGTTTTGGACCCCTCCTCTAGAAGAATGCGATGCATGCACATAGTAGGGCTGATTCCCTTTATGTCGGCCAAAGTCCATCCAATTGCCGTCTTGTACTCTTTAAGCACTCGCACTAATTTGCTCTCCTCTTGTGCCGTGAGTGAGGATGAAATAATGACGGGCAATGTCTCATCCTCTCCCAAGAACACGTACTTCAAGTGACTCGGCAACGGCTTAAGTTCAAGTGTAGGTGGCTGCACAACTGAGGGAAGCATTTTATTAGTCGAAACAAAACTTAAAATAGGGTCCAAAAACTTACCTGAATGGGATGGCAATGACTCGAGTGCAGCCACCATCTCCATCATATCCTCACTAGGGGGCACGGCCAAGGACTCCTCATGCATGCCGTGGGGTTCCTTGGTGGTTGTCTCAATGTTCTGCACGTCCCTTCCTTGTGCAATGACCAATTCAAGTGCATCGTCTTTCAAATTGTCCAAATGGTCCTGCGCCAGAGAATCAATTATATCAATAGCAAAACACGAATGATTCTCACTAGGGTACTTCATAGAATCAGAAAGATTGAACTTAATAACTTCCCCATCAAATTCCATTGTCAAATTGCCATTATATACGTCAATCTTTGTACGAGCAGTTTTCATGAATGGCCTTCCAAGGAGGATGGGCAATGAAGGGGCATGGTCGGACTCATCCATTTCAAGCACATAGAAATCCGCCGGAAAGATTAAATGATTGACCTGTACTAAAACATCTTCCAAAACTCCCTTTGGATAGGCATTAGATCTATCGGCCAATTGTATAATAACACCATCATTTTTCAATGCTCCTAGATTCATAGATGCATAAATTGAATATGGCATGACATTTATTGATGCACCTAAATCTAACATGGCAGATTCAAAACGAGTATTACCAATAACACATGGAATTGTAAAACTACCCGGATCCTTGCATTTAGGGGGCAGTTTTCTTTGCAAGATGGCGGAGACATTTTCACCCACTTTGACAACCTCCTTGGTCGAAATCTTCCTTTTATTAGTGCAAAGCTCCTTCAAAAACTTGGCGTACCGCGGGACTTGCTTGATTGCATCCAAAAGAGGGATATTGACTTGAACTTTCCGAAATGTTTCGAGAATGTCTTTTTCGGCTTCCTCTCTCTTTGTTTGCATGAACCTACTAGGAAAAGGCACATTCGAAGGAAAAATATTAGTAGGAACTGAACTTAACACGTTTTTACCTTTATTGGACAGATTGGGTGGTTTAGAGCCACTAGAAGCTTGCGGCAAAGGGAGTTCCACCCTTGCCGTGGGTTTGGTTACTTCCCCCTCTTCAAAATGCAGTTTTTCATCCTCTTTGTGACATGTTTTTGATGAAGAACCTGCCCCAACTTCTTTTCCGCTTCTCAACACTATGGCTTTGGCAGATTCGAATCCACCTTTCGGATTCACTTGCGTTGAACTTGGTAACTTACCTTGTTCTCTACTAAATTGCCCCATGAATTCCGCCATTTGTCCCACTTGTCTCTTCAAATCCGTCACCTCTCGAGCTTGATTTTGTACCTCATTGGCGTAATTTTGCATGTCTTTGGCTTGTTTTTCTTGCCCCTGCGCCAATGTAGTTAGTAATTGAATAACTTGAGAATTATCAAAAGACGAACCTGAGTTGTTTTGGGACGATGGTGGTTGGGTTGCTTGGTATGGCCGTGGGAACCCAGGGGGGTTTTGTTGAAATCCCCTTTGTGGTGCAGATTGTTGGGACTCCCTCCACTTGAAATTGGGGTGATCTCTCCATCCGGGGTTGTAGGTGTTGGAGTATGGATCATGTTTGGGTTGGTTTTGGCCTTGGAAACCAATGGCATTGGCAGATTCCCATCCTCCATTCTCTATCAACTGAGGGCATGTCTCGGATGGATGCCCTTGCATTGAACACACGCCACACACTTGGTTGTCTTGTGGTTTTGATCCCTTGACAACCTGAGACACAAGAGAAGTAAGATTAGCCAATTGTGATTGAATATCAGAAATTGCACTTACCTCATTCACACTTTGTTGCCGTGGCCCCTCTCTTTGTCCAACACCTTCATATTGTTGAGCGTTGTGTGCTCGGTTGGCAATTAGAGCTTTGGCATCCACTAGAGTCTTGTCCACTAATGCACCACCCGCCGAAGCATCTAGCATTTGACGTTCCATGGGAAGGAGTCCCTCGTAGAAATATTGAATGAGCAGCTCCTCCTTCATTTGGTGCTGTGGACATGAAGCAACAAGTGATTTAAAACGTTCATAATAAGATGGAAACGACTCACCTTGATTTTGTTGGATGCCACTAATTCGTTTCCTCAAGAGAATGATCTTGGCAGTGGGAAAGAATTTCTCTAAGAATGCACGTTTCATACTTTCCCAAGAGTTGACAGTTCCAGGGGACAATTCAAACAACCAATCTTTGGCCTTGTCCATAAGTGAGAATGGAAAGGCCTTCATCTTCAAAATACTCCCATCCACGTTGATGGGTGTCATACTTGAGCAAACTACTTCAAATTCCTTAAGATGTTTGTTAGGATCTTCCATGGACAACCCATGGAATTTAGGAATATGATGTAATAAACTAGACTTAAGTTCAAATTCTTCCGTCTTACCTTCAGCTGCCGTAGGGTATTGTATGCATAAAGGAACGGCATTGCCCATACCTGAGGCAGAGAGCTCTTTGATGGTACGATTGTCCACGGCCATGGTTGGTACTTCCTCCACAAATTGTGCCGTGGGCTCTCTTTCCTCCACAAACTCGGATGTAGAGCTAGAAGATGGTGGGGTAGGGTTTTGTTGATTCTTTTGCTTCCTCAACGTCCGCTCAAAATCGTCGTCAAAGTCAAGGATGTGCTCACGAACAGGTTTTGAACTCCTAGTCATAAACTAGGACCCCTAGAAACAAGAACACGAATAGGGTCAGTAACCAAAACAAAATTATATGGAAAAGAAAATAAATAAAAAGAAATAACGAGGGATTAGCAAAGTTGCTAATCCCCGGCAACGGCGCCAAAATTTGATGCGAAAATAGTTAAGCACACAAATTAAACCCTCTTGTTGTCAATTGTAGTATAGATATAAGTAGGGATCGTTCTTAACCGGGGATTAGGAGGGATTGCAAATCTCTTGGAAACTGACTTAAAAACGTAAAATAAAGTTTAAAACACTAAACTAAACTCAAAGAAAGCGAAACTAAACGCTTAAAACACTAAAACAAACCAAAAGACTCAAACATCACCCAAAACACTCAAAACTGCCTTAAAAACACTTTCTGGGCAGTTTTGAGCACTTTGGTGAATTTGGACGAATTTGTATAACAAATTGAATCAAAACACTTATAAACACAAACTAAGACACTTTCTAACTAATTTGGACAATACAAAGACTCAAAGGACTCAAAACAGGTTCAAAAGACTCAAAACTGCCTAAAAACACTAACTAGGCAGTTTCTGACCTTAAACACAAATTTGGACGAATTTAAGATTATAAGTTGATTCAAAACACTTTAAAACACAAATTAAACAGATTCTAAGCACTAAAGAACAAGAAAGTAAAGGGGGGGTTTTGATTTGACGAAAATTGAAATAACAAAACAAGTTAATAAACTAGGCAGAATTGTAAAACGAATTTGAGAAACAAGATGATGGATGGATTAGTTAGAGGTCCATTCTCCACACATGACACATTTGTATATGAATCGATTCTCCAATTGCTTTTCACTAACTATGATGCTCAACACCCCAAGTTAACCGTGATGCACTAATTAACCTTCAAATTTTCCTTATATCAATGAATTGGATGATGCATGCGACAATTCAAAGTATTCTCCAACGGTCCTCAACATGAATGCATAGAAGAGATACAGTGAGAGATCATTATGCTCTATGAAAATTATAAGTGTTGACGAGGTAATTGTAACTATGAATGCATGATACTCTTGCCAAGAATTCAATTAACGCGGTTGTGACTAGCAACCTTCACTACTCATGTTTATAAACTTGTGACGATTAGGTGAAACTCGTTTATAAACTAGCATCAAGTTCATGCATGAAAACTAAGTATGCATCCTTAATCAACATACAAGAACAAGTTATGAATAAAACAGATAATTGAATTGCAATCACAACTTAACAAATCACAATTGGAAGAAATCAATTCATATCTCAAACATGTTCATGGCTTCAAACTTTCCCCTAACTAATTAGGGGTTTAGCCACTCATGATTACAACAAATTTAGAGAGTAATAACAAAGTAAACATTGAAAACAAGAATCGAAGTACACCTAAAAATTCCAACAACTCAATCTTGAATTGTATGAACGTTTAAGCCTCTTCTCCTCTAGTTACTGCAGGCACAAGGGGTTTTGGTGAGTTTTGGGGGTTATGGATGATGTAGAATGATGTGTTTAGGGTAGGGATGGATGTAGGGGAAGGCAAGGAGTGTTTTTGGCAGAAAATATGAAGAATGGTGAAGTATGGCTGTGTTAGAGAGAGGGAATGAATTTCTGGCGTGAATGAATGTGTATGAGAGGTGGTGATCTGATCTAGGGGTTAATATGAGTATATATAGGCACTTAGACCCTAGGGAAATCAGATATGGACTTGAATTAATTAATGGGAGAGCATGGGAGTGCATGTGGCTGATTTGTGGTGCAATGATGAAAGGCAAAGTGCATGTGGCTGATTTGTGATTGGTGCAATGATGAAAGGCAAAGTGCATGTGGCTGATTTGTGGTGCAATGATGAAAGGATGGAAGTGCATGTGGCTGCAATGGATTAAAGGATGGGAGTGCATGTGGCTGAAATGGATTAAAGGATGGAAGTGCATGTGGCTGCAATGTAGCCTTCTAGAAATCAGGTTTTTAGGCCCCCTTGCAACTCCCTAACTGAATTCAAGCCTTTCAAATTCGTCCATCCTCATGCCTCCATGCTTGCACTATCCAATCTTGGCCCAAAAATGCTCTAGAATGCTCCAAATTGCTTCTTTTTGCATACTTTGACACTAAAACCTGAAATTGCACGAAAATAACTTTAAACACTATAATTAACATAGTTTAGCTAATTAAATGCAAGAAAACAAGCTAACTAAGTCGCCTAAATATGCTCCTATCAAATTCCCCCATACTTAGCTTTTGCTAGTCCTCGAGCAAAACAAAACAAAAGAAACCAAAAACAAAACACAATCTAAACCTTCCAACATGTATCTCAGGGATTTCAAACGAACATGACACAATATAGAACATCATTCCCACGATATTTAGCTTACTTTACACTTCAACAAACACTTAATCATAGTTACCACTTATCATTTCACATTTAATCAATTAAAACAACATTTTGAATGTAGTAACATGCCTTAGAGAATTCCCTCAATTCCTTACTAGAATGCACTCAATTTTCACACAGATTTTCTAACTCCACACCCTACACTAGGTATATGTGAGGAGATTGATGTAAATATGAATTCTAACACTCACATATGTTATATCAAAGAAAGCATTTCTGGATTTACGACAATGACATGAATATGATCTCATGAATGGAATGCTACTACTTAGAATGAGAACCAGTGATTCCATATGCTCATACCAAATTCAAACTCCACAAATTGAACACATAACATCAAGATAGAAGTTGAGGGTTGTAACAGGGCTAAGGGTAATGGTTTAACAAAGAAAGGTAAAGTAAAACAAAGGTTCTTAAAGTAATAGGAAGCGAAGTAATGAAATTGACACTTAAACTCACTTTTAATGGCAGAAATCAACTTTTAAACACAAGGGAAGATTCATGCAACAACTAGGGTCAAATTCACTCTTTTGGACCCTTCCTTCAATAGCCAATACTTGTGAGATCATTCTCACTTATTTTTCAACTCTTTTTCTTTCTTTTCAACACTTTTCTATTTTCTTTTTATTTTCCACGAATTTTTTTTTCTTTATTTCATTCTTTGGCCGTGCTCTATTATCTTCCCCCACACTTATTTTCTGCAATATATTGATCAAAAGGAGTTCATTCTAAGTCATGCTTCACTATCCTTTAAGAACAAGGGTATGGAAAGTCCTAATCTAGGCTAGGTGAGGATAATGTGGTTAACAAAGAAAATAAGCTTGAAAAGGCTCAAAAGGGGTAATCCTACAATACATGTGAAAAGGGATAGGCTTTTTGGCTTTGGCTTGACTAACAACTTCATCTTATTGTATGTTATGCAATCAATATCATGCTTTGAATGAATTGGGCATGAGTTCTAGTATTTGGAACTATAATGAAATGCATTCCAAGTAGCAACCAAGCAAAGAATGATGAGATCATACAACGACTTTAGAAAACAAGAAATCACAGATTTATACTCTCCAAAGAACGTTATAGGCTCAAGTCTCACAAGGATGTAGCTTTAGTTTAAGTTCCTTCGTTCAAGCATGTTACAAAAACAGATTTTCTCTTTGTAATTACATGTGAATTCATAAGCTATAACCATAACCAAGCATAAACCAAAGCATAAATCAACTTCCAGCCATGTTTACAACATTCTTTAATAGTCATGCAATTAAAACCAAATCCTCATCATTGTGTTGGAAGGTACCCTAAGACACAAAAACAACTCTTTTTGGGTTTTTTTGAAACAATTTTTCAAATTTTTATGGGATTTTCGAATTTTTAAGTCAAAACACACTAAAACAGTTTAAAAACACTTAAAAACAGCAAGAAACAACATTAGAAGTTATGGTGGATAAAACCCTACGAATTTGCATCAAAACACTTTAGTTACCCCCCCACACTTAAATCAAACATTGTCCTCAATGTTTCAAGCATAGACTCACACAATTAACAAACAAACAAACAAAACAACAACTAAACAACCTAACATGGCAGAAACGAAATAGCAACAAAGAGAAGAGTTTAGGAACGCAAATCTGGAATTGGAGTGCTTTCTAGGTCTTCCTTTGTTGAATGCATGGGTTGCCTCCCAAGTAGCGCTTGCTTTAACGTCGTACAGCTGGACGAAGAACCCAATCACTCCAGATTGGAGCTCACGGCACCCAAGGGAAGCTCTTCCACAACATGCTCCACAAAGTTCTCATAGTATGGCTTCAATCTATTGATGTGAGAATTACTTGACACTCAAATTAAACCCTCGTTTGACAATTGTAGTAGAATGGATAAGTGAGGGATCGTTCTAGACCGGGGATTAGGAGGGCTTGCTAAAACCTTCTAAATTGACTTAAAAACATAAAAACACAATATAAAACACTATTTAATGCTCGAAGAAAACAAAATTAAAAATAAGAAAGATTAAGACTAAGACTTCAACGAAATAGGGGGAATTGGATTTGAATTTAAACTAAAATGGATACTTGGAAGCAAAACGAATTGTAAATATGGATTTGACGGAAATGAATGGATGGTAAGCTAGCTAAGGGTTCTTTCTCCACACATGATATTTATGCATATGAATTAATTTCCAGTTATTCCTTCATTGAATTATGAACGACAATGCCCCAAATTAACCGTGACATCACTAGTTAACCCTCAGATTTTCCTTATATTATTGGATTGGATGGCATCATTCGACAACCCAAAACATTCTCAAAAGTTCCCTACATGTCATCATAATAGAGATACAATCGAAGATCATTAAGAATAATGAAAACCATAAGCATTGACAAAGCATTTGCAACTATGACATCATGTTACTCATGCTAAGAATTAAACTTAACGCGATCGTGACAAGCGACCTTCACTACTTTCAAGTATAAGTTAGTAACGATTATGTGAAACCTTCTTAAACTTTAGCCACATACTCATGCATGCTAATTAAGTGTCGACCCTCAATCAACAAACACAAATAAGTTAATCATCAAATAGTTAAGCCAATTGCATTCACGAATCAAGAGTTCATAACTGGAATTCATCAATTCATATTACATAAACAATCATGGTATTGAAATCACCCCTAGCTAAGGGGGGTTTAGTTCCTCATAACTTTGAAATCAAAGAAACACCTAAACATTCCAACAACTCAAACTCGAATTGTATGAACGTTTAGGCACTCTTCTCTTCCATTCCTCAAAACAAAGAGAATTGAATTTACAACATTGAAATCAAAGAAACGCGTAAACATTCCAACAACTCAAGCTTGAATTGTATGAACGTTTAAGCACTCTTCTCTTCCTCGTTGTAGCACAAGGTTTAAGGATAGGTTGTGTGATGGTATGAAGTGTTTTGGAGGGATGGGAAGTGGTTGGATAGTGGCTGCAATGGAGGAGAAAAACTGCACAGAAAATGGGAGGTTATGCACGGCAATGGATGTGTGTTTGTGTTGTGTGTTGTATTGTGAATGGAATGGAATATGAATGAATGAATGCAAGGGTATTTATAGGAGTAATGGAGGGAACATGACAGCTAGGAGGTGGGTGGAAATGTGGCTGAATGTTTGGTGAATGATTATGAATGAATGCATGTGACTTGGCTAGGTTGGAAAGCTGGAAATCTGAAAATGCAAATGGGAATCTGAAATGCAAAGGTGGCCACGGTTTTGAGTGTATTTTGTGTTGGAAATGCATGTGAATGCATGTGAATGTTGTTTGTGTGAAGTGTATGTGAAATAAAGGGTGAATGGTGGCTGAAATAATGATGGAAAACAGCTAGGAAAAGTATGGAATGCATGTGAATTGTAAAGGGAAAAGCTGGAATTGGCTAGGAAGTCACGGCATGGGATGTTTTGATGCATTGTGGCTGATTTGTTTGTTGGTTAAAGATGCATGTGGATGAATTATATAATGGGAAAGTATGTGATTGACAACTAGGATGGATGGTGGCTGCAATGATGAAGTGTGATGGTTGAAAATGGCAAGGGAAATGAATGTGTTTGGACGGCAAGGATGGTGTTTTGTGCATGTGGCTGCAATGGTGTGTAATGATGGAGGAATAAGTGCATGTGGTTGAATTGGTGGTGAATGTGCATGACAAAGAATGGATTTGGCTGCAATGGTGTGTAATTGGGCTAGGGTTTAAGTGCATGAAATGGACCCAAATTGCTCCCCCTTGCATGGCAAGGAATGGTGTTTGTGTTGAGCCCATGGCAATGTGATTGTAATTGGGTTAGGGCCATTGTTTTGTGTCCTCAAGTGCATACAAGGCCTTCCATTTTATCCATCACTTGGGCTCCAAGAATAAGCTATCCATCCTTAGCCCCATAGTGCTCCAAAAAGGGCCCAAAACACTCCACAATGCATCCTTTCGTCAAACACGTCTTATAATCCTGAAAACACACAAAAGAAGCATAAAGAACTAAAATAACTAAAGAAACATAACGTAAATGCACGAGAACAAGCCATTTAAGTTGCATGAATATGCTCCTATCAAATACCCCCATACTTATCTTTTGCTAGTCCTCGAGCAAAACAAAAAGAAAAACAAAGCAAAACGAAACGAATAAAACAAGTAAAACACAACCTAAACCTTCCAACAACTGTCTTAGGGATTTCCAATGCACATGACACGTTAAAAATCATCATTCCCACAGATTTTAGTCATCTTCATACTTAAGTACATTCTTAATCATAGTCACCATATACTAGTTCACAATTAAGCGTTTAAAACCATGTTTTGAATGTAGTAACATGCCTTAGAGAATTTGCTCAATTCCTTACAAGATATGCACTCGATTTTCACTCCGATTTTCTAACTACACACCCTAATCTAGTCATATGTGAGAAGATTGATGTAAACATGAAAACGAACACTCACATATATGTATCACAAAGAACGCAATTTCTGGAGTTAATAAGCATGTTTAGATATGATCTCATGAATGGAATGCTACTACTTAGACACGAGAACCAGTGACACCATATACTCATACCAAATTCAAACTCCACATTTGAAATGCACAACACTCAAGATAGAAGTCAAGGGTTGCAACGGGGCTTGGGGTTTTGGCTAACAAGGGAAGGTAAGGAATAACAAACGTTCTTCAAGCAATAATAAGTAAAGTAATGAAATTAAGATCTAGAATTCCCTTAGAATGCAGAAATCAACTTTTAAACAAATAGGGGGGATTCAAACAACTCTTAGGGCCTAATTCATTGTTTTGGGCCCTTACTTCAACAACCAATACTTTTCAACTATTTTCAACTCTTTTTCCATTTTTTTTTTTTTTTTTTTTTTTTTTTTTTTTTTTTTTTTTTGACGTGCCTATGGCACAAAAACTCACATGAATACACTTTCCCCCACACTTATTTTCTGCACACATTAATCAAAGGGAATTCATTCATGCTTACTATGCTTCGAGAACAAGGGTACGAATGTTCCTAATCTAGGCTAGGTGAAGATAATGTGGGTTAACAAAGAAAGTAGGCTACACAAGGCTCAACGGGGTTAAATCCTATAAAACAAATGAAAAGGGAAATATGGCAATTTGGCTTTGGTGTTCACTACACAACTTCATCTTGAATACGTGTTATGCAAATCAATGACATGCTTTGAATGAAATGGGCATGAGTTCTAGCATATGGAACTAAGTGATGAAACGCCTTCTAAGTAGCAACCAAGCAAAGAATAATGAGATCATGCAACGACTTTAGAAAACAAAGAATGCACAGATTTTAACTCTCCAAATAAACGTTTAAGCTCAAGTCTCACAGGGATGTAGTGTTAGTTTGAGCTCATTCCTTCAAGCATGTTACAAAAACTAATTTTTCTTTTATGATTGCATGTGAAGTCATACATTATAACCATAACCAAGCATATACCAAGAGTAAATCAAACTTTTCTCTATGTTTATAACTCTTTTTAACAGTCATGCAATTTAGAAACCAAATCCTTATCATTGTGTTGGAAGGTGACCTATGACAAAAAAAAAATGACTCAAAACACTCTTTTTAAGCTTTTCAAAACATGTTTTTTTCAAATTTTTATGTGATTTTCGAATTTTTTTTTTTTTTTTTTTAACTCAAAACACACTAAACACACTTAAAAACAGCAAGAAACAACATTTGAAGTTATGGTGGATAAAACCCTACGAATTTGCATTAAACACTTTAGTAACTAATACCCCCACACTTAAATCAAACATTGTCCTCAATGTTAACAACCACACTAAACACAAACAAACATATAAACAGCAATTAAACATACTAAACATGACAGAATATATCTAACAAAGAGAAGAGTTTAGAGATGCAAATCTGGTTGTGGAGTGTTCGTTCCATCTTCTCCTTGGTGATTGCAGTGAGGCTTGGATCTTTGTGATTCCACAGGCTTACTCTTGAACTGCGCTGCTCCTATCGTTGATTTTCCTTTGTGCTACTCTTGAACTGGGCAGCAGGCTTCCTTTGGTCTCCCCTGAAGGTCTGAGCTTCCTCTTCTTATCTGTTTCTTTGTTCAATCTCTCCAATTCGTATTGAAGAGGGTTAGAGGATAGCTCAGCAAAGCTAGGTAAGCAACCAGGGAATAGAGTCCAGATAGACTCCAAGTGCCGGCTGATTGCTTCTTTCACTTTGCCATGCAAGTAATATCAAGGACAAAGGAAAAGACAGGGAAAGAGCATGATATGAGATACCTTTGCTTTCGCCCTTGATGATATGAGATACCTTTGCTTTCGAAGAGGCAGCGAATGAATCGACATGCTTTGATCCACCGTTTCCTCTTGCCTCCTTTGTTCTCCGGGCCTTTGGTATCTTCTTTGGGGGATACATCCATGGTTGAAAGTGTGTTCTCAAGAGAAAGAGAAATATGAGCATGTTTGAGAGGGTTGGTTGTAGCTTACATTTTCGGCCGAGAAGGAAAGTGATGTGTTTGTGGATGTAAGCCTTGCCATGCATGTTGATGTATATAGCAATTGTAATGGCAAGTGGCAATGCGGATGCGGAAATTACCTCCACGCGTCTTCTGAAAAGCTGGGAGCTTTCGACAAAGTGGCACGCGTCTTCTGAAAAGCTGGGAGCTTTCGGCTTTGTCACCCACTTTTGTCGGCTAAAGTGTGCAGCTGATTTCTCGCCTTCCACGCGTCTTCTGAAAAGCTGGGAGCTTTTGACAAAGTTACACACGCTTTCTGAAAAGCCGGGATTGCGTCTGAAGAGCTGGCGATCTTTACGCCGGAAATTCCGGTTTTGAAGAGCGGTGTCTCTTCAATTCTGAATTGGTGATTGTGTCGCCTATCCTTTAATAGAGGTGATCGATCACCTCTATCTGCACACTTTGAAGACTTCCCAAAAATCATCATCGGCCCGTCGAGATTTTCCTCCATTCAACCTTTCTCTTTTAACTTCTTGAACAATGGCTAGCTCATCCAACCCATCGAACATTTGCTTAGATTTGAGTCTAAGCAGTGATCCGGTCGCGCCTCGTCAGGGTAAGGTATGGTGCCCGTCTTTCTTATCTTCCCATGGCCCTCTTACAGAAGAGGACTCTGTGATGACGGATCCCACAACGGCTACGATAGTGGCTCGGAACCTCCTTACTCCCAAAGACAGTCAGCTGCTTTCAGGACGGTCCGATGAGTTGGCCGTTCAAGAATCCCTGGCTCTGAGTGTTCAGTGCGCTGGCTCTGTGTCCAACATGGGTCAACGCCTTCTTGCTCGCTCCCGTCAGGTTGAATCCTTGATGGCGGAGGTGGAGAGTCTTAAGCAGGAGATCAAACAGCTGAAGTACGAGAACCGAAGTTTGCACGTGCTTGCCAACAATTATTCTACAGGCATGAAGAGGAAGCTTGATGAGCTTGATGACCGTCAACGGTTTGCAGCTTTCTTCCAGAGGCACCTCTTTCCTGGGTCATCCAGCGTTCCACCAAGGTTTGGGGCCTTGAATGATCTATCTTCGGTGCCTCCCGCTCCTATGCCTCCTGCTCCGATGCCTCCTGCTCCGATGCCTCTTGCTCCGATGCCTCCTGCTCCGAGAGTGTTGCCACGTAGTGGGGCCTCACGTACACAACCTTTGTAAAGGCTCCATCTTTCTGCCATGTTTAGATACAATTGTAATTTATCGAAAAAAATCAATGAACAAGCACAAGTTTTATTTACTGTATTGGGTTGCCTCCCAAGTAGCGCTAAGACACAAACAAACACCAAAATGACTCTAAAAACACATCTTTTTGGGTTTTTCAAAAGAAATTTTTTTTTTTTTTTTTTTTTTTTTTTTTTTTAAATTTTTATCAAATTTTCGGAGTTTTATGCCAAGACACTATAAAACACACTAAAACACTCTAAAAACGCTTAAAACAGCAAGAAACAACATTCTAAGTGATAGGTGAATAAATCCCACGAATTTCATGCAAAAACAAATTGTTTACCCCCCCACACTTAAATCAAACATTGTCCTCAATGTTTTAAGCATAGAGTCACAAAAGAGCAAATAAATAAACAAATACGATAAAGAAAGCAAAGTAAAGGCAGTAAAGAAAAGGAAAGGAATAAAAATAAGTTCTTCTCTATTCGGATGCATGGGTTGCCTCCCACGAAGCGCTTTCTTTTACGTCTTGCAGCCGGACGAGTACTCTCTTCAATCTTTATTTGAGCCCACGGAATGGAAAGGAATGTCTTCCACCACTTGCCCCACACCATGCTCGTAATATGGCTTCAACCGATGCCCGTTCACGTTGAATTCTACGCCATTCCTTAAGCTTTTTATGTGGACTGCACCATAAGGTAAAACGTTAGTAACAACAAACGGGCCAATCCATTTAGAACGCAACTTACCAGGAAACAAACGTAGGCGAGAGTTGAAAAGCAACACTTTCTGCCCAACTGTGAAGGTCTTGGTTCGGATCATTTTATCATGGAATGCTTTGGTCTTGGCTTTGTACATCCGGGCATTCTCATAGGCTTCATTCCGAATCTCCTCAAGTTCATTCAATTGGAGCTTCCTATGAACTCCCGCTGCATCTATGTCCAGGTTGAAAGTCTTCACGGCCCAATGTGCCTTGTGCTCTAACTCTACGGGCAAATGACATGGCTTACCATAGACGAGCCGAAAAGGTGACATCCCAATGGGTGTTTTGTACGCCGTACGATATGCCCATAGTGCATCATCTAAACGTAAGCTCCAATCCCTCCTTGTTGGTCCAACGGTCTTCTCCAAAATTTGTTTGATTTCTCGGTTAGACACCTCGGCTTGGCCATTTGTTTGAGGATGGTAAGGTGTGGAGACCTTATGGTTGACATGGTACTTTCTTAGCAACGCCTCAATGGTCCGATTGCAAAAGTGAGACCCTCCATCACTTATGATTACTCTCGGCATTCCAAACCTAGCAAAAATGTTAGTTTTCACGAAATCTGCAACCACCTTAGAATCGTTAGTACGGGTGGCTTTTGCTTCCACCCATTTAGAAACATAATCAACGGCTAGCAAGATATACGTGAAACCATAAGATGGAGGGAAAGGGCCCATGAAATCAATGCCCCAAACATCAAAAATTTCAACATTAAAGACAGGGGTTTGCGGCATTTGGTCCTTGGTACCTATGTTACCCATTCGTTGGCAACGATCACAAGACATACAAAAGGTTCTAGCATCCCTAAATATAGTCGGCCAATAAAAACCACACTCTAGAACCTTGAGGGCAGTGCGTTGTGTGCCAAAATGACCACCACATGCATATGTGTGACAAAAGCTTAGAATTGAGTGAAATTCAGAATCATGCACACATCTACGTACAATTTGATCTGAGCAATACTTCCACAAATAAGGGTCATCCCAAACATAAAATCGTGCATCATGCCTAAGTTTGTCACGTTGGTGCCTATTGAGCTCATTTGGAATTTGTTTAGCCACCAAGTAATTCACTAAATCTGCATACCATGGTTCACTTACCTCAATGGATAACAGCTGTTCATCGGGGAATGTCTCTGCAATGGGTAGGGACTCCTCATTATGCACCATTCGACTTAGGTGGTCAGCCACCACGTTTTCACTTCCCTTCTTGTCACGAATCTCGATGTCGAACTCTTGAAGTAACAACATCCACCGAATTAGCCGGGGCTTGGCCTCCTTTTTGGTGAGCAAGTACTTTAGAGCTGCATGATCAGTGAAAACAATTACTTTAGTACCAATTAGATATGATCGAAATTTATCTAAAGCAAAGACAACGGCAAGAAGTTCTTTCTCCGTAGTGGAGTAGTTCAACTGGGCATCGTTCAACGTCCGTGAGGCATAGTAGATGACATGCGGCCTCTTGTCCTTTCTTTGTCCCAAAACAGCCCCTAAAGCATAATCGGACGCATCACACATAAGCTCGAACGGGAGGCTCCATTCCGGGGGAACAATAATGGGTGCCGTGGTCAACAACTCCTTGAGTTGGTTGAATGATGCCGTGCATTCCTTAGTGAATTCAAATGCCACGTCTTTTTGTAGGAGGCGGCAAAGAGGTTGTGCAACTTTTGAGAAATCTTTGATAAATCGCCTATAGAATCCTGCATGGCCAAGAAAAGAACGGACCTCTCTAACCGAAATAGGAGAGGGTAAGTGACGTACAAGATCTATTTTAGACTTATCAACTTCAATCCCTTTTTCTGAGATGATATGACCCAAAACTATACCTTGTTTAACCATAAAATGACATTTTTCCCAATTCAAAACAAGGTTAGTTTCCATGCATCTTTTCAAGATTAAAGTGAGATTATGCAAACAAGCATCAAATGAGTCTCCAAACACACTAAAATCGTCCATAAATACTTCAATTATCTTTTCAACATAATCAGAGAAGATACTTACCATGCATCGTTGGAAAGTGGCCGGTGCATTGCATAAACCAAATGGCATGCGACGATAAGCAAATGTTCCAAAGGGACATGTGAATGTGGTCTTCTCTTGATCATCCGGGGCTATCACAATTTGGTTATATCCAGAGTATCCATCAAGAAAACAGTAAAAAGCATGACCGGCTAACCTTTCGAGCATCTGGTCGATGAATGGCAAAGGAAAGTGATCTTTCCTAGTCATGGCATTTAGCTTCCGGTAATCGATACATACTCGCCATCCAGTCTGAATGCGTGTAGGCACGAGCTCATTCTCATCATTCTTGATAACAGTTACTCCGGACTTCTTGGGAACGACTTGAACTGGAGAGACCCAACGGCTATCGGAGATAGGGTAGATCACTCCGCAATCCAAAAGCTTGATTATTTCCTTCTTCACCACTTCCATCATTGGAGGGTTGAGACGGCGTTGAGCCTCTCTGGATGGCTTAGTCCCCTCTTCAAGAAGTATACGGTGCATGCATGTGGTAGGGCTTATTCCTTTAATGTCGGCCAAAGTCCACCCTATGGCCGTTTTGTGTTCTCGCAGCACCCTCACAAGCTTCTCCTCCTCCATTGCCGTGAGACTTGATGAAATGATGACGGGCAATGTTTCGCCTTCTCCCAAAAACACATACTTCAAATGGTCCGGCAACGGCTTAAGTTCAAGTGATGGTGCCTGAACAACAGAAGGTAGCATCTTAGTGGAAACTGAATTTGAAAGTGAGAGTGGAACCTTACCATATTGTTGTGGCAATGACTCAAGGGCTGCCACAACCTCAATTATTTCTTCACTAGAACCCATGGCAAAGAATTCCTCTTCCTTGCCGTGACCTTGCATTGGCCCAAATCCGTCATTTTTGCACTCTATGGCCTTAGTGATGGTTGTTTCCAGGGCGTCCTCGTTCAATTCTTCAAGGTATACCTGCGCCAAAGAATCGATAACATTAATGGAAAAACAAGAATGGTCATCAACAGGATATCTCATAGTTTCAGAAATATTAAAATCAATCACTTCCCCATCGAATTCCATTGTCAAGGTGCCTTTGTATACATCAATCTTCGTTCGGGCCGTCTTCATGAATGGCCTACCAAGGAGAATCGGCAAAGATGTAGAATGGGCTGAATCCTCCATGTCTAGGATGTAGAAATCAGCCGGAAAAATTAAATGGTTCACCTGCACAAGCACATCCTCCAAAACTCCTTTTGGATATGCATTAGATCTATCGGCCAACTGAATAACCACACCATCATTTTTCAATTCACCAAGGTTCATTGAAGCATAAATAGAGTATGGCATGACGTTAATTGAAGCTCCTAAATCTAACATAGCATGTTCGAACTTAGTTTGACCAATAATACAAGGGATTGTAAAGCTACCTGGATCTTTGCACTTTGGTGGTAACTTTCTTTGTAAAACAGCGGAAACATTCTCACTTACTCTTACTACCTCTTTGTGTGACGCCCTCTTCCTCGTAGTACACAATTCCTTCAAGAACTTAGCGTATTTGGGCACTTGCTTTATGGCATCTAGGAGCGGGATATTGACTTGAACTTTCCTAAACGTTTCAAGAATGTCCTTCTCATGCTCCTCCTTCTTTGTTTGCAAAAATCTGTGAGGAAAAGGTACATTGGGCAGATTAGGACGTGAAGTATATGAATTTGAACTTAAATTACCTGATTTGGCCGAGTTAGGGTGATTGGGGGCCTGCGGCATTTGGTTTTTCACTCTTTCCGTGGGTGAGCTAGACACTTCCTCAGGTTGTGTCGTCTCTTCATCTACTTTCTGGGCAGATTTGGATTTGTTTGGCTCGGTCCCAACTTCTTTTCCACTCCTTAGGGTGATGGCCTTGGCGGATTCGAATCCTCCCTTTGGATTGACTGTGGTTGAGCTAGGAAGCTTTCCTTGCTCTCTAATCTGTCCAAGGAACTCAGAAATCTGCCCTATTTGTTTCTTCATATCCATCATCTCCTTCTCGTTATTTTCTATCCGGTTGTTTTGATTTTGCAACCCCTGCGAAATAGAGGTTAGTAATTGCATAGCTTGATTACTTTCCAAGGACGTACCTGAATGAGATGATGCCGAAGGTTGTTGGGGTTGTTGGGGTGCATACGGCTTGGAATAAAAACCAGGGGGGTTTGGCCTAAATCCTCCTTGTTGGGCAGCTTGTTGTGGCTCCCTCCATTTGAAGTTTGGATGGTCCCTCCATCCGGCATTGTAAGTGTTCGAATATGGGTTGTTTTGATTTTGTCCTTGGAAACCAATTGCATTGGCAGATTCCCACCCACCATTCTCGATTAGTTGAGGGCAATTGTCAGATGGATGCCCTTGAATTGAGCACACGCCACAAACTTGGTGTTCTTGTGCTTTTGGACCAATCACAACCTGAGAAACAAGAGAAGTAAGATTAGCAAGTTGTGATTGAATTTCAGAAATAGCACTCACCTCATTTACACTTTGTTGCCGTGGGGCTTCCCTTTGGCCCACTCCTTCATATTGTTGAGCGTTGAGCGCTCGGTTGGCTATGAGAATCTTGGCATCCCTTGGTGTTTTGTCCACCAATGCTCCTCCTGCTGATGCATCAAGCATTTGACGTTCGATAGGAAGGAGGCCCTCATAGAAATATTGAAGGAGAAGTTCCTCCTTCATTTGATGTTGAGGACATGAAGCTACCAGGCCCTTGAAGCGCTCATAATAAGCCGGGAATGTCTCACCATGGTTCTGTTGAATACCACTAATTTTCTTCCGTAGGAGAATCACTCTCGAAGTAGGGAAGAATTTCTCCAAGAAAGCACGCTTCATACTTTCCCACGAAGTCACAGTTCCCGGGGCTAGTTCGTAGAGCCAATCTTTGGCCTTGTCCATAAGTGAAAATGGAAAGGCCTTCATCTTCAATATACTCCCATCCACAATGACGGGGGTCATGCTCGAACAAACCACCTCGAACTCCTTCAAGTGTTTGTTGGGATCTTCCATGGACAGCCCATGGTACTTAGGAATATGATGCAGCAAGCTTGACTTCAATTCGAACTCATCAGTCTTGCCTAGAGCCGCCCTAGGATATTGAATACATAGGGGTGCGGCATTGTCCAATCCCGAAGCGGAAAGCTCTTTGATTGTTCGGTTGTCTGCTGCCATGTCTTCTTCACCCGCTGTTGTCTTGGGTTCCTCTTCTTCAAATTCAGAAATGGACTCGGAGCTTTCGCTTGATTCGCTAGGTTCTGGGTTCTTTCTTTTTCGTCTCAATTCTCGCTCGAAATCTGCGTCAAAGACCGAGATAGGTTCACGAATCGGATGAGAACTCCTAGTCATAAACTAGTACCTAAAACAAGAAATAAAACAAGATCAAGAATCTGGAATAAAATAAAAGAAAATAAAACAATCCAAGAGATTAGCAAAGTTGCTAATCCCCGGCAACGGCGCCAAAATTTGATGTGAGAATTACTTGACACTCAAATTAAACCCTCGTTTGACAATTGTAGTAGAATGGATAAGTGAGGGATCGTTCTAGACCGGGGATTAGGAGGGCTTGCTAAAACCTTCTAAATTGACTTAAAAACATAAAAACACAATATAAAACACTATTTAATGCTCGAAGAAAACAAAATTAAAAATAAGAAAGATTAAGACTAAGACTTCAACGAAATAGGGGGAATTGGATTTGAATTTAAACTAAAATGGATACTTGGAAGCAAAACGAATTGTAAATATGGATTTGACGGAAATGAATGGATGGTAAGCTAGCTAAGGGTTCTTTCTCCACACATGATATTTATGCATATGAATTAATTTCCAGTTATTCCTTCATTGAATTATGAACGACAATGCCCCAAATTAACCGTGACATCACTAGTTAACCCTCAGATTTTCCTTATATTATTGGATTGGATGGCATCATTCGACAACCCAAAACATTCTCAAAAGTTCCCTACATGTCATCATAATAGAGATACAATCGAAGATCATTAAGAATAATGAAAACCATAAGCATTGACAAAGCATTTGCAACTATGACATCATGTTACTCATGCTAAGAATTAAACTTAACGCGATCGTGACAAGCGACCTTCACTACTTTCAAGTATAAGTTAGTAACGATTATGTGAAACCTTCTTAAACTTTAGCCACATACTCATGCATGCTAATTAAGTGTCGACCCTCAATCAACAAACACAAATAAGTTAATCATCAAATAGTTAAGCCAATTGCATTCACGAATCAAGAGTTCATAACTGGAATTCATCAATTCATATTACATAAACAATCATGGTATTGAAATCACCCCTAGCTAAGGGGGGTTTAGTTCCTCATAACTTTGAAATCAAAGAAACACCTAAACATTCCAACAACTCAAACTCGAATTGTATGAACGTTTAGGCACTCTTCTCTTCCATTCCTCAAAACAAAGAGAATTGAATTTACAACATTGAAATCAAAGAAACGCGTAAACATTCCAACAACTCAAGCTTGAATTGTATGAACGTTTAAGCACTCTTCTCTTCCTCGTTGTAGCACAAGGTTTAAGGATAGGTTGTGTGATGGTATGAAGTGTTTTGGAGGGATGGGAAGTGGTTGGATAGTGGCTGCAATGGAGGAGAAAAACTGCACAGAAAATGGGAGGTTATGCACGGCAATGGATGTGTGTTTGTGTTGTGTGTTGTATTGTGAATGGAATGGAATATGAATGAATGAATGCAAGGGTATTTATAGGAGTAATGGAGGGAACATGACAGCTAGGAGGTGGGTGGAAATGTGGCTGAATGTTTGGTGAATGATTATGAATGAATGCATGTGACTTGGCTAGGTTGGAAAGCTGGAAATCTGAAAATGCAAATGGGAATCTGAAATGCAAAGGTGGCCACGGTTTTGAGTGTATTTTGTGTTGGAAATGCATGTGAATGCATGTGAATGTTGTTTGTGTGAAGTGTATGTGAAATAAAGGGTGAATGGTGGCTGAAATAATGATGGAAAACAGCTAGGAAAAGTATGGAATGCATGTGAATTGTAAAGGGAAAAGCTGGAATTGGCTAGGAAGTCACGGCATGGGATGTTTTGATGCATTGTGGCTGATTTGTTTGTTGGTTAAAGATGCATGTGGATGAATTATATAATGGGAAAGTATGTGATTGACAACTAGGATGGATGGTGGCTGCAATGATGAAGTGTGATGGTTGAAAATGGCAAGGGAAATGAATGTGTTTGGACGGCAAGGATGGTGTTTTGTGCATGTGGCTGCAATGGTGTGTAATGATGGAGGAATAAGTGCATGTGGTTGAATTGGTGGTGAATGTGCATGACAAAGAATGGATTTGGCTGCAATGGTGTGTAATTGGGCTAGGGTTTAAGTGCATGAAATGGACCCAAATTGCTCCCCCTTGCATGGCAAGGAATGGTGTTTGTGTTGAGCCCATGGCAATGTGATTGTAATTGGGTTAGGGCCATTGTTTTGTGTCCTCAAGTGCATACAAGGCCTTCCATTTTATCCATCACTTGGGCTCCAAGAATAAGCTATCCATCCTTAGCCCCATAGTGCTCCAAAAAGGGCCCAAAACACTCCACAATGCATCCTTTCGTCAAACACGTCTTATAATCCTGAAAACACACAAAAGAAGCATAAAGAACTAAAATAACTAAAGAAACATAACGTAAATGCACGAGAACAAGCCATTTAAGTTGCATGAATATGCTCCTATCATCTATGTCCGTTCACCTTGAACTCGTGGCCACTTTTTAAGCTTTGGACTTGGACTGCACCATGAGGAAAAACATTAGTAACAACAAGAGGTCCAATCCATTTAGAACGTAACTTACCAGGGAATAACCGAAGTCTTGAATCAAAAAGCAACACTTTCTGCCCCTTGGAGAACGTTTTGGTACGAAACATCTTATCATGATAAGCCTTCGTTTTGTCCTTGTAGATTCGAGCATTCTCGTAAGCCTCGTTCCTAATCTCCTCAAGTTCATCTAATTGGAGCTTTCTATGAACTCCAGCAGCGTCTATGTCCATATTGAAGGTTTTCACAGCCTAATGCGCCTTGTGCTCTAGCTCAACGGGCAAATGACATGGCTTACCATATATAAGCCGAAAAGGTGACATGCCAAGGGGAGTTTTGTAAGCCGTACGATAGGCCCACAATGCATCGTCTAAGCGCAAACTCCAATCTCTTCTTGAGGGTCCCACGGTTTTCTCTAGGACTTGTTTGATCTCCCTATTTGAAACCTCCGTTTGCCCATTGGTTTGAGGGTGATAAGGTGTTGAAACCTTATGCGTAACGTTGTACTTCTTGAGCAAAGCTTCAATGGTACGGTTGCAAAAGTGAGAACCCCCATCACTGATTAAAACTCGTGGCATCCCAAACCTAGCAAAAATATTAGATTTCACAAAATCTGCAACAACCTTAGAATCGTTAGTACGGGTGGCTTTGGCCTCCACCCATTTGGAAACATAATCGACAGCTAGCAAGATGTAAGTGAAACCAAAAGAGGGAGGAAATGGGCCCATGAAATCGATACCCCAAACATCAAAAATTTCCACAAATGAGAGAGATTGCTGCGGCATTTGGTCCTTAGGCCCTATGTTACCCGTTCTTTGACACTTATCACATGTTAAACAAAACATTTTAGCATCTTTAAAGAGATTAGGCCAATAAAATCCAGATTGTAACACCTTTAGGGCTGTCCTTTGGGTGCCAAAATGTCCCCCACATGCATAAGTATGGCAGAATGTAAGAATGGAATTAAAATCAGATTCGGGCACACATCTACGCACAATCTGATCTGGGCAGAATTTCCATAAATATGGATCATCCCAAACATAAAAACGTGCATCATGAACAAGTTTATCACGTTGGAATTTGTTTAGGGTACTAGGAACTTGCTTAGACACCAAGAAATTGACCAAATCGGCATACCAAGGGGTTCTTACCTCAATGGACAGAAGTTGTTCATCAGGGAATGTCTCTACGATGGGAACGGGCTCTTCCTCACGCACCATTCTACTTAGGTGGTCAGCCACTACGTTTTCACACCCTTTCTTGTCTCGAATTTCAAGATCGAACTCTTGAAGTAGGAGCATGCATCGAATGAGTCTTGGCTTAGCCTCCTTTTTTGTGAAAAGATACCTCAAGGCTGCATGGTCAGTGAAAACAATGACTTTAGTACCAAGAAGATATGATCTAAACTTATCTAATGCAAATACAATAGCCAAGAGTTCTTTTTCGGTTGTAGAATAATTTAGTTGTGCATCATTCAACGTCCGTGAGGCATAGTAGATGACATGTGGCCTTTTGTCTTTCCTTTGCCCTAAAACAGCCCCTAGAGCATAATCAGAGGCGTCACACATCAATTCAAAAGGGAGACTCCAATCAGGGGGAGCAATGATTGGTGCCGTGGTCAACAACTCCTTGAGTTGATTGAATGAAGCCGTGCACTCCTTGGTGAATTCAAACGCCACTTCTTTTTGTAGGAGACGGCAAAGAGGTTGTGCAACTTTTGAGAAGTCCTTTATAAACCTACGATAGAATCCTGCATGGCCAAGAAAAGAACGAACCTCTCTAACCGAAGTTGGAGAGGGTAAGTGACGTACAAGATCTATTTTAGATTTGTCTACTTCAATGCCGTTTTCAGAGATAATGTGCCCTAAAACTATGCCTTGTTTAACCATGAAATGACACTTTTCCCAATTAAGAACAAGGTTAGTTTCAACACAACGTTTTAGAATCAAACTCAAATTATGCAAGCAACCATCAAAAGAATTACCAAAGACGCTAAAATCATCCATAAAAACTTCAATGATTTTCTCAACATAATCAGAAAATATACTCATCATGCATCTTTGAAACGTAGCAGGTGCATTACATAAACCAAAAGGCATGCGACGACATGCAAATGTACCAAAAGGGCATGTGAAAGTGGTTTTTTCTTGGTCCTCGGGTGCTATGACAATTTGATTATAACCAGAGTAACCATCAAGAAAACAATAGAAAGCATATCCCGCTAACCTTTCGAGCATTTGGTCAATGAACGGCAATGGGAAGTGGTCCTTCCTTGTGGTGGCGTTTAACTTCCTATAGTCGATGCACACCCTCCAACCAGTTTGAATGCGCGTAGGAACAATCTCCTTCTCGGCGTTTTCAACCACAGTCACTCCGGATTTCTTTGGAACGCATTGCACGGGCGAAACCCACCTGCTATCAGAAATAGGATAAATCACTCCACAATCAAGCAATTTGATTACCTCTTTCTTCACTACTTCCATCATCGGAGGGTTAAGACGGCGTTGAGCCTCTCGAGATGTTTTGGACCCCTCCTCTAGAAGAATGCGATGCATGCACATAGTAGGGCTGATTCCTTTTATGTCGGCCAAAGTCCATCCAATTGCCGTCTTGTACTCTTTAAGCACTCGCACTAATTTGCTCTCCTCTTGTGCTGTGAGTGAGGATGAAATAATGACGGGCAATGTCTCATCCTCTTCCAAGAACACGTACTTCAAGTGACTCGGCAACGGCTTAAGTTCAAGTGTAGGTGGCTGCACAACTGAGGGAAGCATTTTATTAGTCGAAACAGAACTTAAAATAGGGTCCAAAAACTTACCTGAATGGGATGGCAATGACTCGAGTGCAGCCACCATCTCCATCATATCCTCACTAGGGGGCACGGCCAAGGACTCCTCATGCATGCCGTGGGGTTCCTTGGTGGTTGTCTCAATGTTCTGCACGTCCCTTCCTTGTGCAATGACCAATTCAAGTGCATCGTCTTTCAAATTGTCCAAATGGTCCTGCGCCAGAGAATCAATTATATCAATAGCAAAACACGAATGATTCTCACTAGGGTACTTCATAGAATCAGAAAGATTGAACTTAATAACTTCCCCATCAAATTCCATTGTCAAATTGCCATTATATACGTCAATCTTTGTACGAGCAGTTTTCATGAATGGCCTTCCAAGGAGGATGGGCAATGAAGGGGCATGGTCGGACTCATCCATTTCAAGCACATAGAAATCCGCCGGAAAGATTAAATGATTGACCTGTACTAAAACATCTTCCAAAACTCCCTTTGGATAGGCATTAGATCTATCGGCCAATTGTATAATAACATCATCATTTTTCAATGCTCCTAGATTCATAGATGCATAAATTGAATATGGCATGACATTTATTGATGCACCTAAATCTAACATGGCAGATTCAAAACGAGTATTACCAATAACACATGGAATTGTAAAACTACCCGGATCCTTGCATTTAGGGGGCAGTTTTCTTTGCAAGATGGCGGAGACATTTTCACCCACTTTAACAACCTCCTTGGTTGAAATCTTCCTTTTATTAGTGCAAAGCTCCTTCAAAAATGATAGGAGCATATTTAGGCGACTTACTTAGCTTGTTTTCGTGCATCTATGTTGGTAATTCATAGTTATTTTAGTCCTTTATGCTTCTTTTGTGTGTTTTCAGGTTCTAAGGGCTTAGGGAGCAAGAAAGTGCATTTTGAGGCTATTTGGGGCACTTTTGGGCATGGATTGGATAGCTTAATCATGGAGCAAAGAGGATGGACGAAATTGAAGCCTTGTATGCTCTTTGGGGAAATCAAACAAATCCTTTGAGCCATGGAAAACCTCTAGCCCAATCAAACATATTATGCCATGCAAACCAACCTATTTTAGGCCCATTCTATGTACTTAAACCCTAGCCCTTTAAACTAGTCCATTTATCACTTATCACTTCCATTCACTTATCACTCACCACATATCATTCATTTATCACCACATATCATTCATTTATCACTTATCAAACCTTTCACTTATCACTTCCATTCACTTATCACTTACCACATATCATTCATTTATCACTTATCATACTCATAATCATCTACACATTTCAAACATATGCATTTCATCTCACATGCACACCCACCTCTTTCCAAACTAATTCACATGCATACCTATTCTTTAAATCAACACATGCATTTCCACCTTCCTACTTCATCATTTCACCACATTCTCCCTCTTTAACTCATTTCATTATTCATTCACTTTGCATTCATTCAATTCCACCCCACATGCACCCTTTATTCTTCATCATTGCAACCATGGCACATTTACACCAACAAAACAACTCCCATGCCATGGCCTACTCATATTCCCATTTCCTTTCCAACATCTCACATGCATTTCCACCTTCCTACTTCATCATTTCACCACATTCTCCCTCTTTAATTCCACATGCATTCACTTCATCATTACACCACCACTCATTCTTTAATTCCACATGCAATTCTTCATCATTCCTTCACACAAATGCTTAAACAAACATCCATATGTTCCCTCCACTCCTCCTATAAATACCCTTGCATTCCCATTCATTCATATCATCTCATTCACAACACAACACACCACAAACACTTCCTTAGCCTTGAGTTTCTCTCCCTTAGAATCCAAAAACCATCTTCCATTTCCACCACTCCTCATCCATTTCCATAATTCCCCAACACTTCCATCCCCCCAACCAACTATCCCTAGACCTTATGCTACAATAACGAGGAAGAGAAGAGTGCCTAAACGTTCATACAATTCAAGTTTTGAGTTGTTGGAATGTTTTAGGTGTTTCTTTGATTTCAAAGTTTCATTTTAATTCTCTTTGTTTTGTACGTATGAGAAATGGAAGAAAAGAATGCTTAAACGTTCATACAATTCAAAGTTTTGAGTTGTTGGAATGTTTAGGTGTTTCTTTGATTTCAAAGTTATGAGGAACTAAACCCCCCTTAGCTAGGGGGTGATTCGAAATATATGTTTATGCTTGCATTATGATTTGAGTACTTCTAATTACGTTCATAAGTTGTGAATTCAATTTGTTTAACTATTTGATTGATAACCTATTTATGTATGTTTATTGAGAGTCGACGCTTAATTTTCATGCATGAATTTGACGCTAGAATATAAGTGAGTTTTCACGCAATAGTTATGAACTTATATTCACAAGTAGTGGAGGTTGCTTATAAACAATCGCGTTAAACAAATTCTTGGCATAAGTTTCAATGCAATCATAGTAACGAATGCCTCGTCAACACTTATAGTTTTCATGATGCTTAATGATTCTTGCTTGTATCTCTATTATGCAATTCATGTAGGGAACTTGTGAGGAATGCTTTGGATTGTCGTATGCAATCATCCAATTCATTAACTTAAGGAAAACTTGACGGTTAATTTAAGCGGACCTAATTAACCCGGGGCGTTGAGAATTCATGGTTTATTGAAAAGCAATTGGAAATCGTTTTATTATGCAAGTGTAACATGTGTGGAGATGAACCCCTTGGCTAGCATCCATTCATTCCATTTCATCAATTTCATATTTACATTATGTTTTAATTGCAATTTGTTCATTTAGTTTAATTCCGTCCAAAACTCAATCCCCCTTTTGCTTTAATGTTCAATATAGTTAGAAATCAATTTAGTTTGTGTTTTTAAAGCATTTTGAGTCTTTTGGTTTGTCTTAGTGTTTTAACGTTTAGTTTCACATTCTTTGAGTCTAGTTTAGTGTTTTATATTGTTTTTACGTTTTTGAGTCATTTTCCAAGAGATTAACAATCCCTCCTAATCCCCGGTCCAGAACGATCCCTACTTACATCCATACTACAATTGTCAAAAAGAGGGTTTAATTTGTGTGCGCATAATATTCGCATCAAATTTTGGCGCCGTTGCCGGGGATTAGCAACTTTGCTAATCTCTTGGATTGTTTTAGTTTTGTTTGTGTGTATATATTTTTAATTTTATTTTGTTGATTTTAGAAGCAAGACATGGCACTTGATAGTGCTTCTCTTTTGTCACAGCTTATGGAAGAGTACCAAACGCAAAGAGTTGGTACATTTGATCATAATCAATCAAGGAACGACGTATTTTCCAATACTTACAATTCGGATTGGAGTGATCATTCAAATTCCATGTGGTGGGAACCTCAACATATTCAACAAGAAGGATATTGGCAGCCTTATGAGGAGTTCTATTCAACGTCTATGCATCCACCACAACCTCATATTCAATATGCCCAACCAAACTCAAGTTCGTCAATCGATTATAATCAAAAGCTTAATGAATTACTTTGTTTGGTGCAGGGCTCACAAAACCAAGTCGAGGAGGCTCAACAAAGGGAATATTGGCAACCATATGATGAGTTCTATACGACACCTATGCAGCCACCACAACCTGCCCAAAGCAATGTAAGTAATTCAAGTGATAATGATACGATTTTTCAATTACTTACTACTTTGACGCAGGAAGTCCAAACTCAAAACAAGAACGAACAAAATCAAGACAAGAAGTTGGGTAAATTGGAGGAGCAAATTGGGCAGATTATGGAGTTCATGAAACAAATTCAAGAACAAGAAGTGGATGAGGAGCTGCTAATTGAGGAAGAGGAACACACGCAACCTATGGCAAGAGTGGAAACACCTTTGCCAGAGGCACCTATTGCTCTTACGCCATCCAATTTAGGTAAGGTTGTTCCAAAGTTAATTATTTCTAACCCCGTTCCACTGAATGTCCCTATTCCTTGCAGGTTTCTGAATCCAAGGAAGAAGAAGGTGAGAAAGACATCTTGGAAGCCTTTCCAAAAGTGCAAAGTATGGAATATCAAGGAATTCGTCAAAGAGGATGTTCTGGAGGCAAACAATCCCAAAGAAGTTGAATTTGACGACATTGGACAAGTCATAACCATCACATGCAATCTGGCCAAGTCCAATATCCCTGAAACTTTCAAGGGAGTGGTGTTTGTCATTGAGTTCTTGTCGGAGCACACAGGTAAGCCGCCTCCCCGAATTTCAATTTTCTTTTATATTGATATGTTGTTAATGATCCAGGCACCCACTCTAGAATTTAAACCATTACCGGATCATCTCAAGTATCACCCGCCATTCAGAGATAAAGTCCATGTCATGGGTCCTAAATGAGCCTAAGAAGGTTTCGTCCGGCTGCAAGACGTAAAAGAAAGCGCTACTTGGGAGGCAACCCAATACAGTAAATAAAACAAAGCTTGTTCATTGATTTTTTTCAATAAATTACAATTGTATCTAAACATGGCAGAAAGATGGAGCCTTCACAAGGGTTGTGTACGTGAGGCCCCACTGCGTGGCAACACTCTCGGAGCAGGAGGCATCGGAGCAGGAGGCATCGGAGCAGAAGGCATCGGAGCAGAGGCATAGGAGCAGGAGGCACAGGAGCGGGAGGCACCGAAGATAGATCATTAAAGGCCCCAAACCTTGGTGGAACGCTAGATGACCCAGGAAAGAGGTGCCTCTGGAAGAAAGCTGCAAACCGTTGACGGTCATCAAGCTCATCAAGCTTCCTCTTCATGCCTGTCGAATAATTGTTGGCAAGCACGTGCAAACTTCGGTTCTCGTACTTAAGCTGTTTGATCTCCTGCTTAAGACTCTCCACCTCCGCCATCAAGGATTCAACCTGACGGGAGCGAGCAAGAAGGCGTTGGCCCATGTTGGACACAGAGCCAGCGCACTGAACACTCAGAGCCAGGGATTCTTGAACGGCCAACTCATCGGACCGTCCTGAAAGTTGCTGACTGTCTTTGGGAGTGAGGAGGTTCCGAGCCACTATCGTAGCCGTTGTTGGATCCGTCATCACAGAGTCCTCATCTGTAAGAGGGCCATGAGAAGATAAGAAAGACGGGCACCATACCTTACCCTGACGAGGCGCAACAGGATCACTGCTTAGACTCAAATCTAAGCAAATGTTCGATGGGTTGGATGAGCTAGCCATTGTTCAAGAAGTTAAAAGAGAAGGGTTGGATGGAGGAAAATCTCGACAGGCCGAAGATGATTTTTGGGAAGTCTTCAAAGTGTGCAGATAGAGGTGATCGATCACCTCTATTAAAGGAGAGGCGTTCACCGATTCAGAAATGAAGAGACACCGCTCTTCAAAAACCGGATTTCCTGGCGTAAAGATCGCCATCTCTTCAGACGCAATCCAAGCTTTTCAGAAAGCGTGTGCAGATTTGTCAAAAGTTCCCAGCTTTTCAGAATACGCGTGGAAGGCGAGAAATCAGCTGCACACTTTAGCCGACAAACGTGGGAGACAAAGCCGAAAGCTCCCAGCTTTCCAGAAAGCGAATGCCACTTTGTCGAAAGCTCCCGGCTTTTCAGAAGAGCGTGCCATTTGTCAAAAGCTCTCTGACAAGCTTAGAAGACGCGTGGAGGTAATTTCCGCATCTGCATTGCCACTTGCCATTACAATCCTATATACATCAACATTCATGGCAAGGCATACATCCAGAAGCGCATAACTTTCCTTCTCGGCCGAAAATGTAAGCTGCAACCAACCCTTCAAACATGTTCAGTTTTCTCCTTCTCTTGAGAACGCACTTTCAAACATGGATGTATCCCCCAAAGAAGATACCAAATGCCTGCAGTACGAATGAGGAAGAGGAAACGGTGGATCGAAGCATGTGGATTCATTCGCTGCCTCTTCGAAAGCAAAGGTATCTCATATCATCAAGGGCGAAAGCAAAGGTATCTCATATCATGCTCTTTCCCTGTCTTTTCCTTATCCTTGATATTACTTGCATGGCAAAGTGAAAGAAGCAATCAGCCGGCACTTGGAGTCTATCTGGACTCTATTCCCTGGTTGCTTACCTAGCTTTGCTGAGCTATCCTCTAACCCTCTTCAATACGAATTGGAGAGATTGAACAAAGAAACAGATAAGAGGAGGAAGCTCAGACCTTCGGGGGAGACCAAAGGAAGCCTGCTGCCCAGTTCAAGAGTAGCACAAAGGAAAATCAACGATGGAAGCAGCGCAGTTCAAGAGTAAGCCTGTGGAAACTCAAGATGAAGCCTCACTGCAATCACCAAGGAGAAGATGGAACGAACACTCCATAACCAGATTTGCATCTCTAAACTCTTCTCTTTGTTAGATACATTCTGCCATGTTTAGTATGTTTAATTGCTGTTTATATGTTTGTTTGTGTTTAGTGTGGTTTTTAACATTGAGGACAATGTTTGATTTAAGTGTGGGGGAGATACTAAAGTGTTTTGATGCAAATTCGTAGGATTTTATCCACCATAACTTCAAATGTTGTTTCTTGCTGTTTTTAAGTGTGTTTAGTGTGTTTTGACTTAAAAATTCGAAAATCACATAAAAATTTGAAAAACATGTTTTGAAAAGCCTAAAAAGAGTGTTTTGAGTCGTTTTTGTGTCGTAGGTCACCTTCCAACACAATGATAAGGATTTGGTCTAATTGCATGACTGTTAAAAAGAGTTATAAACAGAGAGAAAAGTTTGATTTACTCTTGGTATATGCTTGGTTATGGTTATAATGTATGACTTCACATGCAATCATAAAAGAAAAAAATTAGTTATGTAACATGCTTGAAGGAAGGAACTCAAACAAACGCTACAACCCTGAGAGACTTGAGCCTATAACGTTCTTTGGAGAGTATAATCTGTGATTTCTTGTTTTCTAAAGTTGTTGCATGATCTCATTATTCTTTGCTTGGTTACTACTTAGAAGGCGTTTCATCATATAGTTCCAAATGCTAGAACTCATGCCCATTTCATTCAAAGCATGTTATTGATTTACATAACATATACCAAGATGAAGTTGTGTAGTTGCCACCATAGCCAAATAACCTCACTTCCCATATTTTGTATATGTTGTAAGTTTTACCCCCGTTGAGCTTTGTTTAGCCTTTATTCTTTGTCAACCCACATTATCCTCACCTAGCCTAGTTTAGGACAATCCACACCTTTGTTCTTAGAAGATAGTGAGCATGACTTAAATGAATTCCTTTTGAGTTACATTATGCAAGAAAATGAGTGTGGGAGAAGGAATGCTTGTTCTTAAGTATGTTTTGAGTTTCAAAAGAAAAGAAAAACAGAAAAGAAAAGAAAGAAAGAAAAAAGAGCTTGAAAAAAAATGAAAGAATGAGTGATTGAAGTAAGGGCTCAAAACACCAATTCTGGCCCTAAATTGTCTCCCTTTTTGTTCCAAAGTTGAGTTTTCATTCAAAAGAAAATTCTAAGTTGATTCAATTGCCTTGCTCACTATTTCTTTAAGAACCTTTGTTTTCCATATCCCTTCTTTGTTATCCACACGCCCCAAGCCCCATTACAACCCGTGACTTCAATCTTGAGTGTTATGTATTTCAATTGTGGAGTTTGAATTTGGTATGAGCATATGGTGTCACTGGTTCTCGCGTCTAAGTAGTAGCATTCCATTCATGAGATCATATCTAAACATGCTTATTAACTCCAGAAATTGCGTTCTTTGTGATACATATATGTGAGTGTTCGTTTTCATGTTTACATCAATCTTCTCACATATGACTAGATTAGGGTGTGTAGTTAGAAATTCTGAGTGAAAATCGAGTGCATATCTTGTAAGGAATTGAGCAAATTCTCTAAGGCATGTTACTACATTCAAAATATGGTTTTAAATGCTTAAATGTGAACTAGTATATGGTGACTATGATTAAGAATGTACTTAAGTGTGAAGATGACTAAAATCTGTGAGAATGATGATTTCTAACATGTCATGTGCATTGGAAATCCCTAAGACGGGTGTTGGAAGGTTTAGGTTGTGTTTTAAGTGTTTAGTGTCGTTTTGTTTATTTGTTTTTATTCTGTTTTGCTCGAGGACTAGCAAAAGTAAGTGTGGGGAGTTTGATAGGAGCATATTTAGGCGACTTACTTAGCTTGTTTTCGTGCATCTATGTTTGTAATTCATAGTTTTTTAGTCCTTTATGCTTCTTTGTTGTTTCAGGTTCTAAGGCTTAGGAGCAAGAAAGTGCATTTTGAGGCTATTGGGGCACTTTTGGGCAGGATTGGATACTTAATCATGGAGCAAAGAGGATGGACGAAATTGAAGCCTTGTATGCTCTTTGGTGGAGAAAAAACAAACTTTGAGCCATGGAAAACCTCTAGCCCAATCAACATGGGCCGAGCAAAAAACCAAATTTAGGCCCATTAGCTACTTCATAACCACATAGCCAAACACTTAACACTAGTCCATTATCACTTTAACATACCATTCACTTATCACTCACCACATAGATCATTTATTCATCCACATCTATCATTACAACTTATCACACTCTCAATCCCTTAACATAATCATTTACTTACCACATATCATTCATTTATCACTTATCATACTCATAATCATCTACACATTTCAAACATATGCATTTCATCTCACATGCACACCCACCTCTTTCCAAACTAATTCACATGCATACCTATTCTTTAAATCAACACATGCATTTCCACCTTCCTACTTCATCATTTCACCACATTCTCCCTCTTTAACTCATTTCATTATTCATTCACTTTGCATTCATTCAATTCCACCCCACATGCACCCTTTATTCTTCATCATTGCAACCATGGCACATTTACACCAACAAAACAACTCCCATGCCATGGCCTACTCATATTCCCATTTCCTTTCCAACATCTCACATGCATTTCCACCTTCCTACTTCATCATTTCACCACATTCTCCCTCTTTAATTCCACATGCATTCACTTCATCATTACACCACCACTCATTCTTTAATTCCACATGCAATTCTTCATCATTCCTTCACACAAATGCTTAAACAAACATCCATATGTTCCCTCCACTCCTCCTATAAATACCCTTGCATTCCCATTCATTCATATCATCTCATTCACAACACAACACACCACAAACACTTCCTTAGCCTTGAGTTTCTCTCCCTTAGAATCCAAAAACCATCTTCCATTTCCACCACTCCTCATCCATTTCCATAATTCCCCAACACTTCCATCCCCCCAACCAACTATCCCTAGACCTTATGCTACAATAAAGAGGAAGAGAAGAGTGCCTAAACGTTCATACAATTCACGTTTGAGTTGTTGGAATGTTTAGGCGTTTCTTTGATTTCAATGTTTAATTTCAATTCTCTTTGTTTTGTAAGTATGAGGAACTAAACCCCCCTTAGCTAGGGGGTGATTCGAAATATATGTTTATGCTTGCAATATGATTTGATTACTTTCAATTACGTTTCATAAGTTGTGAATTCAATTTGTTTAACTATTTGATTGATAACCTATTTATGTATGTTTATTGAGAGTCGACGCTTAATTTTCATGCATGAATTTGACGCTAGAATATAAGTGAGTTTCACGTAATAGTTATGAACTTATATTCACAAGTAGTGGAGGTTGCTTATAAACAATCGCGTTAAACAAATTCTTGGCATAAGTTTCATGCAATCATAGTAACGAATGCCTCGTCAACACTTATAGTTTTCATATTGCTTAATGATTCTTGCTTGTATCTCTATTATGCAATTCATGTAGGGAACTTGTGAGGAATGCTTTGGATTGTCGTATGCAATCATCCAATTCATTAACTTAAGGAAAACTTGACGGTTAATTTAAGCGGACCTAATTAACCCGGGGCGTTGAGAATTCATGGTTTATTGAAAAGCAATTGGAAATCGTTTTATTATGCAAGTGTAACATGTGTGGAGATGAACCCCTTGGCTAGCATCCATTCATTCCATTTCATCAATTTCATATTTACATTATGTTTTAATTGCAATTTGTTCATTTAGTTTAATTCCGTCCAAAACTCAATCCCCCTTTTGCTTTAATGTTCAATATAGTTAGAAATCAATTTAGTTTGTGTTTTTAAAGCATTTTGAGTCTTTTGGTTTGTCTTAGTGTTTTAACGTTTAGTTTCACATTCTTTGAGTCTAGTTTAGTGTTTTATATTGTTTTTACGTTTTTGAGTCATTTTCCAAGAGATTAACAATCCCTCCTAATCCCCGGTCCAGAACGATCCCTACTTACATCCATACTACAATTGTCAAAAAGAGGGTTTAATTTGTGTGCGCATAATATTCGCATCAAAAAACTTGGCGTACCGCGGGACTTGCTTGATTGCATCCAAAAGAGGGATATTGACTTGAACTTTCCGAAATGTTTCGAGAATGTCTTTTTCGGCTTCCTCTCTCTTTGTTTGCATGAACCTACTAGGAAAAGGCACATTCGAAGGAAAAATATTAGTAGGAACTGAACTTAACACGTTTTTACCTTTATTGGACAGATTGGGTGGTTTAGAGCCACTAGAAGCTTGCGGCAATGGGAGTTCCACCCTTGCCGTGGGTTTGGTTACTTCCCCCTCTTCAAAATGCAGTTTTTCATCCTCTTTGTGACATGTTTTTGATGAAGAACCTGCCCCAACTTCTTTTCCACTTCTCAACACTATGGCTTTGGCAGATTCGAATCCACCTTTCGGATTCACTTGCGTTGAACTTGGTAACTTACCTTGTTCTCTACTAAATTGCCCCATGAATTCCGCCATTTGTCCCACTTGTCTCTTCAAATCCGTCACCTCTCGAGCTTGATTTTGTACCTCATTGGCGTAATTTTGCATGTCTTTGGCTTGTTTTTCTTGCCCCTGCGCCAATGTAGTTAGTAATTGAATAACTTGAGAATTATCAAAAGACGAACCTGAGTTGTTTTGGGACGATGGTGGTTGGGTTGCTTGGTATGGTCGTGGGAACCTAGGGGGGTTTTGTTGAAATCCCCTTTGTGGTGCAGATTGTTGGGACTCCCTCCACTTGAAATTGGGGTGATCTCTCCATCCGGGGTTGTAGGTGTTGGAGTATGGATCATGTTTGGGTTGGTTTTGGCCTTGGAAACCAATGGCATTGGCAGATTCCCATCCTCCATTCTCTATCAACTGAGGGCATGTCTCGGATGGATGCCCTTGCATTGATCCCTTGACAACCTAAGACACAAGAGAAGTAAGATTAGCCAATTGTGATTGAATATCAGAAATTGCACTTACCTCATTCACACTTTGTTGCCGTGGCCCCTCTCTTTGTCCAACACCTTCATATTGTTGAGCGTTGTGTGCTCGGTTGGCAATTAGAGCTTTGGCATCCACTAGAGTCTTGTCCACTAATGCACCACCCGCCGAAGCATCTAGCATTTGACGTTCCATGGGAAGGAGTCCCTTGTAGAAATATTGAATGAGCAGCTCCTTCTTCATTTGGTGCTGTGGACATGAAGCAACAAGTGATTTAAAACGTTCATAATAAGATGGAAACGACTCACCTTGATTTTGTTGGATGCCACTAATTCGTTTCCTCAAGAGAATGATCTTGGCAGTGGGAAAGAATTTCTCTAAGAATGCACGTTTCATACTTTCCCAAGAGTTGACAGTTCCAGGGGACAATTCAAACAACCAATCTTTGGCCTTGTCCATAAGTGAGAATGGAAAGGCCTTCATCTTCAAAATACTCCCATCCACGTTGATGGGTGTCATACTTGAGCAAACTACTTCAAATTCCTTAAGATGTTTGTTAAGATCTTCCATGGACAACCCATGGAATTTAGGAATATGATGTAATAAACTAGACTTAAGTTCAAATTCTTCCGTCTTACCTTCAGCTGCCGTAGGGTATTGTATGCATAAAGGAACGGCATTGCCCATACCTGAGGCAGAGAGCTCTTTGATGGTACGATTGTCCACGGCCATGGTTGGTACTTCCTCCACAAATTGTGCCGTGGGCTCTCTTTCCTCCACAAACTCGGATGTAGAGCTAGAAGATCGTGGGGTAGGGTTTTGTTGATTCTTTTGCTTCCTCAACGTCCGCTCAAAATCGTCGTCAAAGTCAAGGATGTGCTCACGAACAGGTTTTGAACTCCTAGTCATAAACTAGGACCCCTAGAAACAAGAACACGAATAGGGTCAGTAACCAAAACAAAATTATATGGAAAAGAAAATAAATAAAAAGAAATAACGAGGGATTAGCAAAGTTGCTAATCCCCGGCAACGGCGCCAAAATTTGATGCGAAAATAGTTAAGCACACAAATTAAACCCTCTTGTTGTCAATTGTAGTATAGATATAAGTAGGGATCGTTCTTAACCGGGGATTAGGAGGGATTGCAAATCTCTTGGAAACTGACTTAAAAACGTAAAATAAAGTTTAAAACACTAAACTAAACTAAAAGAAAGCGAAACTAAACGCTTAAAACACTAAAACAAACCAAAAGACTCAAACATCACCCAAAACACTCAAAACTGCCTTAAAAACACTTTCTGGGCAGTTTTGAGCACTTTGGTGAATTTGGACGAATTTGTATAACAAATTGAATCAAAACACTTATAAACACAAACTAAGACACTTTCTAACTAATTTGGACAATACAAAGACTCAAAGGACTCAAAAGAGGTTCAAAAGACTCAAAACTGCCTAAAAACACTAACTAGGCAGTTTCTGACCTTAAACACAAATTTGGACGAATTTAAGATTATAAGTTGATTCAAAACACTTTAAAACACAAATTAAACAGATTCTAAGCACTAAAGAACAAGAAAGTAAAGGGGGGGTTTTGATTTGACGAAAATTGAAATAACAAAACAAGTTAATAAACTAGGCAGAATTGTAAAACGAATTTGAGAAACAAGATGATGGATGGATTAGTTAGAGGTCCATTCTCCACACATGACACATTTGTATATGAATCGATTCTCCAATTGCTTTTCACTAACTATGATGCTCAACACCCCAAGTTAACCGTGATGCACTAATTAACCTTCAAATTTTCCTTATATCAATGAATTGGATGATGCATGCGACAATTCAAAGTATTCTCCAACGGTCCTCAACATGAATGCATAGAAGAGATACAGTGAGAGATCATTATGCTCTATGAAAATTATAAGTGTTGACGAGGTAATTGTAACTATGAATGCATGATACTCTTGCCAAGAATTCAATTAACGCGGTTGTGACTAGCAACCTTCACTACTCATGTTTATAAACTTGTGACGATTAGGTGAAACTCGTTTATAAACTAGCATCAAGTTCATGCATGAAAACTAAGTATGCATCCTTAATCAACATACAAGAACAAGTTATGAATAAAACAGATAATTGAATTGCAATCACAACTTAACAAATCACAATTGGAAGAAATCAATTCATATCTCAAACATGTTCATGGCTTCAAACTTTCCCCTAACTAATTAGGGGTTTAGCCACTCATGATTACAACAAATTTAGAGAGTAATAACAAAGTAAACATTGAAAACAAGAATCGAAGTACACCTAAAAATTCCAACAACTCAATCTTGAATTGTATGAACGTTTAAGCCTCTTCTCCTCTAGTTACTGCAGCACAAGGGGTTTTGGTGAGTTTTGGGGGTTATGGATGATGTAGAATGATGTGTTTAGGGTAGGGATAGATGTAGGGGAAGGCAAGGAGTGTTTTTGGGCAGAAAATATGAAGAATGGTGAAGTATGGCTGTGTTAGAGAGAGGGAATGAATTTCTGGCGTGAATGAATGTGTATGAGAGGTGGTGATCTGATCTAGGGGTTAATATGAGTATATATAGGCACTTAGGACCCTAGGGAAATCAGATATGGACTTGAATTAATTAATGGGAGAGCATGGGAGTGCATGTGGCTGATTTGTGGTGCAATGATGAAAGGCAAAGTGCATGTGGCTGATTTGTGGCTGATTTGTGGTGCAATGATGAAAGGCAAAGTGCATGTGGCTGATTTGTGGTGCAATGATGAAAGGATGGAAGTGCATGTGGCTGCAATGGATTAAAGGATGGGAGTGCATGTGGCTGCAATGGATTAAAGGATGGAAGTGCATGTGGCTGCAATGTAGCCTTCTAGAAATCAGGTTTTTAGGCCCCCTTGCAACTCCCTAACTGAATTCAAGCCTTTCAAATTCGTCCATCCTCATGCCTCCATGCTTGCACTATCCAATCTTGGCCCAAAAATGCTCTAGAATGCTCCAAATTGCTTCTTTTTGCATACTTTGACACTAAAACCTGAAATTGCACGAAAATAACTTTAAACACTATAATTAACATAGTTTAGCTAATTAAATGCAAGAAAACAAGCTAACTAAGTCGCCTAAATATGCTCCTATCACTTATCCAACCTTATCCTATCTTATCCTAACCTAATCTTGTTCCACCTTAATCCTAGCTGCAAGTGGACCTAAAAACCTAATTTCTAGAAGCCTTATATGACCCTAAAAGGGTGCCACACCCTTCCCCCTTTTATTTCTTCTAGAAATCCCAAAATCAGCCACAAAACACCTAGTTTCTAGAAGGCCCAATTTTGGACGAATTTCCTAAACCTTTTTCCTTTTGGATTCTGATTTATTAGGCCTTATTCATTGTGGATTTGGGTTACACAAATCATTTTATGAAACTAATTGGGCCAAACCTTCTCCTAAGAAATAATAACACAGATGCACAAGAATAAGCTAGCTAAGTCGCCTAAATATGCTCCTATCACCTATCCTTGTTCTCTAAGGCTTTGCCGTGAAACCCTAGCATATATATACATGTTATGCCACAGAAAACCAACCATCCATTCGCTCATTCATTCATTCATACATTCAGCCATCAAACACCATAATTCACACTAAATACACCTAAATCACCATAGTGCCGCAAGCAAGGAATGAAGGAGAAGAAGAGTGCCATGCAATCTGCCATCCAAGGGATTGTCGCAAGCTGCCATTGGAGTGTGGAGTGTTTCTGGGTTCTTTCTATCCTAGTTTTTGTTCAATGTTTATGTTAATTTGGTTTTCAATTATGATGAACATGTGGAATTAATTTCTTTATAGTTGGAGGTGAATTCGAAGCCATGATTATATGTTTTAGATGAATTGATTGCATCCAATTTTTGTTTCTTGATTCTTGAATGTGATTTGCTTATCTGAGTTATTAAAACTTGTTTATGTATGTTGATTGAGGGTCGACACTTAATTTGCATGCATGAATTTGATGCTAGAGTATAAGAGAGTTTCACCTAATCGTTATGAATTTATATTCACAAGTAATGGAAGTCACTAGTGATGTTATAAATAATAGCACTCAAATTAAACCCTCTTATTGACAATTGTAGTAAAGATGTAAGTAGGGATCGTTCTAGGCCGGGGATTAGGAAGGATTGCTAATCTAATGAAAACTGACTCAAAGATACAAAAATATGCTTAAAAACACTTAAACTAACTCAAAGACTCTTAACTAAACTTATATGACTCAAAACAAACTCAAAAGACTCAAAACAACACAAAACAATCAAATAGACTCAAATTAGACTCTAGGACTTAATTTGGACGAAAATAGAATTGGGTTTGACTCAAAATACTCAAAAACACTCAATAGGACAGATTTGAAACAACAAAGTAAAGGGGATTGGGTTTTTGACGAATTTAAGATAAAAACAAGTAACTAAAAGACTTAAATGAAGTCTGGACGAATTTGGGTATATGGATGGGTGATTAGCTAGCTAGAGGATTCTTTTCCACACAAGATACATTTGAATACAAATTGATTTCCAGTTGCTTTCTCAATAAACCATGAACCTCAACACCCCAGATTAACCATGACATCACTAATTAACCCTCAGATTCTCCTTTAGTTGTTGGATTGGATGACATCATGCAACAACCCAAAGCATTCTTCAAAAGTTCCCTACATGATATCATAATAGAGATACAATCAAAGATCATTACGTTCTATGAAAATCATAAGTATTGACAAAGCATTCTTAACTATGACATCATGATACTCATGCTAGGAATTTACTTAACATGATTGTGAAAACAACCTTAACTACTTGTGAATATAAGTTTGTAACGATTATGTGAAACTCCCTTATATTCTAGCATCAAATTCATGCATGCAAACTAAGTATGCATCCTTAATCAACATACAAGAATAAGTTATCCATCAAACGGTTAAGTAAATTGCATTCACAATTTATGAAATCACAACTGGAATTAATCAATTCATATCGCAAATATAATCATGGTTTCAAAGTCTCCCCTAGCTAAAACAAGTTTAGCTCCTCATGTTTATAGCAAAACAGAGAGAATATATATTAAACATTGAAAACAAAGATTGAATACACCTAGAAACGCTCCAACAATCCAAGCTTGAATGGCCAAAACGTCCAAGGCTTATCCTCTCTTCTTTCTCCTTCTTTGCTGCGGCACAAGGGTGTTTGGGTATGAATTATGGTGATGGATGGATAGGTTGGATGGTGGTAGATGGTGGATGATGGCTGAATGAATGGAGAGAATGAGCGAGAGTTATTTTGTGCGGCATATTGTGTATATATAGAGGGAGAAAGGTTAAGACATTAAGTAATTAATTTGGGAAGGTTTTAAGACTCCAAATCCTCTAAGAAAAGGGTAACAAATCAGAATCCTAAGAGGAAAAGGGAAGGAAAAGGTGCGGCAGAACCTAGGGAGAAAGGGAAAGGTGATTTGCACGGCAAGGAATGGGAAATTAAAAGGGATATGTGCGGCATGGATTAGAATGGTGCAAGGAAACTTTGATTTGTGTCCTAGAATGCATAGGAAACCTTCAATGTTGCTGGAACTTAGGGACATTTAGGATTAGGAAAGGTCAAACCAAAATAGGAAACCTTGGCTTAACTTTCCTACTTCAAGTAGGAATCTTTCTTTGATTAGGAATCCTAACATCTTTAGGTCTTCAATTTCGTCCATTCCTTTTGCTCCAAGTGATAGGAGCATATTCATGCGACTTAATTAGCTTGTTTTCGTGCATTTATGTTGTGTTTCCTTAGTTATTTTAGTGTTTAAAGTCACTTTTGTGTATTTTCAGATTATAAGGCCAAAGTGTGCAAGAAGATGCAAATTGGAGTCTTTTGGAGTGAAAGAGGAATGAATGAGTTGAAGACTTGAAGAAACGGTGAATTCCTACTCCAACGAGGATTCCTACTCCAAGTAGGAAAGTTAACCCTAGGTTTCCTGTTTTGGTAACCTTTCCTAATCTTAAACGTCCGTATTTTCTAGCCACTTTGAAGGCCTTGTAGGCACTTTAGGACACAAAACAAAGGCCCTAGCCCACTTAGCAATCCCTTGCCGTGGCCTTTCCCTTTCTTTCCTTCCCTTGCCGTGCAAGGGGGGGTATTTAGGTCCAAAGTTATGCACTTAAACCCTATTTCCCTATATAAACTAAGCCTAGCCGCACCTTGCAGCCACTCCCCTTTAATTTCTGATTTAATTTCCTAATTCTAGAAGCCTTTGATTTAATTTTAATTAACCAAAATAAGCTAGGGTTTTAATTTCTGAAACCCTAGGTATTTCACCACTTAGCCGCACCCTAGGGACCTCTCATTCATTCTTTTCATATTTCAACCACAAAATTCCTAAGCCGCAGCCACCCTTCCATCCTTTTCTTCCTTCAATCCGTAACTCCCATCCATATTTCAACATCCCACATCTCAGCCGCACCTTTTTAGAGACCCTAGGGCACTCCCTTTAATTCATTCTCTTCATCATTCACCCTAAACTCTCTAAGCCGCAGCCACCATCACCCAAAAACCCCTTTGCCGCAGCTTTCTCCATCCATTCCAGCCACCTTCCCACCATTGCAGCCACTTCAAACCATCGATCCACACCTCCATACATTATTCGACCTCTTTGCCGCACCACCATATCCCCATAACCCCATCCCTAAACCAGAAAAACATCCAAAAATCCATAAAACCTTCTCTGCCGCAGCAAGAAGAAAGGAGAAAGAGGAGCTTGAAACGTGCAGAAATTCAAAGTGGATTCGTTGGGCGTTTTAGGTGTAATCAATCTTTTGTTCTTTATGTTTAATTTCAATTTTGTTTCTCTTTCTGTGAACATGAGAGGCTAAATCCCTAGTTAGCTAGGGGTGATTCAAAACCATGTTTATGCTTGCAATATAAATTGATTACCTTTGGTTGGAATTTCATGAGTTGTGGATTCAATTTGTTTAACTGCTTGATTGATAACTTATTCATGTATGTTTATTGAGAGTGCACGCTTAGTTTTCATACATGAATATGATGCTAGAATATAAGTGAATTTCACCTAATAGTTACAAACTTATATTCACAAGTAGTGGAGGTTGCTTATAAACAATCGCGTTAAATGAATTCTTCGCACTAGTTTCATGCTCATCATAGTAACGAATGCCTCGTCAACACTTATAGTTTTCATGTTGCGTAATGATCTTTGATTGTATCTTTATTGTGCTTTTCACATAAAGGACTTTTGGAGAATGTTTTGAATTGTGTATGCAGAATGTTTTGAATTGTGTATGCGCTGTCCCATCCAATTCATTAACTTAAGGAGAACTTGAAGGTTAATTTAAGCGAACCTAATTAACCCGGGGTGTTGAGTTTCATGATTCATCGAAAGACCAACTGAAAATCATCTTGTATGCAAGTGTGACATGTGTGGAGAAGAACCTTCTAGCTAGCATTCCATCCACATTTTCATCAAATTTGTATTTACATTCTGTCTTTATTACAATCTGTGCACTTTGTTTATTTTCGTCAAAAACTAAATCCCTCTTTACTTTAGTGTTCAATTTAGTTAGAAAGTGTCTTAGTTTGTGTTTCTAGGTGTTTTGATTCAATTTATCACCCAAATTCGTCCAAATTAGTGTAAGTGCTCAAAACTGCCTAGATTGTGTTTTCAAGGCAGTTTTGAGTGTTTTGGTGCTGTTTTGAGTCTTTTGGGTTGTTTTAGTGTTTTAAGTGTTTATTTTTGCATTCTTTGGGTCTAGTTTAGTGTTTTAACCTTTGTTTTACGTTTTTGAGTCAGTTTCCAAGTGATTTAGTAATCCCTCCTAATCCCCGGTTTAGAACAATCCCTACTTATACATATACTACAATTGTCAAAAGAGGGTTTTAATTTGTGTGCTTATATATTCCGCATCACCAAGCATATGCTATCCATTCCAAGTCTAATTTTGCTCTAAAAGGCTCCAAAATGCACTTTCTTGCTACCTTAGCCAAATGAACCTATAAACACACGAAAATAGCTTAGAATACTAAAATAACTATGAACTAACAACATAAATGTAAGAAAACAAGCTAACTAAGTTGCCTAAATATGCTCCTATCAACTCGTCATGATTATGTTAAGTAAATCCTTGGTATGATGAGTATTATGCCTTTCATAGTTACAAGTGCCTCGTCAATGCTTATAGTTTTCAAAGAACTTAATGACCTTTGATATGTCTTTCTATCATGCTTTTCATAGTTAGGGAACTTGATAAGGATAATTTGGTTGCAATGCGTATCCCGTCCAATTCAATGAGTTGAGGAAAGCTGAAAGTTAATTTGTGCTTTTCACGGTTAATTTGGAGCATTGTCATTCATAGTCTAAAGGAATAATAACTGGAAATTGGTTTATATGCATGTCATGTGTGGAGATGGACCCTCTAACTAGCCTTTCACCCTTTTTAATTCACCAAATTCTTTCTTATTAAGTGTTTTATGCAAAGTTTCTGTTATTAGTTTTGAATTCGTCAAAAACAATTCCCCATTCATTAAGTCTTGTTATTTGAGTCAAAATTTGTTTTCTTTTAGTCTCTTGAGTCAAGTTAAGTCTTATTTTCATCAAAATCACTTGTTAGGTCTAGAATTGAGTCTTTTTTATTGTTTGTTGCTATTTTAAGTGTTTTAGGTCAGTTTTGAGTCTATACAGTCTAGTTTAGTGTTTTCAAGTCTTATTTGTGTTGATTAGCATCCCTAGTTAATCCCCGGTTCAAGGGAGGGGCAGTACTGAACCGGAGCCCCATAGAGTTATTTCCTCTCAAAGCCTTCTTCCGAACTTCCCAACAAGTGCTTATGACAGCGGTTCGATCTCTATAAAAGAATCAAGTGCTAAAGACAAGAAGCATGATAGGAGCATATTTAGGCGACTTAACTAGCTTATTCTTGTGCATTTATGCTATTATTTCTTAGTTAATGTTGCATTACAACTCAATTTCGTGTGTTTGTAGGTCCTATGGGGTAAAGTATCAAGAAAGGGCATTTTGGTGCATTTTGGAGCAATTTTGGACACTATGTGGATAGCTTACATATGGGCCAACATGGATGGACGAATTTGGACTTCATAAGGCTAGAAATGTGATAAGAAGAGGAAGGAACTAAGCTTCGGACAAAGTGGATAAGGTAGGAGCTCAAAATAGGAAACATTATCCAAAACCTTATCTAACCTTATCCAACATTATCCAAAACATTATCCAAACCTTATCTCATCTTATCTTATCCAAACCTTATCATGTCTTAATCCTAATTGCATGGGGACCTAAATGGATACTTCTAGAACCTATTTCTAGAAGCATCCTATTCTAGAAGGCCCAAATCTGCCACAAAACCTATTCTTTCTAGAAGCCCTAGAAAAGTGGCGCCCCAAACCTTTCTAGAAGGCTTTGCCTTGCCTTGCAAGCCAAGCAACCCTCTCCCCTAAATCTGCCGCACCTCCCTAGGCCCAATTCCTTTGGGATTCTGATTTCCAAGGCCTAATCATTGTGGATTTGGGTATACAAATCCTTTTATAAAACTATGTGGGCCAAAAACCTCTTCCTAAGTGGATTTGATTACCCATGGCTGAATCCTAGGGCCCTAATCCACAAAATCTGTTAAGCCTAACCCTAATCTACTTAACCCTAGGACTATATAAGCATAATTTCAGCCAAAAATTCGTACCACACCCTATGCTATACAGAAAACCCTTGTGCCGCACCTCCATTCTCCCTTCTTGACATCCATACACCTCCCTACACATCCATACACCTTTGCCGCACCTTCCCCACCATAATCAACCATCCTCCATCCCTCTAAATAAGGAAACACCATCCAAAACCCCCAATTCCAGCACCCACACTTTGTGCCGCAGCAAGGAGGAGGAAGAGGAGCCAATCTGTGCATCGAATCCATCTTGGAATTGCTGAGCATTTAGGTGTAATCTTTCTTATGATTTCAATGTTTAAATTCAATACTTTTTGTTGTGCAAACATGAGGAACTAATCCCCTTTGGCTAGGGGGGAATTTCGAAACCATGGCTATATTTGCATGATGATTTGATTACTTTTAGTTGTGATTTCATGAATGATGAATTCAATTTACTTATCTGTTTTAATTAAAACTTGCTTATGTATATGAATTGAGAGTGCACGCTTAATTTGCATGCATAAACATGATGCTAGGGTATGAGGGAACTTCACCTAATCGTTGGGAACTTATATTCATGAGTAGTTAAGATTGTTGGTCACAATTATGATAAGTGAATTCTTGGCATAAGTATCATGCGCTTTCATAGTTACGAATGCCTCGTCAACACCTATGATTTCCATAGACTCTAATGATCTTTGATTGTCTTTCTTTTATGCGCTCTCATATAGAAAACTTTTAATGAATAATTTGATTGCAATGCGCTAATTCCATTCAATTCAATGACCTAAGGGAAATTTGAGAGTTAATTTAAGCGTACTTAATTAATTTGGGGTGTTGAGGTTCATAAATTCATTGATTAAGCAACTGGAAATTGTATTATGTGCGAGTATGCCATGTGTGGAGAAAAACCTCCTAGCCATCTCACCATCCATTTAATTCCACCAATTTCGTCCAAATCTGTCTAGTTTACATATTTGTTTTGTTTGTTTGATTTTCGTCAAAAACCAAATCCCCAATTGTCTTAGAGTGTTTAAGTGGTCCAAATATGTTTTAGATTGTGTTTTTGAGAGTTTTGAGTCAAGTTAGAACCAATTTTCGTCCAAGTTTGTGTTTAGGCTCAAAACTGCCCAGATTGTGTTTTTATGGCAGTTTTGAGTGTTTTTAGCCTATTTTGAGTCTTGTGAACTTGTTTTGAGTCTTTTTAAGTTGAGTTGAGTGTTTTAAAGGTTAGTTTTATTTATTTGAGTCAGTTTAGAGTGTTTAGCAATCCCTCCTAATCCCCGGTGTAAGAACGATCCCTACTTATTCATATGCTACAATTGTCAAAAGAGGGTTAATTTGTGTGTTAAGTTAATTTTCGCATCAAATTTTGGTGCCATTGCCGGGGATTAGTAAAATTGCTAATCCCTCTGTTTGTTTATTTTTCTTTTGATTTTGATTTAGTTTTATTTTTTTGATTTCAGGTACTTGAGAAGCAAGACATGGCAATTGCTAATCTTCAAGCTCAAATAGCGAATCTTACTTGTCAGTTATCACAGTATGCCGAAGGGTCCACAAGGCAAAGTGTCCCTACATTTGGTGCTTCTTATAGGCAAGAATATCAAGCAAATAAATGTTCACAAAGAGATTGGAGTGATCATTCAAACTCTATGTGGTGGGAATCTCAACAAGTTGAACACAAAGGATATTGGCAGCCATATGAGGAGTTCTATTCAACGCCTATGAAGCCACCACAACCTCATATACAATATGCCCAACCAAACTCAAGTTCGTCAATAGATTATAATCAAATTCTTAATGAATTAATTTCTTTGGTGCAGGGCTCACAAAATCAAGTCAAGGAGGCTCAACAAGGAGAATATTGGTAGCCATATGAGGGATTCTACCAAAGGCCGTATGCACCCACACCACCCCAAGCACAACCTACATAACCCAAATCAGGTTCATCCATAGATAGTGATCAAATTTTTCAATTTCTAACTTCTATGGCGCAGGGAATGCAAAATGGGGACAAAAAGGTTGATGAATTAGAAAAGCAAGTAGGGCAGATTGTGGAGTTCATGGGCCAATTCAGAGAGCAAGGCAAGTTGCCTAGCTCGACCATCGTCAATCCAAAAGGAGGTTTTGAAACTGCTAAGGCTATCACCTTGAGAAGTGGCAAGGAAGTTGGAACTATCCCCAAACCAACCAAATCAAGTCAAAAAGAGGACGAAAAGCTGCTGCTCAAAGAGGAGAAATTGGACAAAGCTTGCCGCAAGCCCCTAGTGCACAAAAACCATCCTAAACCACCAAGGTAAGTCCAAATTTGAATTTGTCTAGTTCTATTCCACTAAATGTGCCTTTTCCTAGCAGGTTTAAGCAATCTAAGACAGAGGAGGATGAAAAAGACATCCTAGAGACGTTTAGGAAGGTGCATGTCAATATCCCGCTCCTTGATGCAATAAAGCAAATTCCGAAGTATGCTAAGTTTTTGAAGAAGATTTGTACAACAAGGAAACGGATTCGGGAGAAAGAGGTGGTACATGTAAGTGAGAATGTCTCTGCAATGTTGCAAGGAAAGCTGCCATCTAAATGCAAAGATCCAGGTAGTTTCACTATCCCTTGTGTAATTGGTAATACAAGGTTTGAACATGCTATGTTAGATTTAGGTGCATCAATTAATGTCATGCCATATTCTGTTTATGCATCTATGAATCTAGGAGAGCTTAAAAATGATGGTGTTATTATTCAATTAGCCGATCGATCTAATGCATACCCGAGAGGAGTGTTGGAAGATGTTTTGGTGCAGGTAGACCACTTGATTTTTCCTGCAGATTTCTATGTTCTTGACATGGAGGATTCAACCCACTCTCCACCATCGCCACTCTTACTTGGACGACCTTTCATGAAAACAGCCCACACCAAGATTGACGTGGCCAAGGGAGCCTTAACTATGGAATTTGGTGGTGATATGATTAACTTTAAAGTTTCTGAATCCATTGAGAATCCTAATGATGTTCGTTCTTGTTTTGCCATTGGTATAATTAAAAATATAGGGCAGGAACGTTCAGCACCAATCAAGAAGGATGCATCTAGAACCACCATCGAGGAAGGAATTGGAGTGGAGCACAAGGAGCATGCCACTACCCTAAAAACACCCAATTTGGCCGTGCCTAGTGATAAAATTGGCAAGATGGTGGCTGCCCTAGGGGCATTGCCACAACAGCCTAGTAAGTCTCCAATCCCAATTCCAATTCCCATTTCAACTAATAGGTTGTTACCTTCTTTGGTGCAGGTACCCTGTCAATTTCAAGGTGGTGGGAGCATTTACATGGACTTTAGGAACCAAAACACCACAATCAGGGAGGATCACTACCCACCTCCATTCATAGGCCATACGATGAGAATTTCGAGGAGCATGCCGTGGAGGACATACCCTTCCATGCCGTGGGTACTAGTGAAGGTTAGCATGGCATATTCGTCCGGCTGGAAGACGTTAAAGCAAGCGCTTCTTGGGAGGCAACCCATGCATTCGACAAGGAGAAGATGGAACTACCACTCCACACCCAGATTTGTGTTTCTAAACCCTTCTCTTTGCTGCCTTATTTTATCATGCTTAGTTGTTTATTATTTGTTTGCTTTTATGTGAGTCTTTGTGTGAAACATTGAGGACAATGTTTGATTTAAGTGTGGGGGGGGGGGGGGTAAACAAGTGTTTTTGTGAAAAAAAATTCGTGGGATTCTATCACCTATCACTTCTAATGTTGTTTCTCACTGTTTTTAAGTGTTTTTAGTGCGTCTTAAGCTGTTTTGGTGTTTGTTGAAGTAAAAATCCGAAATTTGAAAAAATTCGAAAAAAAAGTGTTTTGAAAAAGCCAAAAAGAGTTGTTTTTGTGTGTTTGTTTGTGTCTTAGGGTACCTTCCAACACAATGATGAGGATTTGGTTTTTAATGCATGACTGTTAAAGAGAGTTACAAACATGGATGGAAGTTTGATTTGCTCCTTGGTTTATGCTTGGTTGCAGTTATAGTTTACGAATTCACATGTAATCACAAAGGATAAAATCAGTTTTTATAACATGCTTGAAGGAAGGAACTCAAACAAACGCTACATCCCTGAGAGACTTGAGCCAAAACGTTTATTTGGAGAGTTATTAATCTATGCATTCTTGTTTTCTAAAGTCGTTGCATGATCTCATTATTCTTTGCTTGGTTGCTACTTAGAATGCGTTTCATCACTATAGTTCCAAATACTAGAACTCATACCCATTTCATTCAAAGCATGAAATTGATTAGCATAACAAATAACAAGATGAAGTTGTGTAGTAGTCACCACCATAGCCAAATAGCCGAATCTACCCTTGTCATTTGTATTGTAGGATTAGCCCTTTGAGCCTTGTTTAGCCTATTTTCTTTGTTAACCACATCACCCTTACCTAGCCTAGAATAGGACTTTCCATACCCTTGTTCTTGAAATATAGTGGAGCATGACTTAGAAGGAATTCCTTTTGAGTGACATTCTTGCAGAAAACAAGTGTGGGGGAAGGGATTTTTGTGTGTATGTGTGTGCCAAAGTCTTAAAGGAGGCACGGGAAAAGAAAAAAAAATTGTGAAAAAGAAGAAAAAGAGGAAGAAAAGAAAGAAAAGGAGTGAAAATAAGTGAGAATGTACTCACAAGTGTTGATTGTTGAAGAAAGGGTCCAAAAAGTTTGAATATAGCCCTAAGTTTAGTGTGACTTCCCCTTGGGTGTTCAAAGTTGATTTTTGCATTCTAAAGGGAATTCTAAGTGCCTAATTCATTACTTTGCTCACTATTGCTTTAAGAATCTTTGTTTATCCTTCACCTTTCGTTGATAGCCAATACCCTAGCCCCGTTACAACCCTTTGACTTCCATCTTGATTATTATGTGTTTCAATATGTGGAGTTTAAAATGGGTTTGAGCATATGGTATCCCTGGTTCTCGCGTCTAAGTAGTAGCATTCCATTCATGAGATCATATACATGTCATTGTCATAATTCCAGAAAATGCTTTCCTTGTTATAACATATGAGTGTCGTCTACATGTTTACATCAATCTCCTCACATATACCTAGTGTAGGGAGTGTAGTTAGAAAATCTGAGTGAAAACAGAGAGTATATTCGGTGAGGAATTGAGGGAATTCTCTAAGGCATGTTACTACATTCAAAATGTTGTTTTAATTGATTAAATGTGAGCTAGTGAATTATGACTATGATTAAGTATGCTCGAGGGTAAGGATTGCTTAAATCTATGTGAGTGGTGATCTTTGACATGTCATGTTTCATTGGAAATCCCTGAGACGAACGTTGGAAGGTTTAGATTATATGTTTTGTTTCTTTTGTTTGTTTGTTTTGCTCGAGGACTAGCAAAAGATAAGTGTGGGGGAATTTGATAGGAGCATATTTAGGCGACTTAACTAGCTTATTCTTGTGCATTTATGCTATTATTTCTTAGTTAATGTCACTTTACAACTCAATTTCGTGTGTTTGTAGGTCCTATGGGGTAAAGTATCAAGAAAGGGCATTTTGGAGCAATTTTGGACACTATGTGGATAGCTTACATATGGGCCAACATGGATGGGCGAATTTGGACTTCATGAGGCTAGAAATGTGATAAGAAGAGGAAGGAACTAAGCTTGGGACAAAGTGGATAAGGTAGGAGCTCAAAAGAGGAAACATTATCCAAAACCTTATCTAACCTTATCCAACATTATCCAAAACATTATCCAAACCTTATCTCATCTTATCTTATCCAAACCTTATCATGTCTTAATCCTAATTGCATGGGGACCTAAATGGATACTTCTAGAACCTATTTCTAGAAGCATCCTATTCTAGAAGGCCCAAATCTGCCACAAAACCTATTCTTTCTAGAAGCCCTAGAAAAGTGGCACCCCAAACCTTTCTAGAAGGCTTTGCCTTGCCTTGCAAGCCAAGCAACCCTCTCCCCTAAATCTGCCGCACCTTCCTAGGCCCAATTCCTTAGGGATTCTGATTTCCAAGGCCTAATCCTTGCGGATTTGGGTATACAAATCCTTTTATAAAACTATGTGGGCCAAAAACCTTTTCCTAAGCAGATTTGATTACCCATGGCCGAATCCTAGGGCCCTAATCCACAAAATCTGTTAAGCCTAACCCTAATCTACTTAACCCTAGGACTATATAAGCATAATTTCAGCCAAAAATGCATACCACACCCTATGCTATACAGAAAACCCTTGTGCCGCACCTCCATTCTCCATTCTTGACATCCATACACCTCCCTACACATCCATACACCTCTGCCGCACCTTCCCCACCATAATCAACCATCCTCCATCCCTCTAAATAAGGAAACACCATCCAAAACCCCCAATTCCAGCACCCATACTTTGTGCCGCAGCAAGGAGGAGGAAGAGGAGCCAATCTGTGCATCGAATCCATCTTGGAATTGCTGAGCATTTAGGTGTAATCTTTCTTATGATTTCAATGTTTAAATTCAATACTTTTTGTTGTGCAAGCATGAAGAACTAATCCCCCTTTGGCTAGGGGGGAATTTCGAAACCATGGTTATATTTGCATGATGATTTGATTACTTTCAGTTGTGATTTCATGAATGATGAATTCAATTTACTTATCTGTTTTAATTAAAACTTGCTTATGTATATGAATTGAGAGTGCACGCTTAATTTGCATGCATAAACATGATGCTAGGGTATGAGGGAACTTCACCTAATCGTTGGGAACTTATATTCATGAGTAGTTAAGATTGTTGGTCACAATTATGATAAGTGAATTCTTGGCATAAGTATCATGCGCTTTCATAGTTACGAATGCCTCGTCAACACCTATGATTTCCATAGAATCTAATGATCTTTGATTGTCTTTCTTTTATGCGCTCTCATATAGAAAACTTTTAAGGAATAATTTGATTGCAATGCGCTAATTCCATTCAATTCAATGACCTAAGGGAAATCTGAGAGTTAATTTAAGCGTACCTAATTAATTTGGGGTGTTGAGGTTCATAAATTCATTGATTAAGCAACTGGAAATTGTATTATGTGCAAGTATGCCATGTGTGGAGAAAAACCTCCTAGCCATCTCACCATCCATTTAATTCCACCAATTTCGTCCAAATCTGTCTAGTTTACATATTTGTTTTGTTTGTTTGATTTTCGTCAAAAACCAAATCCCCAATTGTCTTAGAGTGTCTAAGTGGTCCAAATATGTTTTAGATTGTGTTTTTGAGAGTTTTGAGTCAAGTTAGAACCAATTTTCGTCCAAGTTTGTGTTTAGGCTCAAAACTGCCCAGATTGTGTTTTTAAGGCAGTTTTGAGTGTTTTTAGCCTATTTTGAGTCTTGTGAACTTGTTTTGAGTCTTTTTAAGTTGAGTTAAGTGTTTTAAAGGTTAGTTTTATTTATTTGAGTCAGTTTAGAGTGTTTAGCAATCCCTCCTAATCCCCGGTGTAAGAACGATCCCTACTTATTCATATGCTACAATTGTCAAAAGAGGGTTAATTTGTGTGTTAAGTTAATTTTCACATCAAAGCACTCGGTTCAGTAAGGTCAAGGAGCAAAAACCACTCAATTCTTTGTGATATTAAGGAGAGCAGCCATCCCTTTATTATATTAATTATTAGCGGTTAGGTTAAACTTTTTCTTGAAGTATAGATGAGATTAGAGATGAGAATGAGGCTATCATTAGGCGAAGATCATTGATCATACTTTCTTTCCTTATCCACTATTGAGTAAGAGGGATTTTTACTTTCCTTAAATCACTATCGAGTAAGAGAAAGTCATAGCACAGACGATTCTTACCCGTGAAGTTGGTTTACTTGCTTCCTTGTAGTAATGTATCAATCCCGTCCTAGGAGCATCATTCTATATGATGGATGTATGACATTTCGTAATTCCGTGATTCCTTTCTTTGAGTAAGAGCCTTATCGGGTCAAAAGGCATCCTTGTCTTAAATTCTATGGTGGTGGTTCCTTCGAGTAATAGGTAAAGTTTTCCCCGTTTGGTGACTTCCCATCTGTGTAGACTTCCTACCGGGCTTTTCATCTTAGTGCTATGGTGTCCGACCAATCCAATGAGAAGAAAAAAAATCTTCTCCTCCCGGGGTAAGCTATCGAGCAATCTACTTCCTATCCCTCCGATGGTTGATGTGTTACGAATGTGACACATAAATTAAACCCTATTTGTGACAATTGTAGTGATGATGTAAGTAGGGATCATTCTAACCGGGGATTAACTAGGGGTGCTAAACACTTGACTCAAATAAATAAAACTAATCTTTAAACACTTAATTCACTTAACAAAAACTCAAAATAAGTCCACAAGACTCCAAATACTTAAAAACACAAAATAAGATAGATTAAGACTAAACAAAATATGGGGGGGGGGGATTGAGGTTTTGACGAAATTAAACTAAAATGCATAGATTGTAATTAAGGGCAAAATGTAAATATGAATGTGATGAAAATATGGATGAATGCTAACTAGAAGGTTCTTCTCCACACATGTTACACTTGCATACAAGATGATTTTCGGTTGGTCTTTCGATGAATTATGAAACTCAACACCCCGGGTTAATTATGTCCGCTTAAATTAACCGTCAAGTTTTCCTTAAGTTAATGAATTGGATGATTGCATACGACAACCCAAAGCATTCCCCACAAGTTCCCTACAAGAATTGCATAATAGAGATACAAGCAAGAATCATTAAGTTCTTTGAAAACTATAAGTGTTGACGAGGCATTCGTTACTATGAATTGCATGAAACTTATGCCAAGAATTTACTTAACGCGATTGTTTATAAGCAACCTCCACTACTTGTGAATATAAGTTCATAACTATTAGGTGAAACTCACTTATATTCTAGCGTCATATTCATGCATGAAAATTAAGCGTGCACTCTCAATAAACATACATAAATAGGTTATCAATCAAACAATTAAACAAATTGAATCTACAACTCATGAAATTCCAACCAAAGGTAATTAATTCATATTGCAAGCATAAACATGGTTTCGAATCACCCCCTAGCTAATGGGGGGTTTAGTTCCTCATACGTACAAAACAAAGATAAGTAAATTTAACCGTTGAAATCAAGGAAAAGAAACACCTTAAAATTCCAACAACTCAAACTTGAATTGTATGAACGTTTAGGCCCTTCTCCTCCTCTTTGTTACGGCACAAGGTCTAAGGATAGGTTTTGGGGTGGTATTTGTATGGAGAATGGAGTGGGGAATGGTTGGGTAGTGTTTTGGAGGGATAGGAGGTGCTGGAAATGGAAGGGAAAATGCTGGAATTGCACGGCAATGAATTTCAGGATGTGTTTGTGTTGTGGTAATGGAGGTGTGGAATCAATGATCATTTGTGGCTGCAATGGATGCTTACTTATAGATGGATGAATGATTAAAAGAGGGAATATGACAGCTAGGAGGGAATGATTAAAGAGGGAATGCATGTGGAATGGCAGCTAGGTTGGTTAGTGGAAAGCTGGAATTGCAAAGGGGGGTGCACGGCTTTGAAAGGGAAAATGTGGCTGATTGTGAATGTGTTTGCATGTGAATTAAAGCTAGGGTGAATGATGATGAATGCATGTGGATTAAAGAGTGAATGGTGGCTGCAATAATGAAGTGGGAAGGCTGGAAATGCAAGGTGGAGTGCACGACTAAGGACTTGTTGTGTTGCTCGAATTGGTAGGTTATGCACGGCTTGGTTGGTTGAATGATTATGGGTGCATGTGGCTGAATGATTTCTTGGTGAGGGGATGTATGGGTTGATGAATGGGAAAAGTTATTGAATGATGAAAGGGGAATGGAAGAATGTGGCTGCAATGATGGTGTGGAATGCTGGAAATGCAAGGGGATGCACGGCTAGGATGTTGTTTGTGTGAAGTGTGTGTGAATGGTGGTTTTGCATGGCTTTGATGGATTGTTTGATTGGGCTAGAGGTTTTGCATGGCTCAAAGGATTGTTTGATTGGGCTAGGCCCTTTGTTTTATGTCCTAAAGTGCATACAAGGCCTTCAATTTCGTCCAACACTTTGGCTCCAAGCATAAGCTATCCATTCTTAGCCCAAAAGTGCTCCAAAAGGCTCCAAAATGCACTTCTTTGCTCCTTTAGCCCTTAGAACCTGAAAACATACGAAAATAACTTAAAAGACTTAAAGAACTAAGAAATAACAATGTAAATGCACAAGAACAAGCCAACTAAGTTGCCTAAATATGCTTCTATCAATGGTGAGCCAAGTACAAGTCCCTCTGCCTCTAGCTACGCATATAGTTTCCCATCTCCAACTGATCACCCGATCCTAACTCGCTTACCTCATTGGTCAAGCAAGCTCATCTTTTTTATGATTCTACAACTCCACAACGATAGCCGTCGACGCCTCCTCCGTGCCAAGGTTCAGTCGCACCATCTCCGGTTATTGGTAATGCCATCTATCCTTTTGCGCCTCATACGTCGGTTCCAATAATAGCTTGTCTAAAGACTAGATGCTAGTAATGCCGGGCACGCCTTAAAGTAAAGTGCCCCTTCCCCGTCGTCAACTATCGATGACCTGCCTGAAGTGTTCTTCTAGCGCTTCATAGTCTTTACTTAGTCTTTATTGTACACCTGTAGAGCTGCTCATCAAGAAACATCTCCCAAGTCATGTTCCAACCAAATGCCTCTATCTCTCTCTTGGACTGTGTCCCGAATCCTCATAATCAGTGTCTTATGGTCTTTATCTCTGCTAGAATCTTAACTTGATGTCTCCCTTCGATCGATCCGTCTTGCAAGTGCAGGGTAACCTTGGGCCGGATCTACTTCATCGACTGTGTACTCACCGACAAATCCTTCCCAACTCTAGTCGCCTGTAGCTAATGTTTTCCCTGTAGCTTCTCGTAAGCACCTTCGTGCTGAGCCGTCGGAGCACTGAAGTGGATGCTAAACTAAAGATGCATCAATGGATACCTTCTTGCTGATTATCTTTCTATCGAAAATCTCTATTATCCTGTTGGTAATAGTCGGTGAAAGCGTAAAAAATCTAATTTATGAGTGAGCAAGCAATGTTTTTTTGTTTGAATTTCCCACTTTTTTTTTGTTGATCGGATATACCAATAAAATATCTAATTGGATAGAAAACAAGCTATCTTAAGAGCTTTCAGCCTACTCTAAATATTAATCTATCTGTAGTTTCATTTCTTAGTGCTTTCTTTCTCTAAGATCAATAGCAATCCTAATCTTTGTGCCGTTAAGTGCCCTAATGTAAGTTTGAATTCATTTCTAGAGCATAGCGTAGCGCGACTCTCAACGTCTAGGTGAAATTCCCTTATATTCTAGCATCAAATTCATGCATGCAAACTAAGTATGCATCCTTAATCAACATACAAGAATAAGTTATCAATCAAATAGATAAGTAAATCACATTCATGTTTTACGAAACAATAACTAGAGGAAATCAATTCATATCACATATGTTCATTGCTTTGAATCCACCTCTAGCTAAAATGAGTTTAGCTCCTCATGTTTGCACTTAAACAAAGATAAATTAAATTAAACATTAAAAACAAAAGATAGAATACACCTAAGAACGTTCTAGCACTCCAACCTTGAATGGCAGGGCACGGCTCCAAGGGTGTAGAGCGGCTCATCAAGAAACGTCTCCCAAGTCGTGTTCCAACCAGATGACTCCATCTTTCTCTTGGACTATGTCCCGAATCCTCAGAATCGGTGTTTTATGGTCTTCATCTTTGCTGGAATCTTAACTTGACGTCTCCCTTCGATCGATCCGTCTTGCAAGTGCAGGGTAACCCTGGGCTGGATCTATTTCATCGACTATGTACTCGCCGACCAATCCTTCGACAACAATTTCTGGGAGCCCATATCGGCCGGGAGCTAGAACCGCAACAACCTCATGGTTGACGTCTTATCTTAGCACTTTATCACCTATCTTTGCTAGGGGAGTCCCGTCTTTTGCTAACGAAGAAAGAACAATGGTATTCATTTTAAAGTCTTTTAGCCTTTAGAAAAAGATGCCAGTTAGATGCTTAACACCGGTAGATTCAATTGTTTGTTTTCCTTGGCTTATCGAACCAGCGTATGCCCATTCCTCCTCTCCTTTCTCCTTGCAAAGCTGTGGCACAATGAGAGATTTCTATGTATGATCGATGTGTGTTGTGAATGATGGTGAGAGATGGGTGGTGGTTGATTGTTGCGGCACAGTTATTTATAGGGAGAGGGGAAGTGATGCGAGAATTATACGCACACAAATTAAACCCTCTTTTTGTCAATTGTAGTGAAGTGTAAGTAGGGATCGTTCTGGACCGGGGATTAGGAGGGATTATTAATCACTTGGATTTGACTTAAAAACGTAAAAACACAATATAAAACAATATTTAATGCTCAAAGAATGCAAAACTAAAAATAAGAAAGATTAAGACTAAAACTTAAACAAAATAAGGGGGGATTGGATTTGGACGAATTTACTATAATAAATACTTGGACACAAAACAAATTGTGAATATGTATTTGACGGAAATGAATGGATGGGAAGCTAGCTAAGGGGTTCTTCTCCACATATGTTATACTTGCATACAAGATTGATTCTCAGTTGGTCTTTCGATAAATTATGATACTCAACACTCCGGATTAATTAGGTCCGCTTAAATTAACCGTCAAGTTTTCCTTAAGTTAATGAATTGGATGGGTTTGCGCAACGCAATTCACAACATTCTCCAAAAGTCCTTTACGTGAATAGCACAATAAAGATACAATCAAAGATCATTAAGCATTATGAAAACTATAAGTGTTGACGAGGCATTCGTTACTATGATGAGCATGAAACTCGTGCCAAGAATATGTTTAACACGATTGTTTATAAGCAACCTCCACTACTTGTGAATATAAGTTCATAACGATTAGGTGAAATTCACTTATATTCTAGCGTCATATTTATGCATGAAAATTAAGCGCGCATTCTTAATAAACATTCATAAATAAGCTATCAATCAAACGGTTAAACAAATTGAATCCAAAACTTATGAAATTCCAACGAAAGTTAATCAATTCATATTGCAAATATAAACATAGTTTCGAATCACCCCCTACCTAAAGGGGGTTTAGTTCCTCATAACCTTGAAATCAAAGAAACACCTAAACATTCCAACAACTCAAAGCTTGAATTGTATGAACGTTTAAGCACTCTTCTCTTCCATACATACAACACAAAGAGAATTAAAATGAAACTTTGAAATCAAAGAAACACCTAAACATTCCAACAACTCAAAACTTGAATTGTATGAACGTTTAGGCACTCTTCTCTTCCTCGTTGTTGTAGCACAAGGTTTAAGGGATGTTGTTGGTGTATTGAGTGGATTGGGGAATTTATGGAAATGGAAGAAATGGAGGAGAAATGGAAAGGAAAGCTTGCGGCCAAAGGGAGAGGAATGGATGATTTTGAAGAGTGTTGTGTTGTGAGTGATGAGGAATGCCTTGAATGATGAGAATGCAAGGTATTTATAGGAGTAGTGGAGGGAACATATGGCTGCAATGCATGTGATAAAAGACTAGGAAAGTGGGTGGAAAGCTGAAATTTTCACAAGGGGGCCAAAGGGATCCCACGGCAAAGGAAAGAATTTGATGCATGTGGGCTGATTTGTTTGTTGAAGAAACATGTGTTTGGGAAGCTTTCTTGCTCATTTTCTGGATGCAATGATGAAAAGTTTAATAAATAATGCATGTAGGTGGCTGAAATGATGAAGAATGAGTGGTGGAAATGCAAGGGAAAGCTAGAAATACATGTGAAGATGTTGGAATTTCACAAGGTGAAGTGCACGGCAATGATGCTTGTTTGTTGGTGAAAATGTGTTGGTTGCATGTTTGTGGATGAATGGGGTGTAAAGGTGGCTGCAAGGTTGAATGATTAAATGTGCATGTGGGTTGAAATGCAAGGTGAATGAATAATGAATGCATGTGTTGATGAAATTACATTTGGAAAGCTGAAATGTGGAGGAGATGCACGGCATGGATGTTTTGGTGTGTGAATGGTTATTGTTTTGCATGTGAAGTGTGTTGTGAATGTATGTGGGTTAAATGATTAAAGGGGGTGGAAGATGGATGAATGATGGATGAATGGAATGAAATGTGTATGCACGGTTTTGGTATGGAGAAAGGGGTGAATGTGCATGTGGGAGATGGAATGGAATGTATGTGAATTATGTTGGGAAAGCTATGAATGTGCATGGCACAAAGGTGTGGATGATTTATGAATGCATGTGGGTGAATGATTTGTGGTGCAATGATGAAGAGTGAATAAAGAATGCATGTAGGGTTAGCTAGGAAAGTGGGAATGTGGTTGAATGATTAAAGGGACATGCATGTGGCTTGTTTGATTGCTTGGTGAGATGATGCATGCTTGTAGTTTAGGGTGTTGAATATGGATTTGCATGGCATTTGAATTGATTGTGGGCTTTTGGAATTGGAAGGAAATGCATGGCAAAGGGCTTGGTTTAAGAGAGAATGGGCTAGGCCCTTTGTTTTATGTCCAAAATGAATACAATGCCTTCAAATTCGTCCAACATTTTGGCTCCAATCATATGCCATCCATTCCAAGCCCAATTTTGCTCCAAAATGCTCCAAAATGCATCTTTTTTCTTCCTTAAGCCCTTAGAACCTGAAAACACACAAAAGAAGCATAAAGGACTAAAATAACTAGAGAAACATAACGTAAATGCACGAGAACAAGCCGTTTAAGTCGCATGAATATGCTCCTATCAAACTCCCCCACACTTATCTTTTGCTAGTCCTCGAGCAAAACAGAAAGAAAAACAAAACAAAACGAAACAAAACAAAACAAGTAAAACACACCTAAACCTTCCAACAATCGTCTTAGGGATTTCCAATGCACATGACAAGTTAAAAATCATCATTCCCACAGATTTTAGTCATCTTCACACTTAAGTACATTCTTAATCATAGTCACCATATACTAGTTCACAATTAAGCATTTAAAACCATGTTTTGAATGTAGTAACATGCCTTAGAGAATTTGCTCAATTCCTTACAAGATATGCACTCAATTTTCACTCAGATTTTCTAACTACACACCCTACACTAAGTATATGTGAGAAGATTGATGTAAATATGAAAACGAACACTCACATATATGTATCACAAGGAACGCAATTTCTGGAGTTAATAAGCATGTTTAGATATGATCTCATGAATGGAATGCTACTACTTAGACGCGAGAACCAGTGACACCATATGCTCATACCAAGTTCAAACTCCACAAATTGAAACACATAACACTCAAGATTGAAGTCACGGGTTGTAATGGGGCTTGGGGTGTGTGGATAACAAAGAAGGGATATGGAAAACAAAGGTTCTTAAAGAAATAGTGAGCAAGACAATTGAATCAACTTAGAATTCACTCAACTTTGGAACAAAAAGGGAGACAATTTAGGGCCAGAATTGGTGTTTTGAGCCCTTTCTTCAATCACTCATTCTTTCATTTTTTAAGCTTTTTTTTTTTTTTTTTTTTTTTTTTTTTTTTTTTGAACTCAAAACATACTTAAGAACAAGCATTCCTTCCCCCACACTTATTTTCTTGCATAATGTAACTCAAAAGGAATTCATTTAAGTTATGCTCACTATCTTTTAAGAACAAGGGTGTGGATTGTCCTAAACTAGGCTAGGTGAGGAAAATGTGGGTAAACAAAGAATAAATGCTACACAAGGCTCAACGGGGTTAAAACTTATAACAAATACGAAATATGGGAAGTGAGGGTATTTGGCTATGGTGGCAACTACACAACTTCATCTTGATATATGTTATGCAAATCAATAACATGCTTTGAATGAAATGGGCATGAGTTCTAGCATTTGGAACTATATGATGAAACGCCTTCTAAGTAGTAACCAAGCAAAGAATAATGAGATCATGCAACGACTTTAGAAAACAAGAAATTACAGATTACTCTCCAAAGAACGTTATAGGCTTAGGTCTCTCAGGGTTGTAGCGTTTGTTTGAGTTCCTTCCTTCAAGCATGTTACAAAAACGAATTTTTCTTTTATGATTGCATGTGAAGTCATACATTATAACCATAATCAAGCATATACCAAGAGTAAATCAAACTTTTCTCCATGTTTATAACTCTTTTCAACAGTCATGCAATTAGAAACCAAATCCTTATTATTGTGTTGGAAGGTGACCTACGACACAAAAACGACTCAAAACACTCTTTTTAGGCTTTTCAAAACATGTTTTTCAAATTTTTATGTGATTTTCGAAATTTTAAGTCAAAACACACTAAACACACTTAAAAACAGCAAGAAACAACATTTGAGGTTTATGGTGGATAAAACCCTACGAATTTGCATCAAAACACTTTAATAACTCCCCCACACTTAAATCAAACATTGTCCTCAATGTTAAAAACCACACTAAACACAAACAAACATATAAACAGCAATTAAACATACTAAACATGGCTGAATGTATCTAACAAAGAGAAGAGTGTAGAAATGCAAATCTGGTTGTGGAGTGTTCGTTCCATCTTCTCCTTGATCATTGCAGTGAGGCTTGGATCTTTGTGATTCCACAGGCTTACTCTTGAACTGCTCTGCTCCCATCGTTGATTTTCCTTTGTGCTACTCTTGAACTGGCAGCAGGCTTCCTTTCGTCTCCCCCGAAGGTCTGAGCTTCCTCCTCTTATCTGTTTCTTTGTTCAATCTCTCCAATTCGTATTGAAGAGGGTTAGAGGATAGCTTAGCAAAGCTAGGTAAGCAACCAGGGAATAGAGTCCAGATAGACTCCAAGTGCCGGCTGATTGCTTATTTCACTTTGCCATGCAAGTAATATCAAGGACAAAGGAAAAGACAGGGAAAAAGCATGATATGAGATACCTTTGCTTTTGCCCTTGATGATATGAGATACCTTTGCTTTTGAAGAAGCGGTGAATGAATCAGCACATGTATGTGTTGTGCTGCTTCCTCCTGGATCATCTGTACTCCAGGCATCTGGTATCATCTTTGGGAAAGAAGAGAGAATGGAGTATCTCGAAAGGCTTTGCTGGGAGTGCACCCTCAGAGGTGAGAAAGAGTTGGGCATTTTCTTCAGTTCTGTCTTGCCAAAAAAAAATGAAGGTCGACATATATAGGGAATTTAATAGCAAGTGGTGATACTGTGCTTTTACCGTTGTCGACAAACATTTTGATCCCGCAAATCCGGCTTTTTGGAATAGTGACGACTCCTCGATCTTTGAAGACGTCTCTTCGATAAGGCTGCACGCGCTTTCTGAAAAGCAGAGAAAGCGTCGCCGAACTTTGCGCCTGTCGGCTAAAGACGTGTAGCTGCGATGATGGCCTCCACGTGTTGAACGCGTTTTCTGAAAAGCTGAGGGAGCGTCGCCGAACTTTGCACCTCAAATTCCGGCTTTTTGAATCGGTGGACGCGTTGCCTTGGCCTTTTATAGAGCTATCGATCACCGCCAACTTACACACTCTGAAGATTTCCCATTCTGAAAAAATTGGTTCCGGCCTTTCGAAAATTTACTCCGTCCACCCCTTCTTTTTGAACACTTTTGAAAAATGGCAAACCCATCGAACCTTAGCTTAGAATTGAGTCTCCGCAGTGATTCGGGCGTGCCGCAACAAGATAACGTATGGCGCCCTTCTTTCTTATCTTCTGACGGTCCTCTTACAGTTGAAAACTCCGTGATGCAGGACGCCACAACAGCTACGATAGTAGCTCGGAACCTCCTCACTCCCAGAGATAGTCAGCTGCTTTCAGGACGGTCCGATCAGTTGGCCGTTCAAGAGTCCCTGGCTCTCAGCGTGCAGTGCGCAGGCTCTGTGTCCAACATGGGCCAACGCCTCCTTGCTCGCTCCCGTCAGGTTGAATCTTTGATGGCGGAGGTTGAGATCCTGAAACAAGAGATCAAACAACTTAAGTATGAGAATAGAACTTTGCATGTGCTTGCCAATAACTATTCGTCGGGCATGAAGAGGAAGCTTGATGAGATGCTGGAATCTCAAGGTCGGATGCAAAGTGACCGTCAACGGCTTGCGTCTTTCTTCCAGGGGCACCTCTTTCCTGGGTCATCCAGCGTTCCGCCAAGTATTGGGGCCTGGAATGCTCTATATCCTATGCCTCCCGCTCCTATGCCTTCTGCTCCGATGCCTCTTGCTCCGATGCCTCTTGCTCCGATGCCTCCTGCTTCGATGCCTTCCGCTTCTAGAGTTTTGCCTCGTGGCGGGTCTTCACGCAAACAAAAACAAAAACAACCTTTGTGAAGCTCCATTTGTTAGATACATTTGTAATTTCTCGAAAATTAATGAAAAAGCTTTGTTTTATTCACTGTATTGGGTTGCCTCCCAAGTAGCGCTTTCTTTTACGTCTTGCAGCCGGACGGTACCTCCATTTAAGTTTGACTAGGTTCCACGGCATGGAGGGGTACCTCCTCCACGACATGCTCCTCAAACATCTCGTAATAGGGCTTCAATCGATGCCCATTCACTTTGAATTCTTGCTGCGTCCTTGAACTTTTGATTTGTACTGCACCATGAGAGAAAACATTAGTGACAATAAAAGGGCCAAGCCACTTTGAACGTAACTTACCGGGGAATAATCGAAGACGAGAGTTGAATAACAACACTTTCTGCCCAATTGAGAAGGTTTTGCCTCTAATCATCTTGTCATGAACGGCCTTGGTCTTCTCCTTGTAAATCCGGGCATTCTCATACGCTTCATGCCTAATCTCTTCAAGCTCGCTCAATTGTAGCTTCCTATGGTTTCCAGCCGCGTCCACATCCATATTGAAGGTCTTGACCGCCCAATGTGCCTTGTGCTCAAGCTCTACGGGTAGATGGCACGGCTTGCCATAGACTAGCCGAAATGGGGACATTCCAATGGGCGTTTTGTACGCCGTTCGATAGGCCCATAGTGCATCCTCCAAGCGCAAGCTCCAATCTTTTCTATTCGGTCCAACGGTCTTTTCCAGGATTTGCTTGATTTCTCGATTTGAAACTTCGGCTTGGCCACTGGTTTGGGGGTGATAAGGTGTGGAAACCTTATGCATCACGTTGTACTTCTTGAGCAATGCTATAATGGTGCGGTTGCAAAAATGAGTCCCACCATCGCTTATGAGCACTCGAGGCATCCCAAATCTAGAGAAAATGTTAGATTTCACAAAGTCTGCAACAACTCTAGAATCGTTAGTTCGGGTGGCTTTAGCTTCCACCCACTTTGACACATAATCAACGGCAAGTAAAATGTACGTAAAACCAAAAGACATAGGGAATGGACCCATAAAATCAATACCCCAAACATCAAAGATTTCAACAACAAGGATTGGGGTTTGCGGCATTTGGTCTCTTTGGCCTATACTTCCGGTCTTTTGACATCTATCACATGTTAAGCAAAAAGCCCTAGCATCTCTAAACAATGTAGGCCAATAAAAACCACTCTCAAGAACCTTAAACGCGGTGCGTTGTGTGCCAAAGTGTCCACCACATGCATATGTATGGCAAAAACTCAAAATGGAATTAAATTCAGATTCATGAACACAACGACGCACAATCTGATCAGGGCATATTTTCCACAAATAAGGGTCATCCCAAACATAAAAACGTGCATCCTTTTTTAATTTATCACGTTGAGCCTTGCTTAAGGTGTTAGGAACTTGCTTAGACACCAGAAAATTAACCAAATCAGCATACCAAGGCTCACTTACCTGGATAGACATTAATTGCTCATCGGGAAAGGTTTCAGAAATTGGCGCTACTTCCTCATGTACCATTCGACTTAGGTGGTCAGCCACCACATTCTCCACGCCTTTCTTATCCCGAATCTCAATGTCAAACTCTTGTAGAAGCAACATCCATCGAATCAATCTAGGCTTGGCCTCCTTTTTCGTGAGCAAATATTTGAGAGCTGCATGATCAGTAAAAATAACAACTTTAGTACCAAGTAAGTAAGATCGGAACTTATCTAATGCAAAAACCACAGCAAGTAATTCTTTCTCAGTGGTTGAATAATTTAATTGAGCATCATTTAGTGTCCTAGAAGCATAATAGATGGCGTGGGATTGCTTATTCTTCCTTTGACCCAAAACAGCCCCTATTGCATAATCGGATGCATCACACATGAGCTCGAAAGGCAACGTCCAATCAGGTGGAAGGATGATAGGTGCCGTGGTAAGCTTGTTCTTGAGAAGCTTGAATGCCTTCTCACACTCCTCGTTGAACTCAAACGTCACTTCTTTTTGCAGGAGACGGCATAAGGGTTGTGCAATCTTGGAGAAATCTTTGATAAATCGCCTATAGAATCCTGCATGGCCAAGGAAAGAACGAACCTCTCTAACAGAAGTAGGAGAGGGTAAGTAACGTACAAGATCTATTTTAGACTTATCAACTTCAATTCCTTTTTCAGAGATGATATGACCCAAAACTATGCCTTGTTTAACCATAAAATGACATTTTTCCCAATTTAAAACAAGGTTAGTTTCCACGCATCTTTTCAGGATTAAAGTAAGATTATGCAAGCAATCATCAAATGAGTCCCCGAAGACACTAAAATCATCCATAAATACTTCAATTATCTTTTCAACATAATCTGAGAATATACTTATCATGCATCGTTGAAAAGTGGCTGGTGCATTGCATAAACCAAATGGCATACGACGATATGCAAAAGTACCAAATGGACAAGTAAAGGTAGTTTTTTCTTGATCATTTGGCGCTATGACAATTTGATTATATCCCGAATAACCATCAAGAAAGCAATAAAAAGAATGACCGGCTAACCTTTCAAGCATTTGATCAATGAATGGCAAAGGGAAGTGATCTTTCCTTGTTGCAGTATTTAGCTTCCTGTAATCAATACAGACACGCCAACCTGTTTGGATACGGGTTGGCACAAGCTCTTGTTCTTCATTCTTCACCACCGTGACTCCGGACTTCTTCGGAACAACCTGCACAGGTGACACCCAACGACTATCAGAAATAGGATATATAACACCACAATCAAGCAATTTTATAACCTCCTGTTTTACTACTTCCAACATGGGTGGATTAAGGCGACGTTGAGCTTCACGAGATGGCTTGGCTCCCTCCTCCAAAAGGATGCGATGCATGCACGTGGTGGGACTAATGCCTTTGATATCCGCCAAGGTCCATCCAATGGCAGATTTGTGCTCCTTTAACACCCTTATCAACTTGTCTTCTTCTTGGGCCGTGAGTGATGAGGAGACAATGACGGGCAATGTCTCGTTGTCTCCCAGAAAGACGTACTTTAAATGATCGGGCACTGGTTTAAGCTCAAGTACGGGTGCCTGAATCGCTGAGGGTAACAACTTATTAGTGAGAACTGAAATTGAAATTGGGTTAGAAGGCTTACCATGGTGTTGAGGTTGTGACTCAAGGGCAGCCACTATCTCGGCCTCCTCCACACTTCTAGGTACGGCAAAACCAGATTTTTGCCCAATTCCTTGTGCAAGTGTTGTTTCAAGTGTATCCCTCTCCAAAGAATCGAGAAAATCCTGCGCCAAATCATCAATTATATCAATAGAAAAGCATGAATGGTCCTCAATAGGGTATTTCATGGAATCAGAAAGATTAAAATTAACAACTTCCCCATCGAATTCCATGGACAAAGTTCCACTATACACATCAATCTTCGTCCGGGCCGTCTTCATGAATGGCCTTCCAAGTAGAATGGGCAGTGAAGGAGCATGGTCCGATTCATCCATTTCGAGGACATAGAAATCCGCCGGGAAGATCAAATGATTAACCTGCACAAGAACATCTTCCACAACTCCCTTTGGATAGGCGTTAGATCTATCGGCCAATTGTATTATTACCCCATCATTTTTCAATGCTCCTAAGTTCATAGATGCATAAATGGAATATGGCATAACATTTATAGAAGCACCTAAATCAAGCATGGCAGATTCAAATCTAGTATTCCCAATGACACAAGGAATGGTAAAGCTACCTGGATCTTTGCATTTGGGAGGTAGTTTGCGTTGCAAGATGGCGGACACATTCTCACCTACCTTTACCACTTCTTTAGTCGACATCCTCTTCCTAGTGGTACATAACTCCTTCAAGAACTTAGCATACCTCGGAACTTGCTTGATTGCATCTAACAAAGGTATGTTAACTTGCACTTTCCGAAATGTTTCAAGGATGTCCTTTTCGGCTTCTTCTTTCTTCATTTGCCTGAACCTACTAGGAAAAGGAACATTTGAAGGGAAAACATTAGTAGGAACTGAATTTAACACATTTTTACCTTTATTGGCCGAATTGGGCAGATTTGGGACCATAGGGACTTGCGGCAAAGGTGGAATCACCTTTGCCGTGGGCAACCTTGTTTCTTCCTCTTCCATTTGCAAAATTTCATCCTCGTTATGACCTGTTTTTGATGTAGGACCTGCCCCAACTTCCTTACCACTTCTTAGGGTGATTGATTTGGCTGATTCGAAACCTCCCTTCGGATTTGGAATGGTGGAACTAGGGAGTTGTCCGGGATCTCGAAACTTCCCTACAAACTCGGCAATCTGCCCAATTTGTTTCTCAAGTTGATCCACCCTCTTATCTTGGTTTTGCATAGCCTTCGCTTGATCTTCCTGCCCATTAGACAACTTAGTTAGTATCTTAAGAAGTGCATCATTGTCAAGAGACGTACCTGAGGCACTTGGGCCGGATTGGGCTTGATTTTGGGGTGGGTCGTAGGTTTTGGGAAAGAACCCCGGTGGTTGTTGCCTAAAGCCTCCTTGGTTCTGAGGTTGCTGGGAATCCCTCCACTTGAAATTTGGGTGGTCTCGCCATCCTGGATTATATGTGTTGGAGTATGGATTATGTCTTGACTGATTTTGGCTTTGAAACCCAATGGCATTCGCACTCTCCAATCCGCCATTCTCAATAAGTTGAGGACACGTGTCTGTAGGGTGTCCTTGCATGGAGCATACGCCACAAGAAGCTATGGGTTTGACTTTTGGACCTTCCACCACCTGAGAAATCAATGTAGTAAGGTTAGTCATTTGATTTTGAAGTTCGGTTATGGCACTTACCTCATTGACTTGGTGTTGCCGTGGGGGGTCTCTTTGTCCAACACCTTCGTATTGTTGTGCATTATGTGCTCGGTTGGCAATTAAAACTTTTGCAGCCCCCGGGGTTTTATCCACCAACGCACCTCCCGCCGAGGCATCAAGCATTTGGCGTTCCATGGGGAGGAGTCCTTCGTAGAAGTATTGAATGAGCAGCTCCTCCTTCATTTGATGCTGTGGACAAGAAGCAACAAGTGATTTAAAACGTTCATAATAAGAAGGAAACGATTCACCTTGATTTTGTTGGATACCACTAATCCGTTTCCTCAAGAGAATGATTCTTGAAGTTGGGAAAAACTTCTCCAAGAAAGCTCTTTTCATACTATCCCAAGATGTAACCGTTCCGGGTGCTAATTCGAAAAGCCAATCCTTTGCTTTTTCCAAAAGTGAGAACGGAAAAGCTTTCATCATCAGAATGTTCCCGTCAACATTTATGGGTGTCATGCTCGAACAAACAACCTCGAACTCCTTGAGATGCTTGTTGGGATCTTCCATGGAAAGCCCATGGTATTTCGGAATGTGGTGTAACAAACTTGACTTCAACTCGAATTCATCGGTCTTGCCTTGGGCGGCCGCGGGGTATTGAATGCATAATGGTGCGGCATTGGCCAATCCAGAAGCGGAAAGCTCCTTGATTGTTCGGTTTTCTGCTGCCATGTCTTCTTCACCCACTGTTATCTTGGGTTCTTCTTCAGATTCAGAAACGGACTCGGAGCTTTCGCTTAATTCGCTAGGTTCTGAGTTCTTTCTCTTTCGTCTTAATTCTCGCTCGAAATCGGCGTTAAAGCTTGAGATATGTTCACGAATCGGATGAGAACTCCGAGTCATAAACTAGTACCTAAAACAAGAAACAAAACAAGATTAAAAATCTGAAATAAAATAAAAACAAAAGGAAATGAAACAATCCAAGAGATTAGCAAAATTGCTAATCCCCGGCAACGGCGCCAAAATTTGATGCGAGAATTATACGCACACAAATTAAACCCTCTTTTTGTCAATTGTAGTGAAGTGTAAGTAGGGATCGTTCTGGACCGGGGATTAGGAGGGATTATTAATCACTTGGATTTGACTTAAAAACGTAAAAACACAATATAAAACAATATTTAATGCTCAAAGAATGCAAAACTAAAAATAAGAAAGATTAAGACTAAAACTTAAACAAAATAAGGGGGGATTGGATTTGGACGAATTTACTATAATAAATACTTGGACACAAAACAAATTGTGAATATGTATTTGACGGAAATGAATGGATGGGAAGCTAGCTAAGGGGTTCTTCTCCACATATGTTATACTTGCATACAAGATTGATTCTCAGTTGGTCTTTCGATAAATTATGATACTCAACACTCCGGATTAATTAGGTCCGCTTAAATTAACCGTCAAGTTTTCCTTAAGTTAATGAATTGGATGGGTTTGCGCAACGCAATTCACAACATTCTCCAAAAGTCCTTTACGTGAATAGCACAATAAAGATACAATCAAAGATCATTAAGCATTATGAAAACTATAAGTGTTGACGAGGCATTCGTTACTATGATGAGCATGAAACTCGTGCCAAGAATATGTTTAACACGATTGTTTATAAGCAACCTCCACTACTTGTGAATATAAGTTCATAACGATTAGGTGAAATTCACTTATATTCTAGCGTCATATTTATGCATGAAAATTAAGCGCGCATTCTTAATAAACATTCATAAATAAGCTATCAATCAAACGGTTAAACAAATTGAATCCAAAACTTATGAAATTCCAACGAAAGTTAATCAATTCATATTGCAAATATAAACATAGTTTCGAATCACCCCCTACCTAAAGGGGGTTTAGTTCCTCATAACCTTGAAATCAAAGAAACACCTAAACATTCCAACAACTCAAAGCTTGAATTGTATGAACGTTTAAGCACTCTTCTCTTCCATACATACAACACAAAGAGAATTAAAATGAAACTTTGAAATCAAAGAAACACCTAAACATTCCAACAACTCAAAACTTGAATTGTATGAACGTTTAGGCACTCTTCTCTTCCTCGTTGTTGTAGCACAAGGTTTAAGGGATGTTGTTGGTGTATTGAGTGGATTGGGGAATTTATGGAAATGGAAGAAATGGAGGAGAAATGGAAAGGAAAGCTTGCGGCCAAAGGGAGAGGAATGGATGATTTTGAAGAGTGTTGTGTTGTGAGTGATGAGGAATGCCTTGAATGATGAGAATGCAAGGTATTTATAGGAGTAGTGGAGGGAACATATGGCTGCAATGCATGTGATAAAAGACTAGGAAAGTGGGTGGAAAGCTGAAATTTTCACAAGGGGGCCAAAGGGATCCCACGGCAAAGGAAAGAATTTGATGCATGTGGGCTGATTTGTTTGTTGAAGAAACATGTGTTTGGGAAGCTTTCTTGCTCATTTTCTGGATGCAATGATGAAAAGTTTAATAAATAATGCATGTAGGTGGCTGAAATGATGAAGAATGAGTGGTGGAAATGCAAGGGAAAGCTAGAAATACATGTGAAGATGTTGGAATTTCACAAGGTGAAGTGCACGGCAATGATGCTTGTTTGTTGGTGAAAATGTGTTGGTTGCATGTTTGTGGATGAATGGGGTGTAAAGGTGGCTGCAAGGTTGAATGATTAAATGTGCATGTGGGTTGAAATGCAAGGTGAATGAATAATGAATGCATGTGTTGATGAAATTACATTTGGAAAGCTGAAATGTGGAGGAGATGCACGGCATGGATGTTTTGGTGTGTGAATGGTTATTGTTTTGCATGTGAAGTGTGTTGTGAATGTATGTGGGTTAAATGATTAAAGGGGGTGGAAGATGGATGAATGATGGATGAATGGAATGAAATGTGTATGCACGGTTTTGGTATGGAGAAAGGGGTGAATGTGCATGTGGGAGATGGAATGGAATGTATGTGAATTATGTTGGGAAAGCTATGAATGTGCATGGCACAAAGGTGTGGATGATTTATGAATGCATGTGGGTGAATGATTTGTGGTGCAATGATGAAGAGTGAATAAAGAATGCATGTAGGGTTAGCTAGGAAAGTGGGAATGTGGTTGAATGATTAAAGGGACATGCATGTGGCTTGTTTGATTGCTTGGTGAGATGATGCATGCTTGTAGTTTAGGGTGTTGAATATGGATTTGCATGGCATTTGAATTGATTGTGGGCTTTTGGAATTGGAAGGAAATGCATGGCAAAGGGCTTGGTTTAAGAGAGAATGGGCTAGGCCCTTTGTTTTATGTCCAAAATGAATACAATGCCTTCAAATTCGTCCAACATTTTGGCTCCAATCATATGCCATCCATTCCAAGCCCAATTTTGCTCCAAAATGCTCCAAAATGCATCTTTTTTCTTCCTTAAGCCCTTAGAACCTGAAAACACACAAAAGAAGCATAAAGGACTAAAATAACTAGAGAAACATAACGTAAATGCACGAGAACAAGCCGTTTAAGTCGCATGAATATGCTCCTATCAGGAAGGCATGACATGGGCTGAGAAAGAGGGGAATTAGGACTCCAAATCAATAAAGAACAAGACTCTTTCAATCATATTCTAGGGAGGACAAGGAATGGTCCTTGCGGCAAATTCTAGAACTTCTAGAAGGGGTGGTGTGGCAAAGATTTAGGGATAAGGCTTTGGCTTCTAGAAACCTGATATTTAGGAATCCTAATGTCATTTAGATGTCCTCCTTGCTGCTGGAATTAATGTAGCAAAAGATTAGGATAGGATAAGATAAGATAAGGTTGGATAATGTTTGGATAAGATAAGGTAATTTGGATAATGTTTCCTTCTTCTTAGCTGATTCTTTATCTTCCAAGTCTTCAATTTAATTCTTCCAGATGTTAATCACATTCCTAGCTTCTCTTGAACTTCAAATTCGTCCATCCACCTTACTCCATGCATATGCTATCCATTCCAAGCCCAAAATTGCTCTAAATTGCTCCAAATTGCACTTTCTTGCCAACTTTGTCATTTGAACCTGAAAACACACGAAAATAGCTTAAAACACTCTAATAAGTAGAAATTAGCTATGTAAATGCAAGAAAACAAGCTAACTAAGTTGCATAAATATGCTCCTATCATGCTTCAAAGGGGTTCCTTCTATGGACTTAATTTCACTCATGTTGTTCTTGATATTTATATATTTTGTAATCATGTTGCGTAATTAAGTTCATAGCTGGGGAATTCGATGTAGTCTTGCAAACCTGTTCTATGTTATTAAGTTAAAGTATTCAAATTACCAATTTGTGTTCTTGTTTCATTCACTGATTTGATAGTATAATTTGTTTGTTAATCTTAATGTTTGATCACCATGAGGGTTGCTTGTGAATTATTTGATCAAGGTTATAGAACACATCATGCTTAATCTTGGTAGGCATGTTTTGTTTTGCTTAAGGACTAGCAAAAGCTAAGTGTGGGGGAATTTGATAGGAGCATATTTATGCGACTTTGTTAGCCTATTTCCTTGCATTTCCTTAGTTTCTATTTATTATAGTAATTTAAGCTATTTTCATTTGTTTGTAGGTCCAAATGGCTAAAGTGGCAAGAAAAGGCAATTTGGAGCAGTTTTGGAGCAGTTTTGGGCTTGGAATGGATAGCACATGCATGATGCAAGGTGAATAGACGAAATTGAAGTTCAAGAAGGGCGAGGAATATGCTAAGGAGTTGAAGAAATTAATTCAAGACTTGGAAGACAAGGAATCAACAACAAAGAAGGAAACAAGAGCCAAACTACCTTATTTTGACTTAATCAATCCTAATATTTTCCTACTTAATTTCCAGCTACCAAGAGGGTTCCTAATTAAATTAGGACACTTAAATATATGTTCTAGAAGCCTTATCCTAATCAAAGAGGGATGCCGCACCTTTCCCCTTCTTCTCCTTCTTTCCTTGCCGTGCAAGTTCCCTTCTCCTTCCCTTTAAATCCTTGTTGCACCCTTGTTACCCTTTTCCTCTTGGATTCTGATTTAATTAGCCTTTTTCCTTGAGGATTTGGGGTTCAAATCCTTCCCAAAACATTTAATTAAAGCCATGTGCCTTTCCCTATAATTTATATATTCTGCCGCACAAATATTAAAAACCATTCATTCATCCTTCAACAAAAAGCCGCACCACCATTCATCTCTAACCATCAACCATTATTATACACAAACACCTTGTGCCGCAATTTTTCAAGGAAAAAGGAGAGAATACCCCTTGGAGTCGTGCTTGCCATTCAAGTTGGATTGTTGGAACATTTCTAGGGGTAATCTATCTTAGTTTTCAATGTTAAATTTAAGTTTTCTTTGTTTAATTGCGAACATGAGGAGCTACACTTGTTTTAGCTAGAGGAGACTTTGAAACCATGATTATATTTGCAATATGAATTGATTACTTCCAGTTGTGATTTCATATATTGATAGGAGCATATTTATGCTACTTAGTTATGCTGTTTCCTTGCATTTAGTTAGCTAATTACTATTTATTATAGTGTTTTAAGCTATTTTCGTGTGTTTGTAGGTCCTAATGGTAAAAGGAACAAGAAAGTGCATTTTGGAGCCATTTGGAGCAGTTTTGGGCATGGAATGAATAGCTTGCATATAGAGCAAGGTGGATGGACAAATTTCAAGTCAAAAGAGGCTAGGAACATGATACAAATATGGAGAAACAAGTTCAAGACAAAGACGATAAGGAAAGAGCAAGAAACATGGAACATTATCCAAAGAACCTTATCTTATCCAAACCTTATCCTAACCTAATCTTGTTCCACCTTAATTTTAGCTGCAAAAAAGGGCTTAATTTCAGATTTATACACTTAAATATATGGTTCTAGAAGACCTTATCTGATCCTAAAAGAATGCTGCACCCTTTATTCCCTCTAGGAGTTCAATTTCTCCCACAAAACACATTGTTTCTAGAATCCCTAGAAAGGTGGCGCCTCTCCTTCTTCTAGAAGCCCTAAAACCTGCAATCCTTTTCTCCTAGGATTGTGCAATCCTTTTCCTTTTAGATTTTGGTGCACCCTAGTTCTTCTCCCACCTGATTTCTACCAAACCCTAACCCTAATCTGATATCCCTAGGGTTTGCCGTGCATCCTATATATACATAATGTTTCTGCCGCAAAAATCCTCACCCCCCCATCCATTCAATCATTCAATCATTCATCCATTCATACAGTCAACCATAATTCACACCACATCACCCTAGTGCCTCAAGCAAGGAAGGAAGGAGAAGAAGAGTGTCGTCCAATCTGCCATCCAAGGAGGGTTCAAAATCTGCCATTGGAGTGTGGAGTGTTTCTGGGTGCTTTCTATCCTTAGTTTTAGTTCGATGTTTATTTTAACTTGGTTTTCAATTATGATGAACATGTGGAACTAATTTCTTTATAGTTGGAGGTGAATTCGAAGCCATGATTATATGTTTTATATGAATTGATTACATCCAGTTATTGTTTCTTGAGTCTTGAATGTGATTTGCTTATCTGAGTTATTAAAACTTGTTTATGTATGTTGGTTGAGGGTCGACACTTAATTTGCATGCATGAATTTGATGCTAGAGTATAAGGGAATTTCACCTAATCGTTATTTGCTTATATTCACAAGTAGTGGAGGTTGCTAGTCACAATCGTGTTAAGTAAATCCTTGGTATGAGTCTCATGCGTTTCATAGTGATGAATGCCTTGTCAATGCTTATGATTTTCATAGAACTTAATGAATTTTGATATGTATCTTTATCATGCGTTTCATATAGAGAACTTGAGAAAGATAATTTGGTTGCGATGCGTATTCCATCCAATTCAATGAAATAAGGAAAATCTGAAAGTTAATTTATGCTTTTCATGGTTAATTTGGGGAATTGTCATTCATAATCTAAAGGAATAATACCTGGAAATTGCTTTATATGCATATGTCATGTGTGGAGAATGACCCTCTAACTAGCCTTTCACCCATTTAATTCACCTTAATTTGAAGTCTTTTAAGTTGTTTTGCAATCTGTTAAGTTTAGGTTTAAATTCGTCCAAATAAACCCCCCTTGACATTGAGTTGTGTCCTTTAGTTAGAACTAGTTTAAATCTATCTCCATTGTTTATTTTGAGTTTAAGTTAGTTAAATTTCGTCTAAGTATCCCCATAGAGTCAGTTTTGTGTCTATTTGATAGTATTGAGTTGTTTAGAGTCGGTTTAGCTTCTTTTGAGTCAAGTTAAGTTTTATTTTCGTCAAAATCACTTGTTAGGTCTAGAATTGAGTCTTTTTTATTGTTTGTTGCTGTTTTGAGTGTTTTGAGTTAGTTTTAAGTCTATAGAGTCTAAATTAGTGTTTTTAAATCTTATTTGTGTTGATTAGCATCCCTAGTTAATCCCCGGTCTAGAACGATCCCTACTTGCATATATACTACAATTGTCATCAATAGGGTTTAATTTGTGTGTCAAGTTAATTTTAACATCATATATCGTGAATGCAATTTATTTAACTGTTGGACTAAGAACTTATTCTTTTATGTCGATTAAGGAGGCCTACTTAGTTTGCATGCATGAATTTGACGTTAGAATATAAGGGAGTTTCACATAATCATTATGATTCATAAGTAGTGGAGGTTGCTGGTCACCATCGTGTTAAGTTAAATTCCTAGCAGGAGTATCATGTTGTTCATAATTACGAATGCCTTGTCAATGCTTATGATTTTCACAAAGCTTAATGATCTTTGATTGTATCTCTATTATGTTGTTCATGTAGGGAAATATTGAAGAATAATTTGGTTGCCGATGCGTATTCCATCCAATTCAATGATTTAAGGAAAATCTGAGGGTTAATTAGTGATGTTCGCGGTTAATCTGGGGCGTTGAGGTTCATGGTTTATTGGAAAAGCAACTGGAAATCGATTTGTATGCAAGTGTGTCATGTGTGGAGAAGGACCCTCTAGCTAGCCTATCACCCATTAATTCACCCAATTTCGTATTAAACTTAGTTTGTTTCTGCAATTACTTGTTTTTACTTTAAATTCGTCAAAACCAATCCTCTCCCCCCCCCCCCTTTTATATTTCGTGTTTTACTTAGTTAGAACCTGTTTTAGTTTGTTTCCTTTAGTGTCTTGAGTCAAAGTTAAGTTAGAATTCATCCAAAATCATTCTTAGTTTTTGTTTTGAGTCAATTTGCTTGTTTTGTGCCGTTTTGAGTTCTTTGAGTCTAGTTAAGTGTTTTTAAGCCTAGTTTTGTGTTTTTGAGTCAGTTTTATGTTGATTAGCAATCCCTCCTAATCTCCGGCCTAGAACGATCCCTACTTACATATATACTACAATTGTCAATAAAAGGGTTTAATTTGAGTGCTATTATATATCACATTCAATTTTTGGTGCTATTGTCGGGGATTAGCAATTTTGCTAATCCCCCGTTGTTTTTGTTTGTGTCTTTTAGTTTTAGTTTCTGATTTTTATTTTGTTTTGTTTTGTGATGTGATAAATAATAGCACTCAAATTAAACCCTCTTTTTGACAATTGTAGTGTAGGTATAAGTAGGGATCGTTCTAGGCCGGGGATTAGGAGGGATTGCTAATCTAATGAAAATTGACTCAAAGATACAAAAATATGCTTAAAAACACTTAAACAAACTCAAAGACTCTTAACTAAACTTATATGACTCAAAACAAACTTAAAAGACTCAAAACAACTCAAAACAATCAAAAAGACTCAAATTGAACTCTAGGACTTAACTTGGACGAAAATACAATTGGTTTTGACTCAAAAGACTCAAAAACACACTTTTGGACAGATTTGAAACAAGTAAGTAAAGGGGATTGGGTTTTGGACGAATTTAAGAGAAAAACAAGTAAATAAAAGACTTAAAAGAGATTTGAACGAATTTGGGAAAAACGATGGATTATTAGATAGCTAGAGGATACTTTTCCACACATGATATATTCAAACACAAATTGATTTCCAGTTGCTTTTTCGATAAACCATGAACCTCAACACTCCAGATTAACTGTGACATCACTAATTAACCCTCAGATTTCCCTTAAGTTATTGGATTGGATGACATCATACGACAACCCAAAGCATTCTTCAAAAGTTCCCTACATGACATCATAATAGAGATACAATCAAAGATCATTACGTTCAATGAAAATCATAAGTATTCACAAAGCACTTGTAACTATGACATCATGATACTCATGCTAGGAATTTACTTAACATGATTGTGAAAACAACCTTAACTACTTGTGAATATAAGTTTGTAACGATTATGTGAAACTCCCTTATATTCTAGCACTAAATTCATGCATGCAAACTAAGTGTGCACCCTTAATCAACAAACAAGAATAAGTTATCCATCAAACGGTTAAGTAAATTGCATTCACAATTTATGAAATCACAACTGAAATTACTCAATTCATATTGCAAATATAATCATGGTTTCAAAGTCTCCTCTAGCCAAAACAAAATTAGTTCCTCATGTTTACAACAAAACAAAGAGAATATAAATTAAACATTGAAAACAAAGATTGAATACACCTAGAAACGCTCCAACAATCCAAGCTTGAATGGCCAAAACGTCCAAGGCTTCTCCTCTCTTCTTTCTCCTTCTTTGTTGCGGCACAATGTGGTTTGGGTATGAATTATGGTGATGGATGGATAGGTTGGATGGTGGTAGGGGGTGGATGATGGCTGAATGAATGGAGAGAATGAGGAATAATTTGAATCGATGTGTATGGATGTCTAGAGTGCCTAATATGTGCGGCAGATTGTGTATATATAGAGAGAGAGAGAGAAAGGTTAAGGCCTTAATTAATTAATTTGGGAAGGTTTTAAGACTCCAAATCCTCCAAGAAAAGGGTAATTAAATTCATAGTCCAAGAGGGAAAAGGGAAGTAAAATAAGCAGCAAGGAATTGGGAAAAGGGAAAGGGAAAGTTGCGGCAATGATGTTTTAGAGAATGGGAAAGTGATTTGGTGCAACAAAAAGGGAAATCTAGAAAAGATATGTGTGGCATGGATTAGGAAGTAGGACTAAGTCTTCTAGACATATATTTAAGTATCCTAAATTAATTAGGAACCCTTTTTGGTAGCTGAAACTTAGGTAGGAAGAGATTAGGAAAGTTAAGTCAAAATAAGGAAGTTTGACTCATGTTTCCTTCTTTGTAGTTGATTCCTTTTCTTCCAAGTCTTGAATTAATTTCTTCCATCTTCTTAGCAGGTTCCTAGACTCCTTTGGACTTCAATTTCGTCCATCCACATTGCTCCAAGCATGTGCAATCCATTTAATGCCCAAAACTGCTCCAAAATGCACCAAAATGCACTTTCTTGCCACTTTAACCATTTGGACCTACAACCATACGAAAATAGCTTAAAATACTAAAATAACTAAGAACTAACAACATAAATGTAAGAAAACAAGCTAACTAAATCACTTAAATATGCTCCTATCATTTTGTTGACGTTAAGTACTAGTTTTGATATTTGATTTAGTTTTCTTTCTTTGATTTTAGGTACTAGAGAAGCAAGACATGGCAATTGCTAGTGTTCAAGCTCAAATGGTGAATCTTACTTCTCTTTTGTCACAGTATATTGAAGGGTCCCGAATGCAAAGTGTTGGTACATTTGGAGTGTCCTATAGGCAAGGATATCAAACTAATCAACATTCTCAATTAATTGAGAATGGAGGTTGGGATAATGTCAATGCTTGGGGGTTATCTTGGCCATAATCAATCAAGGAACAACTTGTTTTCCAACACTTCCAATCTAGGTGGGAATGATCACTCAAATTTTATGTGGAGGGAACCTCAACATGTTCAACAAGAAGGATAATGGCAGCCATCTAAGGACTTCTATTCAAGCCCTATGCAGTCACCACAGCCTCCCCCACAACAATCCCAACCAAATTCAGATTCGTCATTGGATAATGATAAAATTTTTCCAATACTAACTTCTTTAACTCAGGATTTACAAAATCAAACCAAACAGATGCAAAATTGAGCTAAAAAGGTGCATGAATTGAAGAAGCAAATGGGGCAGATTGCATAATTCATGGGGCAAATTCAAGAACAAAATGAACTCTTTAACTCAACTATTGTAAATTCAACTGGAGGTTTTGAAACCGCCAACACCATCACGTTGAGAAGTGGCAAGGAGATTGGAACAAGTTCAAAAACGTCCAAATCAAGTCAAAAGGAGGACGAAAAGTTGCTGCTAGAGGAAGAGGAGGATGCCAAAGCCACGGCAAGGGTAGAACAACCTTTGCAGTAGCCTTTTAAGGCTCTTACACCATCCAATTCAGGTAAAGTTGTTCCAAATTCAATTCTTTCTAACCCCATTCTACCAAATGTCCCTATTCCTCGCAAGTTCATGAATTCCAAGGAAGAAGAAAGTGAAAAAGACATCTTAGAAGCCCTTCCAAAGGTGCAAAGTAATATCCTGATTCTTGGTACAACAAATCAAGTTCCAGAATGTATTGAATTGTTCAAAGGACTTTGTACAACAAGAAGAATGATTCAAGAGGAAGAAGTGGTTGGGGAATATCAAGAATTCATCAAAGTGGATGTACTTGAGACAACCAACCCCAAAGAAGTTGGATTTTATGACACGGGACAAGTCACAACCCTCACACTAAATCTAGTCGAGTGCAAAGTTCCTGAAACATTCAAAGAAGTAGTTTTTGTCCTTGAGTTCTTGTCGGAGCACATAGGTAAGCTATTTCCTTGAATTTCAATTTTGTTTTCTACTAACAGGTTGTTGATGATTCAGGCACCCACTCTAGAATTTAAACCACTGTGATAAGAGCATATTTATGTGACTTAGTTAGCTTGTTCTTGTGCATTTGTGTTGTTATTTCTTAGTTAATGTAGTATTTCAAGTTATTTTCGTGTGTTTGTAGGTCCAAAGCGTTAAAGTAGCAAGAAAGTGCATTTTGGTGCATTTTGGAGCAGTTTTGGGCACTAAATGGATAGCACATGTATTGGCTAAGATGGATGGGCGAATTTGGAGTTCAAAAGGCTAGGAATCTGATAAGAAGATGAAGAAATTAAATTAAAGACAAAGAAGATAAGGAATCAGCTCAAAAGAGGAAACATTATCCAAAACCTTATCTAACCTTATCCAACCTTATCTTATCTTATCCTATTCTAACCTCATCATGCCTTAATCTTAGCTGCAAGGGGACCTAAATATATATTTCTAGAACCTATTTCTAGAAGCATTCTCTTCTACAAGTCCCAAATCAGCCACAAAACACATTGGTTCTAGAAACCCTACAAAGGTGGCGCCTATTCCCTTCTAGAAAGCATTGCCTTGCAATCCATTCTCTTTCCCTCCAATATTTGCCGCACCCCTCTATCCCTTTTCCCTTGTGGATTCTAATTTATTAGGCCTTATTCCTTGTGGATTTGGATTATACAAATCCTTTTCTGAAATTAATTGGGCCAAACCCTCTCCTAAGTGGATTTAATTAATTGTGCCGAACCCTAGAGCCCTAATCCTTAAAATCTGCTAAGTTGTAACCCTAATCTGATTAACCCTAGGGTTGGCCGAACCTATATATTCATATTTTCAGCCACAATTTCAGGGGAACCCTCATGCCATTCAGAAAACCCTTGCCGTAAGCCCTAGACTTCATTCTACATCATTCATTCAATCCATTCACTTCCATACACAATCTTGATGTGATAAAAGATAGCACTCAAATTAAACCCTCTTTTTAACAATTGTAGTATAGATATAAGTAGGGATTGCTAATCTAATGAAAATCGACTCAAAGATGTGAAAATATGCTTTAAAACACTTAAATAAACTCAAAAGACTCTTAACTAACTTGTATGACTCAAAACAGATTTTAAAGACTCAAAACAACTCAAACAACTCAAACAACCAAAAAGACTCAATTCAGACTCTAGGACTCAATTTGGACGAAAATACAATTAGTTTTGACCCAAAAGACTCTAAAACACACGTTTGGACAGATTTGGAACAAGTAAGAAAAGGGGATTTGATTTTGGACGAATTTAAAAGAAAACAAGTAACTTAAAACTTAAAACAGATTTTTGAATGAATTTAAGTAAAACCAATGGATGATGGACTAGCCAAGGGATACTTCTCCACACATGATACATTTAAACATAAATTGATTTCCAGTTGCTCTTTCGATAAACCATGAACCTCAACACCCCAGATTAACCGTGACATCACTAATTAACCCTCAGATTTCCCTTAAGTTAGTGGATTGGATGACATCATACGACAACCCAAAGCATTCTTCAAAAGTCCCCTACATGACATCATAATAGAGATACAATCAAAGATCATTACGTTCAATGGAAATCATAAGTATTGACAAAGCACTTGTAACTATGACATCATGATACGCATGCTAGGAATTTACTTAACATGATTGTGAAAACAACCTTAACTACTTGTGAATATAAGGTTGAAATGATTATGTGAAACTCCCTTATATTCTAGCACCAAATTCAAGCATGCAAATTAAGTAGGCCTCCCTAGTCAACATACAAGAATAAGTTATCCATCAAACGGTTAAGTAAATTGCATTCACAATTTATGAAATCACAACTGGAATTTATCAACTCATATTATAAACGTAATCATGGCTTTAAAGCATCCCTAGGCTAAAACGAGTTTAGCCTCTCATGTTCATAACAAAACAAAGGAAATTAGAATTAAACATTGAAAACAAAAGATAGATTACACCTAAAAACGTTCCAACACTCCAACTTGAATGCACAAACGTCCAAGGCTTAGTCTTCCTTCTCCTCTTCCTTGCTAAGTCACGGCACAAGGTCTAGGGTGGTTGTGTGGATGATTTTCTGGTTTTTGGATGGATTTAGGAGTATAGGATGGTGCGGCAAGGGTTTATGGTGGTGTATGGAGGTTGGGATGAAGGTTTTGAAGTAGGGGAATGGTGGAAATTTTGAATGGAAAGCTGCGGCAAAGGATGGATGTGTTTTTGAATGAAGGCAGGTTGTGTGGAAGGGGGATTAGTCTTAATAAGGATGCGGCATAGGGTTTATATAAGGGAGAAAGAATCCTAAGGCTTTATTACTTAGTTTAGGAAAGGAATTAACTCTAAATCCTTCAAGAATAGGAAACACAAAATCAGAGATTGAAGGGAATAGGAATGTGACTTGCGGCAAAGGTTTGTAAGAAAGGGAATGTCATTTATTTTCCGAAATTAGGCAAGAACTTAGGAATATAAAAGGGTATGTGAGTTATGGCTGAGCTTGATATGAAAAAGGAAGGTGTTTAAGTGGTTTAAAACAGGAAACAAGGCCCTTCCTTGCACGGCAAGGAAGGGAAACACAAAGGGGACACACGGCAATGACTTTAGGTTGCAAGGGACATTGTTTTGTGACCTAGAATAGGTAGGAATCTTTGATATTGCTGAAACATGGAGCCTTTAAGGATTAGGAAAGATTAAACCAAAATAGAAAACCTTAGCTTAACTTTCCTACTTCAAGTAGGAAACCTTCTTTGACTAGGATTCCTCATTTGATTAGGAATCCTCTTGTGATTAGGAATCCTTACTCCATTAGGTCTTCAATTTCGTCCATTCCTTTTGCTCCAAACATAAGCTATCCATTCCAAGCCCAATTTTGCTCCAAAATGCACCTTATTGCTTCCTTAGCCATATGAACCTAAAAACACACGAAAATGGCTTAAACTACTAAAACAACTATGAATTCACAACATAAATGCACGAAAACAAGCTAAGTAAGTCGCCTAAATATGCTCCTATCAAATCTGCCGCAACCTTTCACCCTCATCAGCCACCATTCATCATCCTAAGCAAGAATACACCATTCATCACCCCCAAAACAACCAACCACACCTTGTGCCGCAGTAAGGAAGAAGGAGGAGAGCCCTTGGACGTGCATGCCATTCGAATTGGAGTTGTTGGAACGTTTAGGTGTAATCTTTCTTGTGTTTTCAATGTTTAAATTCAAGAATCTTTGTTTTGTGAGTATAAGGAACTAATCCCCTCTTAGCTAGGGGGAATTTCGAAACCAAGGCTATATTTGCAATATGATTTGATTACTTCGAGTTGTCATTTCATGAATTGTGAATTCAATTTACTTATGTGGGTTGAGAGTGCACACTTAATTTTCATGCATAAATTTGATGCTAAGATATAAGGGAGCTTCACCTAATCGTTGTGAACTTATATTCATAAGTAGTAAAGGTTGTTAGTCACAATCATGTTAAGTAAATTCTTGGCATAAGTATCATGCGCTTTCATAGTTACAAACGCCTCGTCAACACTTATGATTTTCATAGAATTTAATGATCTTTGATAGTTTCTCTATTATGCGCTTTCATGTAGGGAACTTTTAAGGAATAATTTGATTGCAATGCACTAATTCCATTCAATTCAATGGCTTAAGGGAAATCTGAGGGTTAATTTAAGCGTACCTAATTAACTTGGGGTGTTAAGGTTTATAGTTCATTGAAAAAACAACTGGAGATTGTTTTGTATGCAAGTATGTCATGTGTGTAGAAAGACCTCTTAGCTAGCCCATCATCCATCTATTTCCACCAAATTCGTGCAAATCTGCCTAGTTTTAGTTCTTATTTTGTTTACTTTATTTTCGTCCAAAACCAAATCCCCCTTTATTTTAGAGTGTCAAACTAGTTAGAGTCTGTTTTAGATTGTGTTTTCAAGTAATTTGAGTCAAGTTAAAACTAAAATTCGTCCAAAATTGCGATTAGAGTCAAATCTGCCCAGTTTGTGTTTTTAGGCAGTTTGGAGTGTTTTTAGCTTATTTTGAGTCTTGTGAACTTGTTTTGAGCTTTTTAAGTTTAGTTAAGTGTTTTAAAGCTTAGTTTTATCTATTTGAGTCAGTTTCAAGTGTTTAGCAAACCCTCCTAATCCCCGGTTCAAGAATGATCCCTACTTACATATATACTACAATTGTCAAAAGAGGGTTTAATTTGTGTGTTAAGTTAATTTTCGCATCAAATTTTGGTGCTGCTACTGGGGATTAGAAACTTTGCTAATCCCTTGTTATTTCTTTTTGTTTATTTTCGTGTGTTTTTGGGTTTAGTTGCTGACCTTGTTTTGTTTTCTTGTTTTTAGGTACTAGTTTATGACTCGAAGTTCTCAATCGGTTCGTAAGAATATCTTAGACTTTGACAACGATTTCGAGTGAACTTTGAGAAAGAAGAGGAATCAACAAGAGCCCCAACCACCTCAACCTGCACCAGATCTTGTAGAAGACGAAGTACAAGTGGAAGAGGAGACCACGGCTCAGATTTTTGAGGAAGAACAAGCTATGGCAGCAGACAATCGAACAATCAAGGAGCTTTCCGCTTTGGGATTGGACAATGCCATGCCTCTATGCATTCAATATCCAAAGGCAGCCCTAGACAAGACTGACAAGTTCGAATTAAAGTCTAGCTTACTGCACCATATTCCTAAGTTCCATGGGTTGCCATGGAAGATCCTAATAAACACTTGAAGGAGTTTGAGGTTATTTGCTCAAGCATGGCCCCAGTGAATGTTGATGGGAGCATTTTGAAGATGAAGGCTTTTCTCTTTTCTCTCTTGGAAAAGGCTAAAGATTGGTTATATGAACTAGCCCCCGGAACTGTCACATCATGAGAGAGTATGAAACGGGCATTTTTGGCGAAGTTTTTTCCAACTTCTTGAGTCATTCTTTTATGCAAAAGGATTAGTGGCATTCAGCAAAACCAGGGTGAATCATTTCCAACTTATTATGAACATTTTAAAACTCTTGTTGCTTCATGTCCACAACACCAAATGAAGGAAGAGCTTCTTCTTCAATATTTCTACGAAGGGTTTCTACCAATTGAACGCCAAATGCTAAACGCCTCAGCGGGCAGAGCTTTAGTGGATAAAACGCCCATGGCTGCCAAGACTTTTATTGCCAACCGAGCTTTAAATACTCAACAATATGAAGGCGTTGGTCAAAGAGACATACCACGGCGGCAACAAGTAATGAGGTAAGTGTTATTTCTGAACTTCAAAATCAAATGGCTAATCTTACTTCTCTTCTTTCGCAGGTGGTTGAAATACCAAACATACAAAGTGTGGCTGTTTGTGGCGTGTGCTCAATGAATGGACATTTTGTTGGAAATGTGCCCTAAAACCAATCATATGATGATACTTTACGGACATTTCAAACTAATGTAGTTTAAAGGGCAAAGATTATTGTTTGAGCCGTCTAATATAAATGTTATATGCTTAAACGATAAGTCCAAGGAATATGTGATTGGAAGAATGCGATCTAAAGAAGTTAGATTCATGAGACCATTCTTTCGTTGACACATCCTAAACGTTCCTGATCATAGGATTGTCAATTGGGCATTGACAGTCCGTTAAGATCAGTACGTGCTATGTCTTCTCTCAGGGAGAGTGACTAGTCTCGAGTCATTGGTGTGTGTGACATCAAGACAAGTACGTAGGTGCTCAATAGAGAATGAGTTCACTGAACACGATCAACGAAGAGTTCTCATATTCATGTCACATGAGAACTCATGGTTGGGATAATGCAAATTAGTCTTTTGACCTGAGGCATCACAGTTGTCTTGTGGTTAGGTCCTTAATCTTTGATTATGTCAAAGTCACTCTATCAGGGTGTCCACGGCATCGTTGGGGTTAAGCCACTTAGCCATGGAGGCAAGTGAATGCGCAACAAGGGATCTCTAACCTTCAAACTGTTTGAGGGAGAATACTCTATGATATGATTTAGAATCTCTGGCCAGAGTATGAATGAGATGTTGGAATGCGTTCCAGATCATATTCAAGGTAATCATATAAGTACAAGATTCACATTGGATAGTAGACATGAATAAACTATCAAACCAAACAATGTGGTCAAGAGTATTGTATTAGAGAAAGACCGTATTGCATTTGTAATCCTAAACTGAATAGGTTCTCCACCTCTTTTGATTAGCTTGGGTAACCATGATATGCTGCTAGGTGTCACTCATGGTTTGTGGAAGCCCTAAAAGTGTATTATCACTAACGGGAGAATTGAAAGTAAGTTTCAATTCACAATCGATTTGAAAGAGTTTGAATCGCCCACTGCCTCGCTAAAAGGAACCTAATGGATCGTACACCGTGTAAGGTAGAGATTGAAGATTCAACGGAGATGAGTAAGAATAATTAAATGGTTTAATTATTTATGGCAAGGATTAATTAATATGATTATTAATCAAACGAATAAGTTCGTTAAAAGACCTTGGGTTAGTTTTGGGCCGCAAGGTCCAATGGGATTTGAATGTCAAGCCCATTAACTCAAGTTGTATGACAACTTGAATAAAACAAAGGGCTTGAAAGCCCAATAAACCTATAGGCTAGCCATGTGTAAAAGAATAGGGCTTTTGGTCCATTAGGTCACTTATTTGAAGGGACTATATAAAGGACTTTATAGCCTAAAATTTACTAAGGGTTATTTTTGGGGGAAAGGATGAGAACACAAGCTCTCCTTTCTTTCTAAAATTTCGGCCAATCTAGAGGGGAATAGCTAGCAATCTTACTTCCTCTAGGTCACTCATTTCTTCTACAATATACCTTGGTGTGGAGACTTAGAGGTTCTCAATTTTGGGAACTTGGAGAAACCTTTTCATGCATCCAAATCCATGGATCCAAGATGCAAGGAATGAAGGCCCTCTCTTTGGGTGATTAGCCTTTGCTTATGCAAAGAGGAATCTACAAAGGTATTGATTTCTCAACTCACTTTGTTTTGAGTTGAGTCTTGATTCACCTATCTACTAGGCTTTGAATTTCATGGGTAAATGTTTTGTTTTAAGTGCATACAAGCATGATTCCGCCTTTAATTGTTAATTGCATGCTATTGATGTTGCTTAAATGAACATGTTTTTCACAAATTTTCCTTCAAGTGGTATCAGAGCCTAAGTCTAGTAGTTGGTGAATCCTTTTGGGTTTTGTAGTTCATAGTTTGTGATTTGAATGTTGTAATTGTTACAAGCTTTATTCTTGCTTCTTTGAATGTAAATTTTGTTAGAAAATTTGCCATCTCAAATGTTGTAGATGTAGTTCATATGAGCATGAATTTTGGAGCTAAAATTTGGTGCCATGTTTTTGGGGAAATTCGGCCAAATCCAAAGGGTGGAATTTTGGGTTCTTGTTTGACTTGTTAAAAGTGTTTTAAAGTGACTTTTGGAACCCCTATGTACCCTAGTATGGTTGTATGTTATTTCCCTTAAGTTTGAGTGGTTTTGGTATGTTTTTGGGTGAAGAATGTTCATGGAGCTCTTATGGGTTTTCATGAATGTTCTTCATTGTTCTTGATATGTTCTTGCCAAGAACAAAAGGTTTGGTGTTTTGATTCAAAGTTTTGATTTATTTCATAAAGTTTTTGTTTTGAAATATTTCTTATGTTTAAATATATTAGATATTTATTTTGAAAAATTAAAGAAATTTTAGTGGGTTGGTGTGTAATGATTTATTCCATTACACACACCCCACTTACAAAAACTTTGAAATTTTTTTTATTACTTTGCTTCAAAATCAGCCACCCTACTCAATTAGGGTCCTTGTGGGGCTTTTGTGCAATTATATAAAGTTTTGATACTTTTGTGTATTTGCATTTTGACCCAAAAGTTTACGTTTTTACGTAAAGGTCCAAAATCACTAAAAGGACAAATTGTTTTGCTCCTTTAATGAAGTTTTATTTTTTGTGGAAAATTTTGGGTTCTAGTTGTAATTACATGAAGTAGTGGACTTTTGTGTTTTTACAAAGTGACCCCAAAAGTTTAAGTTTTTGCAAAATAGCCCAAAAGTTGAGGTTAATTGCACTATGGCCCAAACAAGTTGAGGTCATAGCATTTTGGCCCAAATTAGGTAGAGAACAAAATTGTTTTGTCTCTTTAAATGAGAATTGGATTTTCATTTCATTTAGCTCCATTTAAATCAATTCTATGGATACAAAAACCAAATGAAAATGTTGCATTCAAGTTTAATTAGTTAAAGCGTTAATTAATTAAAGAAAGGGTGATTATGAACCTTAGCCTACGATAATTGAGCTATGTGAAAGGCCGTTTCAAATTTGTTTGAACCATGGGAATGTGTAGATTAAATTTTGGTTGTAATTTGATATGATCAATTGTTGTAAAAGAGCATAAGCTCTTCTTTACTTTAAAGTAATTTGATTTGATCAATTGTTGTAAAAGAGCATAAGCTCTTATTTACTTTGAAGTACTCCTTTCTTGTTTTATTCGATATGCATGAAAATGGAGTAGTTGGGTCCAACGCCCAATAAGACAACACGCCTTAATGTGATTAAACGCGTAACTAAAATCAATCTCCATCCCTAGACCGAGATTCAACACTAGGCTCGTGTTTGAATCGAATCAAAGGTTCATAGTCATCCTAAGGCCCTAAGGCAACTATATAGTCCATCAATGAATGCAAACCTTATGTTAGTAGTATCATATACTCTTGCTTTAAAAACCGTTTTAAAAGCTTAGTGGGAGTATTATATACAACTAAATCAATCAAATGGACCAATAGTTGTAATAGGACCAAAATGTTTTAATTGGATTAAAATGTATGTTTATATGTGATGAGACCTAAAAACCCTCAACCAAATCAATATTAAGTTGATAAGCGAGAGATGCTTTGAATATCTCTTCGTGGCCTTCCACCGTGGTAGGCACCAATCGTTTGTGACTTGTACACCGGCTTCACCCTATCATGGGGGAGTACAAAGTGCATGCTTACATTCAGGAGGAGTCTATACGCATATGATGAGGTGAGTGTAGGCAACAAGGATAGCCAACATCGTATCATCGTGAGGTTATTCTTGAACCCCTACACGAACTAAGCATGGTGGGAATAACTTAACTAAGTGCAATAGTGCCAACATCGTATCATCGTGAGGCAACATTCTCTAGAGGCCAAACAAGATGGGTAATTACAAACGTTGTAAATGAGTAAAGCGTTATTCTCTCATCATTATTTTTGCTAACCAACATCGTATCATCGTGAGGTGGGCTTGGTAATGGTGAGCCTCCCATACCCTACTAAGAGTTTCCTCCAAAACTCTCGAATTCCGATGAGGGATATGGAATTTGCCAAAAATAGTGGGTGGTGCTATTTGATTTAAAGACCCGAATCAAATGGCTTAAAATCAATCAATTTATATTCGTTATGTATTTGTTTACCAATATATTTGCAAACGCTATCCAAAACTTGACAAAGAAAAACCAAACGCTTTAATTTCCGGACTTAGTTCTACAATCCCATAGATTGTCTTTAATGGCTTGTAGATGTAACTAAGTAGTCTCATCCTCACAATCTTCCTATTGATAATGTATCAATGGAAGAACATGTTAGATAAGTCTACCATGAAGAGGACAATGCAAACTCTAGTGCTTGTCTCTTTGTTACACGAACAAGGAACTTGAGAAGTAAGCACAAGGGCATGGACACTTTATGTGCCATGATTCTTCATTTACAAAATGTTGTATGAAGAAATGAGAGTTGCCTTGAACAACTCTTGAAAGTTTGTTATTATGTTTAGAACATAATGGTTGGTTGACAAAAATAGTCCATTTATATGGACTTATGATGATTTTGAATCATTGAGTGTTGAAGTGTTAAACCACTTAACGAGACGGAAACTAGGCAAGGACTTCACCTTTGTGTCCCTATCCTAATGGTTCACTAAGTTTATTGTAAACTATATAGTGAACAATAACCGCATGCTCTCCAAATCGTTTGATGTGTATAAAACATTTGAAATGAGTTTCAAGAGAGATAGTGGGAGTTTAGGGACCATGACTATTGTAGTCAAAAGAGAAGTCAAATGAAGAAAGCAAAGTAACTCCAAGGGAACAAACTTTCTTTATGAAAGGATGGACATTGGAAGGGGTATTTGCAAGAAATGTCTTGCAAGTGTCAAGAACACACCTTTCGAATGTGTTGTAAAATGTTCTTGAAAAGTTCACAACAGTTGGTTCTTCTACTTGAATGCATGATTCCGTATTAGTAACAATGTTTTACAATTGTTGTAAAAGTGTGCTAATAAGAAGTAGAAGATTAAATGAGAGAAGAGAAAGTACTTCACATTCGGAAAGTGAATAAAATATAGATCTCTGCGAAAGCGGATTGTACTTACTTCCTCATATGAACTACCAAAGAAATTGGAAAATACTAAAGATTGTCTTTACATTCCAATTTTAAGGAACTTAAATCCGTCACTATAGTAGAGATGTGATGCGAGATTTATACGCACACAAATTAAACCCTCTTTTTGACAATTGTAGTAAGTATGTAAGTAGGGATCGTTCAGGACCGGGGATTAGGAGGGATTGTTAATCACTTGGATTTCACTCAAAAACGTAAAAACACAATATAAAACACTATACTAGACTCAAAGAATGCAAAACTAAACTTTAAAACACTAAAACAAACCAAAAGACTCAAACAGCACCCAAAACACTCAAAACTGCCTTAAAAACACTTTCTGGGCAGTTTTGAGAACTTTGAGTACTTTGGACGAATTTGGGTAACAAATTGACTCAAAACACTTATAAACACAAACCAAAACACTTTCTAACTAATTTGAACAATACAAAGACTCAAAGGGCTCAAAACAAGTTCAAAAGACTCAAAACTGCCTAAAAACACTAAATAGGCAGTTTCTGACCTTAAACCCAAATTTGGACGAAATTAAGTTGTAACTTGACTCAAGACTCTTAAAAACACAAACTAAATTGATTTCTAACTAATTTGGACATTAAAGTAAGGGAGGATTGAGTTTTGGACGAAATTAAACTAAATGCACAGATTCTAATTAAAAACAGAATGTAAGTATGAAATTGATGGAATAGAATGGATGAGATGAAAAGCTAGCTAAGGGGTTCATCTCTACATATGTTACACTTGCATAATAAAAAGATTTCCAAATGCATTTCAATAAACCATGAATTCTCAACGCCCCGGGTTAATTAGGTCCGCTTAAATTAACCGTCAAGTTTTCCTTAAGTTAATGAATTGGATGATTGCATACGACAACCCAAAGCATTCCTCACAAGTTCCCTACATGAATTGCATAATAGAGATACAAGCAAGAATCATTAAGCATCATGAAAACTATAAGTGTTGACGAGGCATTCGTTACTATGATTGCATGAAACTTATGCCAAGAATTTGTTTAACGCGATTGTTTATAAGCAACCTCCACTACTTGTGAATATAAGTTCATAACTATTACGTGAAACTCACTTATATTCTAGCGTCATATTCATGCATGAAAATTAAGCGTATACTCTCAATAAACATACATAAATAAGTTATCAATCAAACAGTTAAACAAATTGAATCCACAACTTATGAAACGCAATTAGAAGTAATCAAATCAAAATGCAAACATAAACATATATTTCGAATCCCCCCCTAGCCAAGGGGGGTTTAGTTCCTCATACGTACAAAACAAAGAGAATTGAAATTAAACATTGAAATCAAAGAAACGCCTAAACATTCCAACAACTCAAACTTGAATTGTATGAACGTTTAGGCCCTCTTCTCTTCCTCTTCGTTGTAGCACAAGGTCTAAGGATAGGTTTGGAGGGATGGGGAGTTATGGATGGTGTAGAATGATGTGTTTAGGATAGGGATGGATGTAGGGGACCTCAAGGCTTCTTTTTGGGCAGAAAATATGAAGAATGGTGAAGTATGGATGTGTTATAGAGAGGGGATGAATTTCTGGCGTGAATGGTTGTGTATGAGAGGTGGTCCTCTGATCTAGGGGTTAATATGAGTATATATAAGCACTTAAAACCCTAGGGTAATCAGATATGAGCTTGTGACAAGCTAGGACGGCTAGGAGACAAGGTAGGACGGCTTGTGACAAGGTAGGACAGCTAGGAGACAAGGTAGGACGGCTAGGAGACAAGCTAGGACGGCTAGTGACAAGCTAGGACGGCTAGTGACAAGCTAGGACGGCTAGGAGACAAGCTAGGACGACTAGTGACAAGCTAGGATGGCTAGTGACAAGCTAGGACGGCTAGGAGACAAGGTAGGACGGCTAGGAGACAAGCTAGGACGGCTAGTGACAAGCTAGGACGGCTAGGAGACAAGCTAGGACGACTAGTGACAAGCTAGGATGGCTAGTGACAAGCGAGGACGGCTAGGAGACAAGGTAGGACGGCTAGGAGACAAGGTAGGACGGCTAGGAGACAAGCTAGGACGGCTAGTGACAAGCTAGGACGGCTTGTTCTTCCAATACAGAAATTAGGCACCATGTGTGAATAGATAAAGCCTTCTAGAAATCGGGTTTTTAGGCCCCCTTGCAGCTCCCTAACTGAATTCAAGCCTTCAAATTCGTCCATCCTCATGCCTCCATGCTTGCACTATCCAATCTTGGCCCAAAAATGCTCTAGAATGCTCCAAATTGCTTCTTTTTGCATACTTTGACACTAAAACCTGAAATTGCACGAAAATGACTTTAAACACTAAACTAACTAAGGAAAAACAACATAAATGCATGAGAACAAGCCAATTAAGTCGCATAAAAATGCTCCTATCAAATTCCCCCACACTTAGCTTTTGCTAGTCCTCGAGCAAAACAAAGAAATAAAACAAGACAAAACAAACAAACATAATCTAAACCTTCCAACGTTTGCCTCAGGGATTTCCAATGCACATGACATGTTAAAGATTATCATTCCCACAGATTTGAGTCAATTTAACACTTAAGCACATGCTTAATCATAGTCACTACTTACTAGTTCACAATTAACCAATTAAAACAATGTTTTGAATGTAGTAACATGCCTTAGAGAATTCCCTCAATCCTTAATAGATTTGCACTCTATTTTCACTCAGATTTTCTAACTACACACCCTATACTAGTTATATGTGAGAGAATTGATGTAGATATAAAAACGAATGCTCACATATATGTATCACAAAGAACGCAATTTCCGGAGTTAATAGGCATGTTTAGATATGATCTCATGAATGGAATGCTACTACTTAGATGCGAGAACCAGTGACACCATATGCTCATACCAAATTCAAACTCAACAAATTGAAACACATAACACTCAAGATAGAAGTTTAAGGATTGCAACGGGGCTTGGGGTATTGGTTAACAAAGAAAGGATAGGGAAAACAAACGTTCTTCAAGCATTAGTAAGCAAAGTAATGAAATTAAGACTTAGAATTCACTTAGTTTGCAGAAATTAACTTAAAAACACAAGGGGAAGACTTTAAACAACTTCTTGGGGCCGAATTCAACCTTTTGGACCCTTTCTTCAACAAACAACACCTTGGAACTCTTTTTCTCATGTTGTTCAACTCTTTTCATACTTTTTTTTTTTTTCATTTTTTTTTTCACGAATTTTTCTTTTCTTTTCTTTCTACCCGTGCTTATGGCACATAATTCTCAAAATAAAAACTTCCCCCACACTTGGTTTCTGCCATAAAGGAATTCCATTTGAATCATGCTTACTATACTTTAAGAACGAGGGTATGGATAGTCCTAATCTAGGCTAGGTGAGGGTAATGTGGGTTAACAAAGAAAAGGCTAAACAAGGCTCAATGGGGTTAACACCTAAACATATAATGGAGTAGGGCACACGGCTTTTTGGCTAAAGTGGTGGTCACTACACAACTTCATCTTGAATATGTGTTATGCTAATCAATACCATGCTTTGAATGAAATGGGCATGACTTCTAGTGTTTCGAACTAAATGATGAAACGCCTTCTAAGTAGCAACCAAGCAAAGAATAATGAGATCATGCAACGATTTTAGAAAACAAAGAATGCACAGATTTTAACTCTCCAAATAAACGTTTAGGCTCAAGTCTCACAAGGTTGTAGCGTTAATTTGAGTTCCTTCCTTCAAGCATGTTACAAAAACTGATTTTTTTCTTTTATGATTGCATGTGAATTCATAAGTTATAACCACAACCAAGCATAAACATAGAGTAAATCAAACTTTCATCCATGTTTGTAACTTTCTTTAACCGTCATGCAATTAAAAACCAAATCCTCATCATTGTGTTGGAAGGTAACCTACGACACCAACAACACACAAAAACAACTCTTTTTGGGTTTTTCAAAAAAAAATTTTCAAATTTTTATGGTATTTTCGGATTTTTAAGTCAACACACACTAAAACACTCTAAAATAGCTTAAAAACACATAAAAACAGTGGGAAACAAGTTTAGACATGTTAGGTGGTAATACCCTACGAATTTCATGCACAAATATCTCAAAACAGAATGTTACCCCCCCACACTTAAACTAAACATTGTCCTCAATGTTTTAGACACAATTAAAAACACAATACACATAACATAAAGTAAGCAACAAAGGAAAGGGTTTAGGGACGCAAATCTGAGTATGGAGCGATTCCCAAGTTCTTCCTTTGTTGATTGCATGGGTTGCCTCCCAAGTAGCGCTTGCTTTAACGTCTTCCAGCCGGACGAAACTTCCATTCAAACTTCCCTAGGTCCCACGACATGGAATTGATCCTTGAATGGAAGGTGATACTTGAAGTGAACCGGCATTGGTTTCAATTCTAGTGTAGGTGCCTGATTCATCAAAATCAGCCAGTTAGTATAAAATTTTATGGAATTTGGAGAAGATGACTTACTTGTTTTGTCCGACAAGAACTCAATGACAAACACCACTCCTTTGAAAGTTTCAGGGATATTGGACTTGGCCAGATTACATGTGATGGTTATGACTTGTCCAATGTCATCAAATTCAACTTCTTTGGGTTTTATGGTTTCAAATATGTCCTCTTTGATGCCTTCTACATCTTCTCCAGCCACTACCTTCTCTTGAATCATTCTTCTTGGTGTACAAAGTCCTTTGAAGAATTCAACACCATCTAAAACTTGCTGTGTTGCACCAAGAATTGGAATAGCATTTTGCACCTTTGGGAAGGCTTCCACGATGTCCTTTTTACTCTCTTCTTGGTTGGGAATCAAAAACCTGCTAGGAAAAGGGACATTGGGTGGAATAACATCAGAATAACATGGAATTGGGAAGTCCTTACTTGTGGTGGGTGGTTTAGAGGGCTTAGGGGGCTGCGGCAAGGGTTGTTCTACCCTTGCCGTGTGCATGCCTTCTTCCTCCTCCTCAATTAGCAGCTCCTCATCCACTTCTAGGCTATGTTTGGACATTTTTAGGTCAGCTCCAACCTCCATAGCACTTCCCAAAGTGATAGCATTATGGATTTCAAAATCTTCCTTCAAGTTTTCAATAGATGAGTTAGGGAGTTTGCCTTGGTCACGAAATTGTCCTACGAACTCCACTATCTGCCCAATTTGCTTTTCCAAGTGGTTCAACCTTTTGTCTCGATTTTGCATTGCTTTCTTTTGAGGGAGAATACTCTATGATATGATTTAGAATCTCTGGCCAGAGTATGAATGAGATGTTGGAATGCGTTCCAGATCACATTCAAGGTAATCATATAAGTACAAGATTCACATTGGATAGTAGACATGAATAAACTATCAAACCAAACAATGTGGTCAAGAGTATTGTATTAGAGAAAGACCGTATTGCATTTGTAATCCTAAACTGAATAGGTTCTCCACCTCTTTTGATTAGCTTGGGTAACCATGATATGCTGCTAGGTGTCACTCATGGTTTGTGGAAGCCCTAAAAGTGTATTATCACTAACGGGAGAATTGAAAGTAAGTTTCAATTCACAATCGATTTGAAAGAGTTTGAATCGCCCACTGCCTCGCTAAAAGGAACCTAATGGATTGATAGGAGCATATTTAGGCGACTTACTTAGCTTGTTTTCGTGCATCTATGTTGTTAATTCATAGTTGTTTTAGTAGTTTAAGCCATTTTCGTGTGTTTTTAGGTTCATATGGCTAAGGAAGCAAAAAGATGCATTTTGGAGCATTTTGGAGCAAAATTGGGCTTGGAATGGATAGCATATGATTGGAGCCAAAGTGTTGGACGAATTTGAAGACCTTGTATTCATTTTGGACATAAAACAAAGGGCCTAGCCCATTCTCTCTTAAACCAACCCCAAGGCCATGATTTCCTTCCAATTCCAAAGCCCACAATCACTTCAAAAGCCATGCAAAGAACCATCCATTCCATCAAAAACAATCCATCAATTCACATGCAAAACCACCATTAACACACATGCACCCAAACAAAGCCAACCTAGCTAACCCTACATGCATTCTTTATGCAACTCTTCATCATTCCACCATTCATTCTTTATTCCACAAACAAGTCACATGCATTTCCACCTTCCTACTTCATCATTTCACCACATTCTCCCTCTTTAACTCATTTCATTATTCATTCACTTTGCATTCATTCAATTCCACCCCACATGCACCCTTTATTCTTCATCATTGCAACCATGGCACATTTACACCAACAAAACAACTCCCATGCCATGGCCTACTCATATTCCCAATTCCTTTCCAACATCTCACATGCATTTCCACCTTCCTACTTCATCATTTCACCACATTTTCCCTTTTATTTCCACATGCAATTCTTCATCATTGTAGCCACAAACACCTTAAACAAATAGCCATATACATCTCCACTCCTCCTATAAATACCCTTGCATTCATTCATTCAAAAATCATCTCATCTCATTCACAACACAACAACACACCACAAACACATTCCTTTCTCCCTTAGAATCCAAAAACCATCTTCCATTTCCACCAATCCTCATCCATTTCCATAATTCCCCAACACTTCCATCCCCCCAACCAACCTATCCTTAAACCTTGTGCTACAACAACGAGGAAGAGAAGAGTGCCTAAACGTTCATACAATTCAAGTTTTGAGTTGTTGGAATGTTTAGGTGTTTCTTTGATTTCAAAGTTTCATTTTAATTCTCTTTGTTTTGTACGTATGAGAAATGGAAGAAAAGAGTGCTTAAACGTTCATACAATTCTAAGTTTTGAGTTGTTGGAATGTTTAGGTGTTTCTTTGATTTCAAAGTTATGAGGAACTAAACCCCCTTTAGCTAGGGGGTAATTCGAAACTATGTTTATGTTTGTAATATGATTTGATTACTTTTAATTACGTTTCATAAGTTGTGAATTCAATTTGTTTAACTGTTTGATTGATAACCTATTTATGTATGTTTATTAAGAATGAACGCTTAATTTTCATGCATGAATTTGACGCTAGAATATAAGTGAGTTTCACGTAATAGTTATGAACTTATATTCACAAGTAGTGGAGGTTGCTTATAAACAATCGTGTTAAACATATTCTTGGCATAAGTTTCATGCAATCATAGTAACGAATGCCTCGTCAACACTTATAGTTTTCATGATGCTTAATGATTCTTGCTTGTATCTCTATTATGCAATTCATGTAGGGAACTTGTGAGGAATGCTTTGGATTGTCGTATGCAATCATCCAATTCATTAACTTAAGGAAAACTTGACGGTTAATTTAAGCGGACCTAATTAACCCGGGGCGTTGAGAATTCATGGTTTATTGAAAAGCAATTAGACATCGTTTTGTATGCAAGTATAACATATGTGGAGATGAACCCCTTAGCTAGCTTCCCATCCATTCATTTCCGTCAAATCCATATTTACAATTTGTTTTGTTTCCAAGTTTCCATTTTTAGTTTAAAGTCGTCCAAATCCAATCCCCCTTTACTTTATTGTTCAATTTAGTTAGAAATCAATTTAGTTTGTGTTTTTAAAGCATTTTGAGTCTTTTGGTTTGTCTTAGTGTTTTAACGTTTAGTTTCACATTCTTTGAGTCTAGTTTAGTGTTTTATCTTGTTTTTACGTTTTTGAAGTCAAATCCAAGTGGTTAACAATCCCTCCTAATCCCCGGTCCAGAACGATCCCTACTTACATCCATACTACAATTGTCAAAAAGAGGGTTTAATTTGTGCGCGTATAATTCTCGCATCAAATTTTGGCGCCGTTGCCGGGGATTAGCAACTTTGCTAATCTCTTGGATTGTTTTATTTTCGTTTGTGTGTATATATTTTTAGTTTTATTTTGTTGATTTTATACGTAAGACATGGCACTTGATAGTGCTTCCCTTTTGTCACAGCTTATGGAAGAGTATCAAATGCAAAGAGTTGGTACATTTGATCATAATCAATCAAGGAACGACATGTTTTCCAATAATTACAATTCGGATTGGAGTGATCATTCAAACTCTATGTGGTGGGAACCTCAACATATTCAACAAGACGGATATTGGCAGCCCTATGAGGAGTTCTATTCAACGTCTATACATCCACCACAACCTCATATACAATATGCCCAACCAAACCAAGGTTTGTCAATAGATTATAATCAAGCTCTTAATGAATTAATTTCTTCGGTGCAGGGCTCACAAAACCAAGTCGAGGAGGCTCAACAAGGAGAATATTGGCAACCATACGAGGAGTTCTATACAGCACCCATGCAGCCACCACAACCTGCCCAAAGCAATGTAAGTAATTCAAGCGATAATGATACGATTTTTCAATTACTTACTACTTTGACGCAGGAAGTCCAAACTCAAAACAAGGACGCACAAAATCAAAACAAGAAATTGGGTAAATTGGAGGAGCAAATTGAGCAGATTATGGGGTTCATGAAACAAATTCAAGAGCAAAGTGAACTCTCCAACTCAACTATTGAAAACTCGAAGGAAGATTTTGAAATCCATAATGCTATCACTTTGGGAAATGCTATGGAGGTTGGAACGGACCTTAAATCAAATTACAAGGAAGATGAAAGGTTGCAATTTGAGGAAGAGGAACACACGCAACCTATGGCAAGGGTGGAAACACCTTTGCCGCAGGCATCTATTGCTCCTACGCCATCCAATTCAGGTAAGGTTGTTCCAAAGTTAAATATTGCTAACCCCGTTCCACTGAATATCCCTATTCCTTGCAGGATCATGCAATCCAAGGAAGAAGAGGGTGAGAAAGGCATCTTCGAATCCTTTCCAAAGAATCAAGAGCAAGATGTGACTAGGGAATGTCTAGAAGAGGATATACTTGAGGCAAACAACCCCAAAGAAATTGAATTTTATGACACAGGACAAGGACCAATTCTCACACCACATCTGGGCGAGTGCAAAGTCCCTGAAACGTTCAAAGAATATGTGTTTATCCTTAAGTTCTTGTCGGAGCACACAGGTAAGCCGCCTCCCCGAATTTCAATTTTCTTTTATACTAATATATTGTTAATGATCCAGGCACCCACTTTAGAATTTGAACCATTACCGGATCATCTCAAGTATCACCCCCCATTCAGAGATAAATTCCATGTCATGGGTCCTAAATGAGCCTAAGAAGGTTTCGTCCGGCTGCAAGACGTAAAAGAAAGCGCTACTTGGGAGGCAACCCAATACAGTAAATAAAACAAAGCTTGTTCATTAATTTTTTTCAATAAATTACAATTGTATCTAAACATGGCAGAAAGATGGAGCCTTCACAAGGGTCGTGTACGTGAGGCCCCACTGCGTGGCAACACTCTCGGAGCAGGAGGCATCGGAGCAGAAGGCATCGGAGCAGAAGGCATAGGAGCAGGAGGCAAAGGAGCGGGAGGCACCGAAGATAGATCATTAAAGGCCCCAAACCTTGGTGGAACGCTAGATGACCCAGGAAAGAGGTGCCTCTGGAAGAAAGCTGCAAACCGTTGACGGTCATCAAGCTCATCAAGCTTCCTCTTCATGCCTGTCGAATAATTGTTGGCAAGCACGTGCAAACTTCGGTTCTCGTACTTAAGCTGTTTGATCTCCTGCTTAAGACTCTCCACCTCCGCCATCAAGGATTCAACCTGACGGGAGCGAGCAAGAAGGCGTTGGCCCATGTTGGACACAAAGCCAGCGCACTGAACACTCAGAGCCAGGGATTCTTGAACGGCCAACTCATCGGACCGTCCTGAAAGCTGCTGACTGTCTTTGGGAGGGAGGAGGTTCCGAGCCACTATCGTAGCCGTTGTTGGATCCGTCATCACAGAGTCCTCATCTGTAAGAGGGCCATGGGAAGATAAGAAAGACGGGCACCATACCTTACCCTGACGAGGCGCGACCGGGTCACTGCTTAGACTCAAATCTAAGCAAATGTTCGATGGGTTGGATGAGCTAGCCATTGTTCAAGAAGTTAAAAGAAAAGGGTTGGATGGAGGAAAAATCTCGACGAGCCGAAGATGATTTTTGGGAAGTCTTCAAAGTGTGCAGATAGAGGTGATCGATCACCTCTATTAAAGGATAGCCGACACAATCACCAATTCAGCATTGAAGAGACACCGCTCTTCAAAAACCGGATTTTCTGGCGTAAAGATCGCCAGCTCTTCAGACGCAATCCAAGCTTTTCAGAAAGCGTGTGCAAATTTGTCAAAAGCTCCCAGCTTTTCAGAAGACGCGTGGAAGGCGAGAAATCAGCTGCACACTTTAGCCGACAAACGTGGGTGACAAAGCCGAAAGCTCCCGGCTTTCCAGAAAGCGAGTGCAACTTTGTCAAAAGCTCCCGGCTTTTCAGAAGACGCGTGCCACTTTGTCAAAAGCTCCCAGCTTTTCAGAAGACGCGTGGAGGACATTGCCGCATCCGCACTGCCATTTGCCATTACAATTCCTATATACATCAACCTTCATGGCAAGGCATACACCCACAAATGCATAATTTTCCTTCTCGGCCGAAAATGTAAGCTGCAACCAACCCTCTCAAACATGCTCAGTTTTCTCCTTCTCTTGAGAGCACACTTTCAACCATGGATGTATCCCCCAAAGAAGATACCAAATGCCTGGAGTACAATGGAGGCAAGAGGAAACGGTGGATCGAAGCATATGGATTCATTCGCTGCCTCTTCGAAAGCAAAGGTATCTCATATCATCAAGGGCGAAAGCAAAGGTATCTCATATCATGCTCTTTCCCTGTCTTTTCTTTTGTCCTTGATATTACTTGCATGGCAAAGTGAAAGAAGCAATCAGCCGACACTTGGAGTCTATCTGGACTCTATTCCCTGGTTGCTTACATAGCTTTGCTGAGCTATCCTCTAACCCTCTTCAATACGAATTGGAGAGATTGAACAAAGAAACAGATAAGAGGAGGAAGCTTAGACCTTCGGGGGAGACCAAAAGAATCCTGCTGCCCAGTTCAAGAGTAGCACAAAGGAAAATCAACGATCGGAGGAAACCAAAAGAATCTCCAGCTCAGTTCAAGAGTAGCCTGTGGAAAAACTCAAGATGAAGCCTCACTGCAATCACCAAGGAGAAGATGGAATTTACACTCCATAACCAGATTTGCATCCTTAAACTCTTCTCTTTGTTAGATACATTCTGCTATGTTTAGTATGTTTAATTGTTGTTTATATGTTTGCTTGTGTTTAGTGTGGTTTCAAGCTTAAAACATTGAGGACAATGTTTGATTTAAGTGTGGGGGAGTTACTAAAGTGTTTTGATGCAAATTCGTAGGGTTTTATCCACCATAACTTCAAATGTTGTTTCTTGCTGATTTGGAGTGTTTTAGTGTGTTTTGTTTTATAACTCCGAAAATCACATAAAAATTAAAAAAATAAAAAATAAAAAAAATTTGAAAAACATGTTTTGAAAAGCCTAAAAAGAGTGTTTTGAGTCATTTTTGTGTCGTAGGTCACCTTCCAACACAATGATAAGGATTTGGTTTCTAATTGCATGACTGTTAAAAAGAGTTAGAAACATGGAGAAAAGTTTGATTTAGTCTTGGTATATGCTTGGTTATGGTTATAATGTATGACTTCACATGCAATCATAAAAGAAAAAAAATTAGTTATGTAACATGCTTGAAGGAAGGAACTCAAACAAACGCTACAACCCTGAGAGACTTGAGCCTATAACGTTCTTTGGAGAGTATAATCTGTGATTTCTTGTTTTCTAAAGTTGTTGCATGATCTCATTATTCTTTGCTTGGTTACTACTTAGAAGGCGTTTCATCATATAGTTCCAAATGCTAGAACTCATGCCCATTTCATTCAAAGCATGTTATTGATTTACATAACATATTCAAGATGAAGTTGTGTAATTGCCACCATAGCCAAATAACCTCACTTCCCATATTTCGTATATGTTGTAAGTTTTACCCCCGTTGAGCTTTGTTTAGCCTTTATTCTTTGTTAACCCACATTATCCTCACCTAGCCTAGTTTAGGACAATCCACACCTTTGTTCTTAGAAGATAGTGAGCATGACTTAAATGAATTCCTTTTGAGTTACATTATGCAAGAAAATGAGTGTGGGAGAAGGAATGCTTGTTCTTAAGTATGTTTTGAGTTTCAAAAGAAAAGAAAAACAGAAAAGAAAAGAAAGAAAGAAAAAAGAGCTTGAAAAAAAATGAAAGAATGAGTGATTGAAGTAAGGGCTCAAAACACCAATTTTGGCCCTAAATTGTCTCCTTTTTTTTGTTCCAAAGTTGAGTTTTCATTCAAAAGTGAATTCTAAGTTGATTCAATTGCCTTGCTCACTATTTCTTTAAGAACCTTTGTTTTCCATATCCCTTCTTTGTTATCCACACGCCCCAAGCCCCATTACAACCCGTGACTTCAATCTTGAGTGTTATGTGTTTCAATTTGTGGAGTTTGAACTTGGTATGAGCATATGGTGTCACTGGTTCTTATGCGAGTTTTATGCGCACAAATTAAACCCTCTTTTTGACAATTGTAGTATAAGTATAAGTAGGGATCGTTCTGGACCGGGGATTAGGAGGGATTGTTAATCACTTGGATTTTTGACTCAAAAACGTAAAAACAATATAAAACACTAAACTAAATTGATTTCTAACTAATTTGACAATAAAGTAAAGGGGGGATTGTGTTTGGACGATATTAAATTAAATGAACAAATTGTAATTAAAGGCAAAACGTAAATATGAATGAGATGAAAATATGGATGATGGAATAGCCAAGGGGTTCATCTCCACACATGTTATACTTGCATACAAAATTGATTCTCAGTTGGTATTTCGATAAATTATGAAACTCAACGCCCCAAGTTAATTAGATCCGCTTAAATTAACCTTCAAATTTCCCTAGAATCATTGAATTGGATGAATATGCATCGCAAACAAATTATTCCTAACAAGTTCTCTATATGAACAGCATGATAAAGATACAAGTTAGAATCATTACGTTCTTTGGAAATTATAAGCATCGACAAGGCATTTGTAACTATGAAAAGCATGATACTCGTGCCAAGAATTCATTTAACGCGATTGTTTATAAGCAACCTCCACTACTTGTGAATATAAGTTCATAACGATTAGGTGAAATTCACTTATATTCTAGCGTCATATTTATGCATGAAAATTAAGCGCGCATTCTTAATAAACATTCATAAATAAGTTATCAATCAAACGGTTAAACAAATTGAATCCAACATTCATGAAATCCCAACCAAAAGTAATCAATTCATATTGCAAGTATAACCATGGTTTCGAATCACCCCCTAGCTAACTAGGGGGATTTAGCCTCTCATGTTCACAAAAAGAGAATTACAAATGAATTTAAACATAAAGCACAAAGGATTGATTACACCTAGAACGCCCAACGAATCCACGTGAATTGGTGCGCGTCGAAGCTCCTCTTTCCTCTTCTCCTTCTGCGGCAGATTGGTTAAATGGATGATTTGGATGTTGTTTTGGGTTGGGGACGGATTTTAGGGAGGTTGGTGGTGCACAAGGTGGTGGGATGATGGAGGATGGTTGGTATGGTAGGGGAATGGTTTATGCACGGATGATGGGGAAAATAATGTTAGGTTTTTCTTTAGAATATGTTAGGTTTAGGGTATATAAATGGGATAATGGGAAGTGGACAATTAAAAATGGAATAATGGCAATGGACGGTTTTGGGTGGGAATTGGCTGCATATGGATGAATGAATGGGAGAATTAGTGCATGGATTGTATATGGAATGGTGGGATAATAAAGGGAAGTGCACGGGTTGAATGGAAATTAGGATAGAATATGGGATGGTTAGGTTGTAATAAATAAATGGGATATGGGATATGGTGGCTGAAAAATAATGGAATGGGAAATGGGATCCCACGGATGATGGGGAAAATAATGTTAATTAAGTTGTGAATGGATTAGAATTATGGGACATTAGGGTGATTAATTAAATGGGAGCCATGGCTTAATGGAGGCTACGGATCAAAGAAAAATGGAAGATGATTGAATAATAAGGTTAGTGGAATGGTGGCTTAATAATTAAATGGCAATGGGATCATGGTTTGAATAATTTATGGGAAGTGAATGATGGATGGAATTGTTTAGGCTTATGGAATGCACGGGAATCATTGGGAATTATGGAGAGAATAATATGATATTAGTCACGGATGAGAAGAAAAATAGGAAAAATGATGGCTACGGCTTTTGGAGAGAATGGAAGGGTTATGTGATGGTTTAGTGGATGTCAAATGGGATAGTGGAATGAATAATCAATGGCATGAATAATGAATGGGATAATTAGGTAATGAAATAGGATAATGGGAGTGCACGGTTTAGGAATAAATAATGGGAAGTGAATGGATTAATGGGAAGTGGGGGGGTTACTGGATAATAATATATGGTGAATGGCTGAATAAGAAATGGAATCAATGGGAACCCACGGCTAGCATCATTTTTTAGTTTTTATTAGGGTTAATGGCAATGCACGGTTTAGGGATTAGTTTTGGACGTCCATTCCTCGTGCTCCATTTGCATACACCACATTCCAGCTCAGTTTTGCTCCAAAGGCTCCAAATTGCATCATTTCATGTAATATGTCCTTTAAACCTGAAAACACATGAAAGTAGCTTAAAAGACTACTTTAACGAATAAAACATAACAAAAATGCATAAGAACTAGCTAACTAAGGCGCATAAATATGCTCCTATCAGGTTCTCGCGTCTAAGTAGTAGCATTCCATTCATGAGATCATAATCTAAACATGCTTATTAACTCCAAAAATTGCGTTCTTTGTGACACATATATGTGAGTGTTCGTTTTCATGTTTACATCAATCTTCTCACATATGACTAGATTAGGGTGTGTAGTTAGAAAATCTGAGTGAAAATTGAGTGCATATCTTGTAAGGAATTGAGCAAATTCTCTAAGGCATGTTACTACATTCAAAACATGGTTTTAAATGCTTAATTGTGAACTAGTATGTGGTAACTATGATTAAGAATGTACTTAAGGGTAAAGATGGCTAAATTCTGTGGGAATAATAATTTTTAACTTGTCATGTGCATTGGAAATCCCTGAAACGATTGTTGGAAGGTGTAGGTTGTGTTTTACGTGTTTAGTGTCGTTTGGTTTATTTGTTTTTATTCTGTTTTGCTCGAGGACTAGCAAAAGATAAGTGTGGGGGAGTTTGATAGGAGCATATTTAGGCGACTTACTTAGCTTGTTTTCGTGCATCTATGTTGTTAATTCATAGTTGTTTTAGTAGTTTAAGCCATTTTCGTGTGTTTTTAGGTTCATATGGCTAAGGAAGCAAAAAGATGCATTTTGGAGCATTTTGGAGCAAAATTGGGCTTGGAATGGATAGCATATGATTGGAGCCAAAGTGTTGGACGAATTTGAAGACCTTGTATTCATTTTGGACATAAAACAAAGGGCCTAGCCCATTCTCTCTTAAACCAACCCCAAGGCCATGATTTCCTTCCAATTCCAAAGCCCACAATCACTTCAAAAGCTGATGCAAACTAAGTAAGCACACAAATTAAAACCCTCTTGTGACAATTGTAGTATATAAATAAGTAGGGATCGTTCTTAACCGGGGATTAGGAGGGATTGCAAAATCACTTGGAAACTGACTCAAAAACGTAAAATAAAGTTTGAATAACTAAACTAGACTCAAAGAATGCAAAACTAACAATAAAAACACTCAAACAAATCAAAAGACTCAAAGAATACAAAACACTTATAAACACAAATTAAGACACTTTCTAACTAAATTAGACACTAAGGTAAAGGGGGATTGTGGTTTTGACGAAAATAAATTAAATGCACAAATTGTAATTTAAAGGCAGAATTTAAATATGAATGTGATGAAATATGGAATGAATGCTAGCTAGAAGGTTCTTCTCCACACATGTCACACTTGCATACAATTTGATTTTCAGTTGGTCTTTCGATAAATTTTAAATACTCAACGCCCCAAGTTAACTGTGAATTGCACTAATTAACCATCAGTTTTTCCACAAGTTATTAAGTTGGATGATTGCATACGACAACCCAAAACATTCCCTACAAGTTCCCTACATGAATTGCATAATAGAGATACAAGCAAGAATCATTAAGTTCTATGAAAAACATAAGCATTGACGAAGCATTCGTTACTATGAATTGCATGAAACTTATGCTAAGAATTCATTCAACGCGATCGTTTTCAAGCGACCGTCACTACTTGTGATTATAAGATTGTAACTATTAGGTGAAACTCCCTCATAATCTAGCATCATATTCATGCATGAAAACTAAGCGTGCACTCTCAATCAACATACACAAATAAGTTATCAATCAAATAGATGAACGAATTGAATCCACAACTTATGAAATTCCAACCAAAAGTAATCAATTCATATTGCAAGCATAAACATGGTTTCGAATCACCCCCTAGCTAACTAGGGGGATTTAGCCTCTCATGTTCACAACAAGAAAAATAAAATTGAATTTAAACATAAAGAACAAAGGATGGATTACACCTAGAACGCCCAACGAATCCACTTGAATTTCTGCGCGATTTTAAGTCCTCTTCCTCCTTCTCTTTGCTGCGGCAATGATGGGCAGTTGTGTGTGAAGGCTTTCGGTTTAGGGAGGCTGCTGGAATGGAAGGGTTGCTGCGGCTTTGTTAGGGTGAAAGTGTAATGGGATGCACCCCTGGTTGCTGTGTGTGATTGGGTTTTTTTAATGGGAAGAAAAATGGCTGCGTGGAGATGGATGAATGATGCGGCTGTTGATAAAAATGGGATGGATTGGTTGGAAAATGCCACGGCTTGAATATATGTATTAGGGTTAATGGCTTGGTTGTAATTTAGGGTCAAAGGTAATGGAATAATGGCTGAATAAAAAAAATAAAAATGCATGAATGGGAATTGCGGCTAGAGAATAATGGAATCTGGTTTAGGTTATTAGGGTCAATGATAAATGGGGGGGGGCCACGGCTTGTAGGGAATTTGGGTGCATTTTCATGGAATGCACGGCAAAGGTCACAAAACTAAAATGGGATGGTCCTACGGATTAAAACTGTTTTGGTTTATTAGGGTTATATGGTAGGTGTGGACGGATTGATAATTAAAATGGGAAAAGTGATGAATAAAATATGGAATGAATGGGATATTGCGGATGGAATGGAATTAGGGTGATAATTAAATGGAAATTATTTTATGGTGGCTAAAATGAATAATGGAGCAATGGGAGATGCGGCTAGGGCCTTGGTTTTGTATCCTAAAGCGCCTACAAGGACTTCAAAGTGGCTAGAAAATACGGACGTTTAAGATTAGGAAAGATTACCAAAACGGGAAACTTAGGGCCAACTTTCCTAAAATAGGAAGCCTTGTTTGAGTAGGATTCTTCGTTTTGGTAAGAATTCATCGTTGGCGTAGGAATTCGTCGTTTCTTCAAGTCTTCAACTCATTCATTCCTCTTTCGCTCCAAAAGACTCCAATTTGCATCTTCTTGCACACTTTGGCCTTATAATCTGAAAATACACAAAAGTGGCCTTAAACACTGAAATAGATAAGTAAACACAACATAAATGCACGAGAACAAGCTAATTAAGTCGCATGAATATGCGCCTATCAAATTCCCCCACACTTAACTTTTGCTAGTCCTCGAGCAAAACAAAACAACTAAATTAAACTAAACGAAACAAAACAAACAAAACATAACCTAAACCTTCCAACGTTTGCCTCAGGGATTTCCAATGAAACATGACATATCAAAGATCATTACTCACATAGCTTTTAGTCTTCCTTCCCCTCGAGCACATACTTAATCATAGTCACCATTCACTAGTTCGCATTTAATCAAATAAAACACATTTTGAATGTAGTAACATGCCTTAGAGAATTCCCTTAATTCCTCACTAGTTATGCACTCAATTTTCACTCAGATTTTCTGACTACACACCCTACACTAGTTATATGTGAGAAGATTGATGTAAACATGAAAGACTAGTACTCACATACGTTATAACAAAGAAAGCAATTTCTGGAGTAATTACACGTGTTTAGATATGATCTCATGAATGGAATGCTACTACTTAGATGCGAGAACCAGTGACACCATATGCTCATACCAAATTCAAACTCCACCATTGAAATGCACAACACTCAAGATAGAAGTCAAGGGTTGTAACGGGGCTTGGGGTAATGGCTCACAAGGAAAGGTAGGGATAAACAAAAGTTCTTTAAGCAATAGTGAGTAAAGTAAAGAAATTAAGACCTAGAATTCCCTTAGAATGCAGAAATCAACTTTTAAACAAATAGGGGAGATTCAAACAACTCTTAGGGCCTAATTCATTGTTTTGGGCCCTTACTTCAACAACCAATACTTTTCAACTCTTTTTCACTTCTTTTTCTTTCTTTCTTCTTTTCTTTTTGTTTTTTTTGTTTTTTTTTTTTTCTTTTTTCATACCGTGCCTATGGCACAAAAACTCACATCCATAATCCTTCCCCCACACTTATTTTCTGCAACACATTAATCAAAAGGAATTCATTGCTTACTATGCTTCAAGAACAAGGGTAAGGATGGTCCTAATCTAGGCTAGGTGAGGATAATGCGGGTTAACGAAGAATATGGGCTAACACGGCTCAATGGGGTGAAACTTAAACACAAAATGAGTGAAGGGCACATGGCTGTTTGGCTTTGATGGTGGTCACTACACAACTTCATCTTGAATATGTGGTATGCAAATCAATGACATGCTTTGAATGAAATGGGCATGAGTTCTAGCATTTGGAACTAAGTGATGAAACGCCTTCTAAGTAGTAACCAAGCAAAGAATAATGAGATCATACAACGACTTAGAAAACAATGATGCATAGATTATAACTCTCCAAATAACGTTTAGGCTCAAGTCTCACAGGGATGTAGCGTTTGTTTAAGTTCCTTCCTTCAAGCATGTTACAAAAACTAATTTTTATCATTTGTGATTACATGTGAATTCGTAAACTATAACGACAACCAAGCATAAACCAAAGAGTATATCAAACGTCCAACCATGTTTGTAACTTTCTTTAACCATCATGCAATTAAAAACCAAATCCTCATCATTGTGTTGGAAGGTACCCTACGACACAAACAAACACACAAAAACAACTCTTTTTGGGTTTTTCAAAACACTTTTTTTTTCAATTTTTTTCAAATTTTCGGATTTTTACTTCAACACACACTAAAACACTCTAAAATAACTTAAAAACACTTAAAAACAGCAAAGAACAAGTTTAAACATGTTAGGTGGTAATACCCTACGAATTTCATGCACAAATATCTCAAAACAGAATGTTACCCCCCCACACTTAAACTAAACATTGTCCTCAATGTTTTAGACACAATAAAAAACATTACACAAAACATAAAGTAAGCAACAAAGGAAAGGGTTTAGGGACGCAAATCTGGGTGTGGAGCGATTCCTTTGTTGATTGCATGGGTTGCCTCCCAAGTAGCGCTTGCTTTAACGTCTTCCAGCCGGACGAAACTTCCATTCAAACTTCCCTAGGTCCCACGGCATGGAATTGATCCTTGAATGGAAGGTGATACTTGAAGTGAACCGGCATTGGTTTGAATTCTAGTGTAGGTGATAGGAGCATATTTATGCGACTTAAAAGGCTTGTTCTCGTGCATTTACGTTATGTTTCTCTAGTTATTTTAGTCCTTTATGCTTCTTTTGTGTGTTTTCAGGTTCTAAGGGCAAGGTATGCAAAAGGATGCCTTTTGGAGCATTTTGGGGCAAAATCGGACTTGGATTGGATAGCTTATATTTGGAGCAAAAGGAATGGACGAAATTAAAGACCAAACTATCATAACCACCTATCATTACTTATCACTCACCACATATCATTCATTTATTACTTAACATATCATTCATTTATCATATCATTCATTTATCACCACATATCATTCATTTATCACTTATCATAACCATACACTTATCACTTATCATACTCATAATCATCTACACATTTCAACCATTTAAAACATTCCACATGCTTTCACAACTTAATTCACATGCACATTCATCCACCTTTCTCCAAAGAACATCTCACATGCATTTCCACCTTCCTACTTCATCATTTCACCACCTTCTCCATCTTTATTCCACATGCATTTATCATAATTCACCCTAGCTACCACCATTCACACACACATGCACTTATTCTTTCATCATTGAACCACCAATTCAACACATGCATTCACACACCCTTTAATCATCCCCCCTTTAAGTTATGATTTTATTTCCTAACCCTACATGCATTATTTATTAACTCTTCATCATGCATCCACATTCATTCCAACACAAAACACACACATGCACTTATTCTTTCATCATTGCACCACCAATTCAACACATGCATTCACACATCAACAACATCACCCTTGTGCCATGTTTCCCCCTTTGTTCCCACCCATCACATGCATTTCCACCTTGGTCATGCTTTCCCATTTCAGTATTCATTCACTTTGCATTCATTCAATTCCACCCCACATGCACCCTTTATTCTTTCATCATTCACAACACCACAAACACCTTAAACAAATAGCCATATACATCTCCACTCCTCCTATAAATACCCTTGCATTCATTCATTCACATATCATCTCATTCACAACACAACAACACACCACAAACACATTCCTTTCTCCCTTAGAATCCAAAAACCATCTTCCATTTCCACCAATCCTCATCCATTTCCATAATTCCCCAACACTTCCATCCCCCCAACCAACCTATCCTTAAACCTTGTGCTACAACAACGAGGAAGAGAAGAGTGCCTAAACGTTCATACCATTCAAGTTTTGAGTTGTTGGAATGTTAGGTGTTTCTTTGATTTCAAAGTTTCATTTTAATTCTCTTTGTTTTGTACGTATGAGAAATGGAAGAAAAGAGTGCTTAAACGTTCATACAATTCAAAGTTTTGAGTTGTTGGAATGTTTAGGTGTTTCTTTGATTTCAAAGTTATGAGGAAATAAACCCCCTTTAGCTAGGGGGTGATTCGAAACTATGTTTATGTTTGTAATATGATTTGATTACTTTTAATTACGTTTCATAAGTTGTGGATTCAATTTGTTTAACTGTTTGATTGATAACTTATTTATGTATGTTTATTGAGAGTGCACACTTAATTTTCATGCATGAATATGACGCTAGAATATAAGTGAGTTTCACCTAATAGTTACGAACTTATATTCACAAGTAGTGGAGGTTGCTTATAAACAATCGCGTTAAACATATTCTTGGCATAAGTTTCATGCAATCATAGTAACGAATGCCTCGTCAACACTTATAGTTTTCATGATGCTTAATGATTCTTGCTTGTATCTCTATTATGCAATTCATGTAGGGAACTTGTGAGGAATGCTTTGGATTGTCGTATGCAATCATCCAATTCATTAACTTAAGGAAAACTTGACGGTTAATTTAAGCGGACCTAATTAACCCGGGGCGTTGAGAATTCATGGTTTATTGAAAAGTAATTAGAAATCGTTTTGTATGCAAGTATAACATGTGTGGAGATGAACCCCTTAGCTAGCTTCCCATCCATTCATTTCCGTCAAATCCATATTCACAATCTGTTTTGTTTCCAAGTATTTATTTTAGTAAATTCGTCCAAATCCAATCCCCCCTTATTTTGTTTAAGTTTTAGTCTTAATCTTTCTTATTTTTAGTTTTGCATTCTTTGAGCATTAAATATTGTTTTATATTGTGTTTTTACGTTTTTAAGTCAAATCCAAGTGATTAACAATCCCTCCTAATCCCCGGTCCAGAACGATCCCTACTTATACACTTCACTACAATTGACAAAAAGAGGGTTTAATTTGTGCGCGTATAATTCTCGCATCAAATTTTGGCGCCGTTGCCGGGGATTAGCAACTTTGCTAATCTCTTGGATTGTTTTATTTTCGTTTGTGTGTATATATTTTTAGTTTTATTTTGTTGATTTTAGAAGCAAGACATGGCACTTGATAGTGCTTCTCTTTTGTCACAGCTTATGGAAGAGTACCAAACGCAAAGAGTTGGTACATTTGATCATAATCAATCAAGGAACGACGTGTTTTCCAATACTTACAATTCGGATTGGAGTGATCATTCAAACTCTATATGGTGGGAACCTCAACATATTCAACAAGAAGGATATTGGCAGCCTTATGAGGAGTTCTATTCAACGTCTATGCATCCACCACAACCTCATATTCAATATGCCCAACCAAACTCAAGTTCGTCAATAGATTATAATCAAAAGCTTAATGAATTACTTTGTTTGGTGCAGGGCTCACAAAACCAAGTCGAGGAGGCTCAACAAAGGGAATATTGGCAACCATATGATGAGTTCTATACGACACCTATGCAGCCACCACAACCTGCCCAAAGCAATGTAAGTAATTCAAGTGATAATGATACGATTTTTCAATTACTTACTACTTTGACGCAGGAAGTCCAAACTCAAAACAAGAATGAACAAAATCAAGACAAAAAGTTGGGTAAATTGGAGGAGCAAATTGGGCAGATTATGGAGTTCATGAAACAAATTCAAGAGCAAGAAGTGGATGAGGAGCTGCTAATTGAGGAAGAGGAACACACGCAACCTATGGCAAGGGTGGAAACACCTTTGCCGCAGGCACCTATTGCTCCTACGCCATCCAATTCAGGTAAGGTTGTTCCAAAGTTAATTATTTCTAACCCCGTTCCACTGAATGTCCCTATTCCTTGCAGGATCATGCAATCCAAGGAAGAAGAGGGTGAGAAAGGCATCTTCGAATCCTTTCCAAAGAATCAAGAGCAAGATGTGACTGGGGAATGTCTAGAATTCATTAAAGATGATATACTTGAGGCAAACAACCCCAAAGAAGTTGAACTTTATGACACAAGACAAGGACCAACCATCACATGCAATCTGGCCAAGTCCAATATCCCTGAAACTTTCAAGGGAGTGGTGTTTGTCATTGAGTTCTTGTCGGAGCACACAGGTAAGCCGCCTCCCCGAATTTCAATTTTCTTTTATACTAATATGTTGTTAATGATCCAGGCACCCACTTTAGAATTTGAACCATTACCGGATCATCTCAAGTATCACCCCCCATTCAGAGATAAATTCCATGTCATGGGTCCTAAGTGAGCCTAAGAAGGTCTAGTCTGGCTGCAAGACGTAAAAGAAAGCGCTACTTGGGAGGCAACCCAATACAGTAAATAAAACAAAGCTTGTTCATTGATTTTTTTTCGATAAATTACAATTGCGTCTAAACATGGCAGAAAGATGGAGCCTTTACAAAGGTTGTGTACGTGAGGCCCCACTACGTGGCAACACTCCCGGAGCAGAAGGCATCGGAACAGGAGGTCTCGGAACAGAAGGCATTGGAGCAAGAGGCATCGGAGCGGAAGGCATCGGAGCGGGAGGCACCGAAGATAGATCATTCAAGGCCCCAAACCTTGGTGGAACGCTGGATGACCCAGGAAAGAGGTGCCTCTGGAAGAAAGCTGCAAACCGTTGACGGTCATCAAGCTCATCAAGCTTCCTCTTCATGCCTGTAGAATAATTGTTGGCAAGCACGTGCAAACTTCGGTTCTCGTACTTCAGCTGTTTGATCTCCTGCTTAAGACTCTCCACCTCCGCCATCAAGGATTCAACCTGACGGGAGCGAGCAAGAAGGCGTTGGCCCATGTTGGATACAGAGCCAGCGCACTGAACACTCAGAGCCAGGGATTCTTGAACGGCCAACTCATCGGACCGTCCTGAAAGCAGCTGACTGTCTTTGGGAGTGAGGAGGTTCCGAGCCACTATCGTAGCCGTTGTGGGATCCGTCATCACAGAGTCCTCATCTGTAAGAGGGCCATGGGAAGATAAGAAAGACGGGCACCATACCTTACCCTGACGAGGCGCGACCGGATCACTGCTTAGACTCAAATCTAAGCAAATGTTCGATGGGTTGGATGAGCTAGCCATTGTTCAAGAAGTTAAAAGAGAAGGGTTGGATGGAGGAAAATCTCGACGGGCCGAAGATGATTTTTGGGAAGTCTTCAAAGTGTGCAGATAGAGGTGATCGATCACCTCTATTAAAGGATGGGCGACACAATCACCAATTCAGAATTGAAGAAACACCGCTCTTCAAAACCGGAATTTCCGGCGTAAAGATCGCCAGCTCTTCAGACGCAATCCCGGCTTTTCAGAAAGCGTGTGTAACTTTGTCAAAAGCTCCCAGCTTTTCAGAAGACGCGTGGAAGGCGAGAAATCAGCTGCACACTTTAGCCGACAAACGTGGGTGACAACGCCGAAAGCTCCCGGCTTTCCAGAAAGCGAGTGCAACTTTGTCAAAAGCTCCCAGCTTTTCAGAAGACGCGTGGAGGTAATTTCCGCATCCGCATTGCCACTTGCCATTACAATTCTTATATACATCAACATTCATGGCAAGGCATACACCCAGAAGCGCATGACTTTCCTTCTCGGCCAAAAATGTAAGCTGCAACCAACCCGCACAAACATGCTCAGTTTTCTCCTTCTCTTGAGAACACACTTTCAACCATGGATGTATCCCCCAAAGAAGATACCAAAGGCTCGGAGAACAAAGGAGGCAAGAGGAAACGGTGGATCGAAGCATGTCGATTCATTCGCTGCCTCTTCGAAAGCAAAGGTATCTCATATCATCAAGGGCGAAAGCAAAGGTATCTCATATCATGCTCTTTCCCTGTCTTTTCCTTTGTCCTTGATATTACTTGCATGGCAAAGTGAAAGAAGCAATCAACCGGCACTTGGAGTCTATCTAGACTCTATTCCCTGGTTGCTTACCTAGCTTTGCTGAGCTATCCTCTAACCCTCTTCAATACGAATTGGAGAGATTGAACAAAGAAACAGATAAGAGGAGGAAGCTCAGACCTTCGGGGGAAACCAAAAGAATCCTGCTGCCCAGTTCAAGAGTAGCACAAAGGAAAATCAACGATCGGAGGAAACCAAAAGAATCTCCAGCTCAGTTCAAGAGTAGCCTGTGGAAAAACTCAAGATGAAGCCTCACTGCAATCACCAAGGAGAAGATGGAACGAACACTCCATAACCAGATTTGCATCTCTAAACTCTTCTCTTTGTTAGATACATTCTGCCATGATTAGTATGTTTAATTGCTGTTTATATGTTTGTTTGTGTTTAGTGTGGTTTTTAACATTGAGGACAATGTTTGATTTAAGTGTGGGGGAGTTTCTAAAGTGTTTTGATGCAAATTAGTAGGGTTTTATCCACCATAACTTCAAATGTTGTTTCTTGCTGTTTTTAAGTGTGTTTAGTGTGTTTTGACTTAAAAATTCGAAAATCACATAAAAATTTGAAAAACATGTTTTGAAAAGCCTAAAAAGAGTGTTTTGAGTCATTTTTGTGTCGTAGGTCACCTTCCAACACAATGATAAGGATTTGGTTTCTAATTGCATGACTGTTAAAAAGAGTTATAAACATGGAGAAAAGTTTGATTTACTCTTGGTATATGCTTGGTTATGGTTATAATGTATGACTTCACATGCAATCATAAAGAAAAAAATTAGTTATGTAACATGCTTGAAGGAAGGAACTCAAACAAACGCTACAACCCTGAGAGACTTGAGCCTATAACGTTCTTTGGAGAGTATAATCTGTGATTTCTTGTTTTCTAAAGTCGTTGCATGATCTCATTATTCTTTGCTTGGTTACTACTTAGAAGGCATTTCATCATATAGTTCCAAATGCTAGAACTCATGCCCATTTCATTCAAAGCATGTTATTGATTTGCATAACACATATTCAAGAAGAAGTTGCGTAGTGACCACCACCATAGCCAAATAGCCTTACTTCCCATATTTCGTATTTGTTGTAAGTTTTAACCCCGTTGAGTTTTGTTTAGCCTGTATTCTTTGTTTACCCACATTTTCCTCACCTAGCCTAGTTTAGGACAATCCACACCCTTGTTCTTAAAAGATAGTGAGCATAACTTAAATGAATTCCTCTTGAGTTACATTATGCAAGAAAATGAGTGTGGGGGAGTAAAAGTTTGTTCTTACGTTTATATGTATGTTTTGAGATTCAAAAGAAAAAGAAGAAGAAAAGAAAAAAAAAAGAGTGAAAATAAGTAAGGATGAACTCACGAGCGTTGATGGTTGAAGAAAGGGTCCAAAAAGTGAATATGGCCCTAAGTTTTGTGTGACTTTCCCTTGGGTGTTCAAAGTGACTTCTGCATTCTTAAGGGAATTCTAAGTGCCTGATTCAATACTTTGCTCACTATTGCTTTAAGAATGTTTGTTTATCCTTCACCTTTCATTGTTAGCCAATACCCCAAGCCCCGTTACAACCCTTGACTTCTATCTTGAGTGTTGTGTATTTCAATTGTGGAGTTTGAACTTGGTATGAGCATATGGTGTCACTGGTGCTCGCGTCTAAGTAGTAGCATTCCATTCATGAGATCATATTCATGTCATTATCGTAAATCCAGAAAATGCTTTCTTTGTTATAAGATATGTGAGATACTAGTCTTTCATGTTTACATCAATCTCTCACATATAACTAGTGTAGGGTGTGTAGTCAGAAAATCTGTGTGAAAATAGAGTGCATTCTAGTAAGGAATTGAGGAAATTCTCTAAGGCATGTTACTACATTCAAAACATGGTTTTAAATGCTTAATTGTGAACTAGTATGTGCTGACTATGATTAAGAATGTACTTAAGTGTGAAGATGACTAAAATCTGTGGGAATGATGATTTTTAACATGTCATGTGCATTGGAAATCCCTAAGACAGTTGTTGGAAGGTTTAGGTTGTGTTTTACTTGTTTTGTTTCGTTTCGTTTTGTTTTGTTTTTCTTTCTGTTTTGCTCGAGGACTAGCAAAAGATAAGTGTGGGGGTATTTGATAGGAGCATATTCATGCGACTTAAAAGGCTTGTTCTCGTGCATTTACGTTATGTTTCTCTAGTTATTTAGGTCCTTTAATGTGCTTCTTTTGTGTGGTTTTCAGGTTCTAAGGGCAAGGTATGCCAAAGGATGCCTTTTGGAGCATTTTGGGGCAGAATCGGACTTGATTGGATAGCTATATTTGGAGCAAAAGAATGGCGAAATTAAAGAACCAAACTAGCATAACCACCTATCATTACTTATCACTCACCACATATCTTCATTTATTACGTAACATATCATTCATTTATACATATCAGTCATTACACCACATATCATTGCATTATCTCACTTATTCATAACCATACACTTAGCACTTATCAACTCATATCATCGTACACATTTCAACCATTTAAAACTTCCAATGCTTTCACACTTAATTCACATCACATTCATCCACCTTTCTCCAAGAACATCTCACTGCATTTTCCACCTTCCTACTTCATCATCAGTTCATCAACCACCTTCCATCTTTATTCCCAATGCATTTATCATAATGCCAACCCTAGCTACCACCATTCACACACACATGCACTTATTCTTTCATCATTGAACCACCAATTCAACACATGCATTCACACACCCTTTAATCATCCCCCCCTTTAAGTTATGATTTTATTTCCTAACCCTACATGCATTATTTATTAACTCTTCATCATGCATCCACATTCATTCCAACACAAAACACACACATGCACTTATTCTTTCATCATTGCAACCACCAATTCAACACATGCATTCACACATCAACAACATCACCCTTGTGCCATGTTTCCCCCTTTGTTCCCACCCATCACATGCATTTCCACCTTGGTCATGCTTTCCCATTTCATTATTCATTCACTTTGCATTCATTCATTCCACCCCACATGCACCCTTTATTCTTTCATCATTCACAACACCACAAACACCTTAAACAAATAGCCATATACATCTCCACTCCTCCTATAAATACCCTTGCATTCATTCATTCACATATCATCTCATTCACAACACAACAACACACCACAAACACATTCCTTTCTCCCTTAGAATCCAAAAACCATCTTCCATTTCCACCAATCCTCATCCATTTCCATAATTCCCCAACACTTCCATCCCCCCAACCAACCTATCCTTAAACCTTGTGCTACAACAACGAGGAAGAGAAGAGTGCCTAAACGTTCATACAATTCAAGTTTTGAGTTGTTGGAATGTTTAGGTGTTTCTTTGATTTCAAAGTTTCATTTTAATTCTCTTTGTTTTGTACGTATGAGAAATGGAAGAAAAGAGTGCTTAAACGTTCATACAATTCAAAGTTTTGAGTTGTTGGAATGTTTAGGTGTTTCTTTGATTTCAAAGTTATGAGGAAATAAACCCCCTTTAGCTAGGGGGTGATTCGAAACTATGTTTATGTTTGTAATATGATTTGATTACTTTTAATTACGTTTCATAAGTTGTGGATTCAATTTGTTTAACTGTTTGATTGATAACTTATTTATGTATGTTTATTGAGAGTGCACACTTAATTTTCATGCATGAATATGACGCTAGAATATAAGTGAGTTTCACCTAATAGTTACGAACTTATATTCACAAGTAGTGGAGGTTGCTTATAAACAATCGCGTTAAACATATTCTTGGCATAAGTTTCATGCAATCATAGTAACGAATGCCTCGTCAACACTTATAGTTTTCATGATGCTTAATGATTCTTGCTTGTATCTCTATTATGCAATTCATGTAGGGAACTTGTGAGGAATGCTTTGGATTGTCGTATGCAATCATCCAATTCATTAACTTAAGGAAAACTTGACGGTTAATTTAAGCGGACCTAATTAACCCGGGGCGTTGAGAATTCATGGTTTATTGAAAAGTAATTAGAAATCGTTTTGTATGCAAGTATAACATGTGTGGAGATGAACCCCTTAGCTAGCTTCCCATCCATTCATTTCCGTCAAATCCATATTCACAATCTGTTTTGTTTCCAAGTATTTATTTTAGTAAATTCGTCCAAATCCAATCCCCCCTTATTTTGTTTAAGTTTTAGTCTTAATCTTTCTTATTTTTAGTTTTGCATTCTTTGAGCATTAAATATTGTTTTATATTGTGTTTTTACGTTTTTAAGTCAAATCCAAGTGATTAACAATCCCTCCTAATCCCCGGTCCAGAACGATCCCTACTTATACACTTCACTACAATTGACAAAAAGAGGGTTTAATTTGTG